>JACDOX010000205.1:567915-705734 GCA_014549065.1 Cardinalis cardinalis
GTKYMRGCYCYSYGSSGGCKMWGTGYCAGCCCYGTGCCCGTTCAGTGCCAGCCCMGTGCCCGTTCAGGCTCCCCGGGGCCCGCTCAGGCCCGGAGCGGCGGCGGCTCCGCGGGCCGGGCGCGGCTGCCAGGCGGAGCCGGGAGCTGCAGGGGGCGCTGTGGCGCGGAACCCGCCCGCGGGGCTGCAGCGCCCCCTGCTGCCGGCGGCGCCGGATGTGACGTGAGGCCGGGGCCGCAGCCCCGCGCGGCTCCTTTGTGCGGCGGGGGCGATGCTGGCGGGCGGCAAGAAGGGCGCGGAGGCGGCGGCGGGCGGCGAGGCCGGGCCGGAGGCACCGGTGCCCCCGCCCGCCGCCGCCGGGGCCCTGGGCTCCTCTTCGGATAGCGGCGGGGCTTCGGAGCGCACGCCCCGCAAGAAGGAGCCGCCGCGGGCCTCGCCGCCGGGCGGTGTGTCCGAGCCCTCGGCCGTCGGGGCCGCCCCTGCGCCCGGCGCCGAAACCACCGGCATCGCCGAGACCCCCGAGGGCCGCAGGACCAGCCGCCGCAAAAGAGCCAAAGTAGGTGTGGGGCGGCCCGGTTGTGGGCCCCGCCGGCGCCTCGTGCGGCAGGGGCGTCCCAGGCCCGGCCCTGCCCGGCCGGCCCTTCCCCGGAGCGTCCCGGGCCCGGTCCCGCTCGATCGGCCCTTCCCCGGAGCGTCCCGGGCCCGGTCCCCTCGGCCGGCCCTTCCTCGGGGCGCACCGGCCCCGCTCGGGCAGCCCTTTCTCAGGGGCGTTTGGGGGCCTGGGCCCGCTCGGCTGGCCCTTCCTCAGAGCGTCCCGGGCCCGGCCCTGCCCGGCTGGCCCTTCCTCGGAGCTCCCCGGTCCCGCTCGGCTGGCCCTTCCTCAGAGCGTCCCGGTCCCCGGCCCTGCCCGGCCGGCCCTTCCTCGGGGCGTCCCGGGGGCGGGTGGCATGCCCGAGGCTGAGGGCTCCGGTGTCGTGAGTGCGAAAGATAAACACTCGGGCGCGCAGGCAGCCCCACTGGCTTAAGATTAAGATCAAGATCCCCTATTGTACCTCATTTTCGTGGGTTCTGGGGAGRGCTCTTGCCCTGTCATAAAGGAGAGCTTCCTGCAGCTGTTTAGGAACTTTCTGCGGTTTCTGACCGGATACCGAGCAGTAAAAACACCCCAAATCCACGGCAGTGCGTTGGGACGCTCGGGAGCTTACATTTTATCAGCAAATTCTTCTGTTGCTGTGGCATATGGATGCAGCCTCTCCAGGGATGTCCATGGGATGATGCCGGTTTTGCAAGGTTGTGAAGGTGATGGCTGTGCTCAGTCCATTGTTCCTCACCTTCCCTCCACTGGTGTTGGAGAGCTGAGTCAAGGCTGTGTAAGAGTGGGATTTAGTAACGAAATCTAACAGCTCTGAAAGATCTCCAGTAGTTTGGGTCTGTAGTGTGTGATCCTGATCTGTTGTTCTGAATAAATTAGTACATTACCTTTTTTTGTGAAACCTTATCTTGGAAATCGTGTTTCAGAAGATAGTGGAGATCTTGAATGTGCCCGGGGTCAGGGTGTTWGACATGGAAGCTGAAATTACTTTTTGGACCTGTTTTGTCCTGTGGCATTGAATGTGGCTCTTCAGAGCCATTGTGTGACATAATGACTGAACTGCTCCTTCACACACAGCAGCTGTTGGGTTGGTCAGTCTGGTGCATCTTATAAATCAAAATAAGGTGGGTGTAGACTGGGCATAAGGAAGGCATTTTTTACAGTGAGGGTGTTGAGGGCCTGACACAGGTTGCTCAGAGGAGCTGTGGCTGCCTCATCCCTGGAAGAGTTCATGGAAATGTTGGACAGGGCTTGGAGCACCCTGGTCTAGTGAGAGGTGTCCCTGCCCATGAGTGGGTGGAATGAGATGGGTTTGAATGTCCCTTCCAGTCCCAACCATTCTGTGATCTTCAGAGGCAGCATTCCTTGTTTATAGTGCTCTGGTAACTAGTAGGAATTAGTGCTCTGTGTGGGTTGTGTGTTGGTGGTGTTCTTTGCACTGACAGTGCCCATCTGCAAAGGGTGTTTATCTTTTGTGGCACCATCTGTCCCCTTGAGCACTTGGCCAGCATGAGGTCMCCTTCCCATGAGTGTTTGTAGTTGGGGAGGGTATCTAGGTTAAAAATAAATGTAGGGAAGAGCCTAGGGTTTTTTATTGAACTTGATTGTTCTTCAAAAGTTGTGGAAGCTCAAAGGGAATGGGAGATTTCCAAGAGCCTCTGGACAGAAGTAGCTGTGTGTGGCTTCAAATACCCSTGGTGATGTGTGGATGGGCTGAGTGGTCACTGTTACTTCCTTCAGAGTGGGAGTTCACGGGAGGTCCTGGAGGTGCAAAAAAACTGAAATATGCTGGACATTATGGAATGTAAATATTTAAAAGATAGCAGATAATGGATTATATTAGTGTTTTAATTAATCCAGGGTTTCCTCTACACRGGCTTCCCAAAGCTACTTTGAATTGTGCTCATTATTGCTCTTTTTTAGTGGCTGGACTTAGACTATGAAAGATTCTTTTCTTCTGGTGAGAAATCTAGAGTTGTTTTTGTAATTTCCTGACATGTTGGGTGTTGGGGGATCACTAGTGGGGGATCACTAGTGGGGGATCACTAGCTGCTTTCTTTTTATTTTCCCATGGCTGCATATTGAGAAGTGCTTTTCTCCTTTACAATCAGTAGGGAAATTCACTAGCAATACACAGATCTTTCTTACTTTGGATTAAAGCTTGGTTGACTAAGCAGTATGAGATGCAGCCCTCTTAGGCTAGTTCTTGGGGTTCCTTCGAGTTCAAGTGAGTCTTTTTGGCTGGTAATTTTATTTATTTTTCCTGGAGAACAGTAAGAGTGTTGGAATCCATAAAAATCAGAGAGTTTTAGGAATAGAGAACAATACATATGGCAATAAAGATTGGGGGGGATATGGGSAAGGGGTGTTGCTTGTGTTGAGCCACAAGTGTGACCGTTCTGGAGAGGAAGCAGCTGTGAGCCTCTGTACCAGGACAAGATTCCCAGTAAGCAGGAGACCATACAGGGCACAGCAGGATTTCTGCAGGGAATCTCGTGTGTGCTTCTGGTCATCTGTGCTTAGCAGATGAAATTCAAGTTTGAACACATGGAGTGGACACAGAGGCTGCTTTTCATCCCTTGGCAGGGATGTGAAGGAAGGGAAGAAGTCCAGAGAGGTTAAATKATAATATAACACAAATAAACTGGGCTTGATGAAAGTTCCTACTACAGGGTGCTGAAGGAGGCAAAAACATTTGGAACTTGTTAAGCTTTGTTGCATTTTATAACATGGTTTCTGCAATAAGAGTCTGCATAAGGTAACTCMAGCCTTTTCTTTAACTGGAAGCAATTTTGTTTCTTGCAGCATTAGTGTTACAGGCATMTTCAGTGTGTTTATGTTCTGTTGTGCTTTTCGCAGGTCGAGTATAGAGAGATGGATGAGAGTCTTGCAAACCTATCAGAAGATGAGTATTACTCTGAAGAAGAAAGAAATGCTAAAGCTGAGAAAGAGAAGAAACTACCCCCACCACCTCCACCAGCTCCTGCAGAAGAAGAGAATGAAAGTGAGCCAGAGGAGCCRTCTGGTGAGTACAGAGAGAGATCTTCTCCTCTGAAACTATTTACCTGATTTGTTAACAGAAGTTAGGTAGGGCTGGGTGTGGCATCGTGAATCCCATGTCTGGTTTCAATCTGGTTTTGAATAATTGTTCTACAGTGTTTTATTTGCTGGCCCCATATATGGAAGGAGGGGAGAAATGCAGAACAGCCTGTTAAAGATAGGAATGTGCGTTAATGTAATTCCAAATGAAGCCAAACCTCTTGTGCTAGATTCTCATGATCCTTATAGATTTGTCTTTGGAAGCTCATTGACCAGAATAGTCTCTCTGGCTCTTTGCTGCCACACCTGCTTGGGTATGAACATTCACTTATTCCTCAGAGAGAAAAGAGGTTGGGTTTATGGGGGGTTTGTTATGCAGAAGAACAGATTTAAACTACTGTGATTCCTCTGGCTTTAAACTATTACTCTAATCTTAAACTCTGGATACTGTTTGCTTAAATTTCAGTATTGAATTTCAGCATTCAGTGCTTTCCTTATTAGCTTAGAGAGACCTTCATTTTACATTAAGATGTTTTTTGTCAGTTTTGCAGGGGAGGCAGCTTTTGAAATTTGTGGTGGTAGCAGTACCCTATTCTTTACCTCCATTGTGTTTACAGCTGCCACCACGAGTGAGGTCTGTTTGTATCACTCAGCTGCTAGAAGGTGATGCTTTTGCAAAGTTCAGAGTCAAGAGATTTCATGAGATAATGTGTGTAGTTGGTGTTAGACAAGAGCTGAAATCTAGCAGTTGAATTTTTGCAGGTTCATCACTGATGTGAGTCACTGTTAGTCTTCAATAACCTTAATTTTCTTTCTGGCTGGCAGGTTTCAGAGCATAGGACAGATGTTAGCATGGGGATACCTATCTTCAGTCACAGGAAAAATATTAAAAGCTGTGGGTGTGTTTTAYCTCTTATGATTTGCCATTGTAACCTCTCCTTGTTGCAGCTGTTGGCTCCTGCCTTGATACAGGAGTACTGTAGCTCGTATGCTTGACTGAAATACTTGTAGTGATAAAAATCCTGCCACCCCAGTTGTAGCAGATGTAGCAAAAATGGAATTTTAATAGGTGTAATTAAGCAAATATTTTAAGCTTTCTATTTAATTTAGCTTAGATACTGTGTTTAATCCTTGAGACCTAATATTAAKATGCTTTTTTATTTCTCTCAGATTCCGTTTTGTGCCTCTGAGATTGATTATTGAAATCAGTTTGAGGCATAATCAGTGAGGTACAGTGGAACAGGTTTTCTCCCATGAGGAAGGAGCATGGAAGATGAGCAGTGATGGGTCATGCTGTTCTATACACACAGCAGCCTGTTAGACAGTTATTTTACAAACACTGTATTTAGCCACCTAAGTACAATCAATTTTCAAACAGGCTGTATCTAGCTGCCTAGAAATGAGTAGATTTCAGGTCATCATATCATTTTTCTGTTCCTAGAAATTCTGTGAATATGCATGAAGCAATAAAGTAGAAAGAAGACAGATTTCAAGCTGTCATTCCACAGCTAGTCTTGCTGTAATTTTAAAGGTTTCTGAGACTATATTTTTCTGGATCTCTCTATTTTTGTCTTTATTAATATAGGTGTCAAGAGCATCAGGTCATCTTATGCTGTCTGTTAAAAGTGCATTGAAACTTCTAATTCAGCCACCCTTTATAAGGAGGAGGCAGCATGGAGTCTGCTGTRTATAAAAGCAGTGTTTATAATTGAGGTTTTCTCTCTCTSTGTAACTTTGAAGGAAAAATTGAGGTGTTCAATAAGAAATAGTGAATTGGACAGTAATACTAGTGGAGGATTGCATACTGAAAAKCTAGGGAAATTTTAGTTAGCCTGGGTATTACTGTTAATTATTCTCATTGCAGACTTTTAAACATTTCTGTGTTTAAAGCCTGTAAAAATGCAGATAATGCAGTAGTAGCATAAAGTTGTCACATTACAGCTTTTGAGCTGAAAAGCCTGATTGTGCAACTTGAAAATGTCCTGGTGCTACTGTCTGGTATTTCATTAGCCTGTCCCCTCAGACAGCTTACAGTGAAGGGGATAATTAAGTGTCACACTACAGGTGACAGCACAGTGCTGATCTTCCTTGAGYAGGTTCCATTCATGTGTTCAGCTGTGGGGAATTCCAGGTGTTCTGGCTATTACAGGGTGGATATGCAAGATATACTGCACGCTATTGCAGAGCAGYTTTAAAAGGTGTGACAGTATTTCATGGTTAAGAGAATTTTCTTAGAGTATCTCTCCTTTTTTATTTGAGGAATATTGTCTAATAGCAAAAAGCTTCCAAACTCCCTTTCAGTGCTGACTGATGACATTTGTGTTCTTGTTTGCCAGTATCCCTTTTAGAATCAAGGAGCTTGCTTCTGTTTTTTCTTTTTTTTTGTTTTTCCTCACCGAGTTGGATTTTCATTTTTAGAACTACAGAAGATTTTCTTTAGTGGCTCCTGGGCTTTTAGTGCTGTCAGTATTCTTACTTTGTGGTATTTTTAGGTGCTGTTTTCCAAGGAACTGAATATGATCAARGGAATGGTCAAACTTAGTGGTGCTTTGTCTCTTTATTTTATCTGACTTGTCTGTTTTCCTAAATAAATTCAGTACTCTGTGATACTCGTATGCAGCTCTTAATTTTGAGACAGTGGATGATTATTTGAAGTAGATTCCCTTCTGGACCTTCTTCCTCATTGCTCTTCAGCTCATGGTCTGTTTTTCTGTTGCCTTGAGACTTGGAGCAGATTCTGTTCTCACACTTGTTCTGTTGAGCTGCAGGAGTTTGGTGTTAGCAGGGATCAGTGGTTTGCTTGCTGCTAGTTCCTTTTCAACTAGAAACTTTCTTCCAGGGAAGGAGAGGCAATCTTCACTAGCAGGCCTTGTTTCCACACTTCTCTGCTCAGACTGAGTAGCATTTAGAATTGTGCCCAAGCAATCAGTAATAGTGATGAGAAGAGGAAGATTCTGATTTCCTTCTGTAAGTAAGCTGAGAGCAATTTTTTCCCCTCTGCTCATTGTCAGTGCTAATTCAGGGATTATGARTGCCAGAGACTGAAGTCAGAGTCTGTTTAATTTCTTAACTTATGGAAGGCACAGGTGAAACTCTTATTGCAAATTAATGGCCTATGCTTGACTGTAAATATTCATGTTTCAATTGTGTTAGTCTCTCCCAGAATGGAAGTAAGTCTTGAAGTGTTCCCTGCAAAATAAAGTACTTGCAATGTAGGTCAAGTAAAGAATTATATCTTGCTGTTGTAGATATGTTTATTCACAGAATCATAACTTGGGTATTGTGAGGCCTTTCAAAATACAATTATTTGTCACAGTCTCCATGAGTTTTTTTATTTCTCTGCTGGCAGACTGATTTTTTACAAGTACTATGACTCCTCTGCTGTGCTGAGGGAGAATGTCTGTCTTGTTTCAGTTCCTATTTTATTTGTAGATGTTTAATGTTATGACATTCTAGTTTAATCCAGTTTAGCACAGTATGGAAACATTTGTTTAACTTTCTGTGTCTCACACTAGGAGTTAAATATGTAGTTCAGATTAAATTCTTCTCAGTTAGTGTATCCTATAAAAGCCTTAAGTTAAATTCTGGCAAAATTGTCCGCCCAGACTCTAAATATTAACAATTGTGTGTTCAGCCTCAGATTAGACCTTGCTCTGTTTGGAGATCACACCTGAGCAGTTGTGCTCTAGGAAGCAGCTGTTCCATTGCAGTGACCACTGCAGTGTGTCTCAGTRCATGTTGGTTTGGACTTGATGCCTGTTGAAGTGTGTGGTTGGAAGGACCTTGGTACAGCAGGAGCGAGCTGAACAGCCCTGGGCCRTCTCTGGGGTGTGCCTTGGCTTCCTGAGCTCTGCAGGTTGATGGGACTCTTCTGGTTCTCATGAGCTCACCCAGAGCCAGTGTCTCCTGTGAAGTGAGCAGTGTGTGAGGTGTGTAATGGCTTTGTTCCTGCAGACACTGCAGCTGTACTCATCTCTCTTCTCAACATGCTCTGTTCCTGCTTGTGTTGCAGTCCTGTTAGGACTTAGATGCAGGCTAAGGTAATTCTGAAACTTCTTCAGATCCTTCAGATGTGTGTGCTTAGCCTTTTCCTCATGTTTCCACCACTGGGAATGTTGAAAGACTGATGTCTTTCAGTGCTGGGTATTGATCACATCRCTGATCAATGGTATGATGTGTATTTGGCTTCAAAGACAATCTTGGTGTGTTAAAACACTGATGGTGTATCAAGAGTGAAGCCAAATAAGAGGTCTGAGCCTTTCAAGAATTGTTCTAGCATCAAGCTTAAAGGAAGGGTTTATGGGGAAAAAAATAGGGTCTCCTGAACATAAGAGGCTTTTCAAAATGCTTTAAACCATCTCCTTGGGAWATGGGGAGACTTGGGAACACCAAGATGATCAAATTCTTAGGGTTTGAGATCCATAGAATCTGATGGTATCCATCTGCCAGATCATAAGTATTTAGCCACCAGGAATGCTACATACGGTGTACTTCTTTATTTCCCATAAAATCTGATGTAAAGCGTTCCAGTAACCTGGCTAACACTTTAGAACATAATTTTTTGGTGCCCTGAACCTAGATTCCAGAAAATGGGATTCTCAGAAAACGGGTTTAGTTAGTTGGTGAAATTTAATACCTAAAACGCCAACTGCCGGGCCTTTATGTCCAGTATGGTTTAATTTATGGAGTAAGGTCCCTGAGTTCTCCTCTTTCCTTCCACAGGGCAAGCAGGAGGACTTCAAGACGACAGTTCTGGAGGGTATGGAGACGGCCAAGCATCAGGTGAGGGTGGCGTTTGATGCTTGCCACTGAGTAGCAAGAGCCGCCAAGTTAGGGATTGATGCTTGCAAGTGCGCATGGGTGTGGTTGTCCCCAGTCTAGCAGGAGGTGCAGGAGTTGTGTTCCCACCTGTTTCAGAAGTGTGGGGTGTTCAGATTTCAGTTGAGGGCTATAACAACTGTGGAGAAGGGCGCTAGCTAACCTGTGCTGAAATGCCTCAGGCCGATCTCTCATCCCTCCACTCCTCTCCATGTTCAGAGGAGTCTAAACATACAGAAAGCTGATTCTTACCTAGCCAGGCTGTACCACCTAGATTGACACAAAGAGCTTTAGAACAGTGTACCCTTTTTTCTAATCTGCTGAAAAAACATAGCACAGAGTACCTTTTTGCTCCTTTCTTTTTGTCTTTTGAAGGGGTTTATGTTTGACCTGTGTGCCAGCACTTAGCCCAGGAGATCGTCTGCTGGGCAGATTCATAGTCTGCTGCTCACTGGACTGGATTGTGGATTGCATTCTCCATTTGGCCTTGGTGCTGCTGCTGGCAGTACTCACTCACTGTTTCGTTCACAGGATTGGTGTCTTTACTCCTAAGTACTTGGAGTGCTACTTAAAATCTTCCTCCAACTCTGCTGCTTTTGCTCTCACTTCAGGATTAGGGTTTTAGACAGGAGTCAAAGGCTCCAGAACCTATTCTGTACCTCCAAGTTGCTCTTTTTGAAGCAAATAGAACTTCAAGAAACTCATCTAAGAGTGCATCCTTTGCTGTTGTAAGTRAGGGAGCCAAATACTGTTATGGATGTTACCTCTTGCATGGAGCTGCTGGCTATTGTGGCTCATGGGCTTAAGGATGCCTTGCCTATTTCATTTTTAGGTAGGCATTGGCTGATTGGAAATTCTGCATATTTTGTATTATATGCTGGGAGTATGCTCTAACTGTCCAATTCGACAGCCAAAATCCTTTCATTCAGTGTGTTCATCTGCAGATGTTTTAGTAAGTCTTTAAATGAGCAGCATCCCTCAGGATTTCTTCTCTGGRCAAGGATATACTCAAAACTTCAGCCAATTAGTTGCTAGTGCTAAATGTCAGGAAATGGGCAAGTGTGTGTGTGCAAATGTGTGRGGAGGAACTGATAATCCAGTCTAGGCAGAACCTTTCCAAGGAGAAACATGTAGTTTTCAACTGGTAATCCCTGTAGTGTGTAGCTTTCATGAAATACAAGCAGTAAGGGTGTGAAATGGGATTTAGTCAGCCTGAAATCCAAATCCATTTAGATTTGAGCTGTGTAGTTGCTGAAGTAAATTCAAGGACRTTTAGTTCTTAGAAGATCTTCCAGTGGTTGGCCAAATAAAAATGCTATCTTTGCTGTTAATAGCTATGCTTTTTCTAAATYCTTGTATGAAACATTCTTGTGGGTTGTTTTATTAGCTTTTTTCCCCCTGAATAGCTGTGCACATCTGGAGCTACTCTGTTATTCTAGTTTTAAAGTTTGGGTATTGCCATGATAGGTATTTGGCCTTAAAAGCCCCCCCCAACTCAACCCACCTTGGGAGTTCTTTTCAAAACTATTAGTAGCACCATGTTCTCTGGCTGCTCARTTTGAAGAAATAAATCCCAAAGCTTTTCAAGACACTGCCAAGTTGCCTTAAATCCACACATCTGAGATTTGCTGGTGTTTGATGACTACAGGGCTTTTTAGCAGCTACCTGGAGCAGCACACTTCTTTTAGCACAAACCTGAGGAGTCRGGGTGTCAGGTTCAGCATTTTAGGTCTGTGAAAATTCTGCTGCTGAGCTTTTTRCTAGCACTTCAGCTTCTAGAGCCTTAATTAAGTTTCTTAGCATAATGAAGCATCAGAGAATTGGTAACTGGTTTGATTTCCATGGCCAGTTTTACAGAATTSATAGTTGAGCATGTGCATTCCTGCACAGGTGTTGGCACACGTGGGCCAGTGTTAGATGGAAGGACAGCAGAAGGGCTGGGCAGTGGTTGTTGCTGGAGAAACTGAAGTCWTAGTGGAGCTGTGGGTTTGTACTCCACAGCTGAATATCAGTGCAGGAAACATTGTCCTGTGGTTACTTTTATTTTACTTACAGTGCTCTGTAGCTTCTCTTACTAATTTCTTCTTGTTGCAAAATTTGTGTCAACGATTGCAATTTTCTTTACCTTGAGTCATCACACTGATCTTTTGATCTTTACTTGTGAAGGAATTTTTGGTTTTGGTTTTTAGTTGGTTTTTGRTTGTTTGGTTGGTTTGGGCTTTGTTTTGTTTTGGTTTTTTTTGTTGTAGGTTTTAGGGTTTTTTTTGGTTGTGGGTTTTATTTGTTTGGTTGGGTTTTTTGTGTGCTTGTTCTGGGGATTTTTGTTTTGGTTTGGGTTTTTTGTTAGTTTCACAACCATCTCCTTCCTTGATGTTTTTTTTCAGCACCTTTGGAAAGTAAAAATGCTTGGAAGTTAAAGGGGGGTGTGATGGCACCAGAATTAAAAGCAGGGAACTCCTCTCCCTGGTACAGTGCCATGTACTGCTGTACATGAACTTCAAACTCTTAAACAGTTGTCTTGGTTAGTGTAACACACTGCAAGCTTATATTTACTTTGCTATTTATTGWAATCTTTGAGCAATTCCAGTTTCAGCAAGTGATCCAAATCATCCTGTGTTACTTGTGGGGTTTTTTGCCCCTGGGATGTATTGGCTTCTGTCTTTCCAGATTGAATGCCCTGTCCTCTGTCCTGGTCAAAGTGGCTTCTAGGACATGGGAAATTTATATTTTTCTTGCTGTATTTCACATCTCAGTGCTTTGTTTTCCTCGCTGTGCCTGCAGGATTTGCTTTCTGCACTTGTGCTGTAGCACTGGATGCAGCTGTGTCTTAGGTTGTCACTTTTTCTGTAGTGCAACATAACAGGGACTGAGGAAAGTAAGGTACAGAAATGCAGTTACATCACTGCCAGTGTGTGAATTGGTAGAAGTGCAGGTTCCTGTATCAGTGAAGGCTTTCCATAGAGAAAAGCTCTCCTGCATCTGTTCAGCAGGTCTTTTACAYGTGGAACATTTAAAGAGAAAAGTAGGAAATCTGTTATTTGTARGCAGCACTTGGGGAGGGAGCACAGGAAATGCATAAATGTGATTGTATTTCATTGCACTGCCTGCTGTAAATATATCAGATATAAATGAGAGTTTAGGGTGGGTTCCTTTAGCTGGACAAGGTCAGGGCAAATTAAACTTTGAGAAGCAGGTGAGAGGGGATGGTAGAGGCTGTGCTTGTGTATTACAGATATTTTGGCYTTGAGCAGGTTCTAAAACAGTTTTCTGGTTCTGTTAGAAGCTGGAAACCACACAAATTAAGTACAGCATCTAAAATAGTTATGTTTTATTGTTCACACACATATGTGTGTGGGTTATATATAATGTATTGATATGTGCTCTGCCCCACTTATTTTTCAGGCTTTGTTTTTTTAGGGGGGGGGTTGTTTGCTTGTTTGTTTTATCCCCCCTGTAGTGTAGCCTTTTCATTATCTCTAGATACCTGTAATTCAAAGAACTGTTGACTTGGAAACCTGTACATCTTGCAGAAGTTAATTGAAGATATAAATAAAAGCATCCCATGAAATTGGCCRTGGTATCATCTCCTGGCTGGGAAGGGCAGTGTTCCTTTGCAGTGCCTGTACACTACTTGTCTTTTTGTTGTAGGTGTGGAGGGTGCAGCTTTCCAGAGCAGACTCCCACATGACCGTATGACATCCCAAGAAGCTGCCTGCTTCCCTGATATAATCAGTGGGCCCCAGCAGACTCAGAAGGTGTTTCTGTACATCAGGAACCGCACCGTAAGTTTGTTGTAAAAGTTTTGGTGAAAAAAGGGCAGGAAATTTGTGTACCTTACTAAGAGTTTTTGGCAGTTACCATATCTAGTTGAATTTTTGGTTTTGAGGCAGTGGGGTTTCATTTCTGGCATCCTGTCATGCTCTTAAGTTGTTAAGAAATGTGCTAGCCAGTTCTTGATCTGTGCTGTGAGCAGCATAAAGAATCTGTAGTGTATTCAGAAGATCCAAAACAGGGATCAAGGCTTTCTCCTGTAGTTTGGAAAACTGAAGTAATGTTAGAAAAATAACAGTGGGAAAGCAAGAAATATTTTGAGAATTGCTGTGTTACCATAGTTAAGAGACAAAACACCTTATTCACCATTTAGGTTTTTTCACAGACTAAAGATGATCAAGAAACATCACAGGGTGTTGACCATGGTAACATCCAGTGCTTAATAAGTTTAAGTTACTTAAAATTTATGTGTGGAATAGCATGACTTCTRCTATTCCTGTAATGTTTTCCTCTAACTCAAGTTGTAACTTCTGAGAAGTCATGAGATGTATAAAAACAGGCCAGAACRTGCCAAAAAGTTTGGAAAACAATTTGCACAAAATTAACAGTGAGTAATCCTTTTACAAATGTATTGGRAGCAGAAAAGCCTTCCACTGAAACTTAAGAAATTACTGGAGAGAGATATTTGCAGGGAAAAGCAGCACTGCTGGGCCTTATTCACTACAGAGGAACATGGCTGAGCAGGAATCCTGTTTGAGCAAGGCTTGTGAGAGGAATTCTTCCAGCAAGAATGGCAGAGACTGTGATGAGCTGATATGAACCCAGTGCTCAGCAGAGCTGCAGATTGCAGTGTGCAGCCTCTTAATCAGCCATTTGCCTCAAATAGCCTCCTAAATTATAAGGAAAATATTTCTTAACCATTTGTATTCATTATGGTTGTATGATTTCCACTTTAATCTGGTATCTGTGAGGAACTGTGAAGCTCAGTAATGCAACTCTAGAGAAATACCCAAATAAATGACTAATTATGGAATGCAAAATGGAGTGGAAATACTGTGTATCACCTAGTACAATTATTTACTTACTCCTGTGCTACAAAGTAGGAGTTCTGTTGGGAAAACAGTTCTTTTCTAGTATGAATTGACCTACTAACATATCACAGACAATTCCTCCTGCTCAGTTTCTGAACTGTAAATGTATGTGTGGCCAGTGTAGTCCATGGTCATGTCTTATATTGGTGAAGATGGATTGGATCRTTAAATATTGGAGATAAATAAACCTTATCACTTGATAACTACTGCTGTAACTTTTATGAAAACAAGAGATCTGATGCCAAAAAGACAATGCTGGCTGACTCTGCCAGCCACACATCWTTGTGCTACCTTGGTGCATTTCCACTTATTTGAATTGGTGTGAGGATTTCAAACAGACTGTATTGCACCTTAAGGAACACTGGAAGGTGAAGTTCAGTGTGACTTGGGTATTCCTGCCAAAGTTTAATTTATTAGGGGGTTTCTGACAGTATTTGGTAGCAAACATGGGCCTGGAAAACACCTCTTCTATGTTGCTTAATATGATTTGTTGTATTGTTTGTTTAAATCCAGCTGCAGCTCTGGTTGGATAACCCAAAGATTCAGCTGACATTTGAAGCAACTATCCAGCAATTAGAAGCACCTTATAATAGTAAGTCAAGTTTTTCATTGCCAGAATCCTACTGGGTGTATCATTGCTGTTTTCTTTCACTTTTGTTTGAAGAAAAGCTGCTTCAGATGCTTCAGTCCTTTGTTAGTGGAGCTCCATGAGTGGTCATGTACAGACTGGGATATTGGTTCAGATTTAGTAGAGTTCATTGCCTGGTAAAGAAATATCACTTGCAGGATTCATAAAAGTTCCTAAAAAGATGGATTGTTACAGTAGGATTAATTCATGTGCAGCTTTTCAAGTTTGCTACAGCTTCTTGGTGGTTTTTTAGCTGTAAAACATTGTTAATCATATGGGTTTTGGGAGGGTTTTTTAAGACTTATACAGACTGGATGTGATGCAAGGAGGCAGTAAAAGAGTGAGGAGTTGCTGCTTGCAAATGAGACCATTCCACACTTCTCAGACAAGATCCYAATAAACTGGAAAAAGGTGGAGGGTAGCCATAAAAAAATAATTGAAGAGGAAAATAGTGCTGAAATGAATGCTAATGTCCTGTCAAGGATTGCAAAATAGTGAGTTATGCTTTTAAAAATAAAAATGAGAATTCAGTGCTGCAGTAAGTATTGGCATAATACTGGCAAATCACATCCAGTTCTGTGTCATGATCTTGGGATTTTGCAGTTTCAGAAAAGGTGTTCTTCTGCACTAGGTTAAWAGAAACACCTGGTGTTCTGTGCAGCTTTTCAGGCAGGGTTCAGAACTGCAGTACAGCATGGGTGTAGCCTCAAGCCTCCTCAGGAAGGTGAGTGGGTCAGTAGGCAGCAGAGCTGTAGGGCAGGRTGTGTTTAGTGGCACTTGACCAGGTTGCTGTGAATATTGCTCAGTATGTATATGCTGCTGAACATACGGAATAATTTTGAACATTTCTACATTGTTTTTTAGGTGACACAGTGCTTGTTCACAGGGTTCACAGCTACCTGGAGCGTCATGGGCTGATCAACTTYGGGATCTACAAAAGAGTCAAACCCCTTCCAAGTAAGAGGCTTGAACGYTGTTTCTAGCATAAGTTTTGTTTTATTGCTCCATGATTTCTTAGGACAGTTTTTTGAATGTTCTTTTTTAGAACTGCAGTGCTAAGAAAATTTTAAAAAAGGCTGGAAGGCCATCTGGCTATTGATGTTAATGTGTTTTATTTTGGCATAGAGAAGCCATGTATTTATGTAAATCACTTTGAGAGGAAAAATTGTTGGCAAATCTTCTGTAGATAATTCAGTGACTGTCACTTTTTAATGAGTTATCTTTGTTCCTCATTTGAATAACTAGAGTCAGAAACACAATATTGTACTTAGATCTGTTACATGCTTATGTGATTCTTGAATATTGCAAGTAAACTTCTCTGTCCTTTTTAAGTTTTATTCTTCTGGGGCAGAAAGAAATCAAACTATGATACTTTGTCCCCTATAATTAATATGATTTGCTTTCTTCTTTAGACAGTCTGGAAGGATTTTTTCTCCTGTTTTTTCCCTTGTTCCAGATGTACTGCTACATTTTCCTTGTTTCTTTTYCAGCATGACATTCAGAATTACTTCAGTTTTCTTTTTGTTAAAGAATTTATTCTGTCAGAACTACTCATGAGAAGAAAGCTGCTTTTTGTTCTTGRTATCTCTTAAATGCAACTTTAACAAGACTGTTTGCAATTTAATACTGCACATATAAAGGACTACTGTAGCTGATTTTTCTCKTTCTTTAGCCAAGAAGACAGGAAAGGTGATCATTATTGGTTCTGGAGTCTCTGGGTTGGCAGCAGCTCGCCAGTTGCAGAGTTTTGGAATGGATGTCACAGTTCTGGAAGCCAGAGTATGAATTTCTGTGCTATTTTACTTTATTACAACTTGACCAGTAACCCTGTTCATTACTAGAGCAGGGCTGTGTCCCTGCAGCATGCCTGGGGTCACTGTGGGGTGTTGCAGGCAGTCAGGATGAATTGTGAGCCTGTCTCACAAGGAGCTGAGTGGATCTGTCCTTGCTGGGAGCTTCTGATGCTTTCTCACAGCTAGGCTGGATGGTCAGGTGCTAGTGTTGTGTGYTTACACCAGAAACAGCTTAGAACAACCCTCTTTCATGATTAGAAATTGATTTTTCATCAGAATGCAGAATGCAAGTCCAGAATGCCAGACTAAAGGGAAGATTAAACAGAATTTCAAGAGTGTATTATTAAGAGTTTGTTAAACTGTGGGAGAGGGCAGGAAAAGTACTCTGTKTATTGACAGTCTACAGAGTTACAAAAAATATGAAAATATATGAAATATATGAAAAATATGTAAGAAGCTAAAAGTCTTTAGGCATAAGGGGGAGGAGGAAACCTAGTACATAAATAAATTTGTGCATGGACAGTGAAGAGATTGGTTTTGGAATCACAGTGGATCCTACTGTAGRAATAGTGAAATATGCCCAAATCAGATTAGGCATATTTTTTTCTATTTCTTTCCTTTTTTCTTCCCTTCTCCTTTTTTAAATGCTACTTAAGCATTTTAATCCTTAACTTAGGCAAATTAATTGTGCTAGAGTTCATTTGCAGAGGTTTTTGGAAAAGTGTACATTCTGTTTATTGAAGCCTCAGTTAAGAGAATACTTCACCATGTTGTGTAGATGTTTCAGTGATTATATTTCAGTATATTTGCCTGGAAGTTTAATATCTTGTGCTTTTCAAAGGACAGAGTGGGAGGAAGAGTTGCTACATTTCGCAAAGGGAATTATGTTGCTGATCTGGGAGCAATGGTGGTGACAGGACTTGGTGAGTTTTTCAAAATCAGAAAGACGGGAGGAAAACTGGGAGGCAAGATGCTGTAAATGTGAAACCTTAATGCTGTTTTCTTTTATGGCCAAAATAATTGGGTATTTTTAACTCTTTCAAAGTGTCTGTTCTCATTCAGCCTTTTTGGCAGTTAGTATTTTCATAAATAGCAAAGCTGTATGATGGGAGAGACCCTAAAGAGACTGAATGTATTCTTTCCATTTMCATGGGAAAACAAGGGAGGAGGGGAAATGGAGAGCCATTCTAAAGAGAAAGCCCTTCTTCAGGGTTGAAACCCCAAAAKCACTTTCTCCACATGATTTCAAAAATAGTTGTAAAAATAATGGTAAACAAGCCACATTTCTACTTATTTGTTACTATTTTATGGGATGGCATCAGTTATTGACATGGTTACTCTACTGAGAAGATGGGCAACTGTTTAGTGTGGAATATCCTTCAGCAATGTAGTGGAATGATAAAATACTGTAAAACCTATAATAAAACCCTGTTTTTACTGACAGCCTAAATTTGGTGTCTGTCTCATGATCAGTCTTATTAAATTGCATACAGAAACAGGTTCCAAAGAAGTGAATTTGCACAGTCAGGGAAAACCAGACTTCATTTTGCCTATTGAAAGGCTGCAATATTTTTATGTTTAATTCATAKAATCATGGAATYTTAARGGTTGGRAGGGACCTTAAAGATCATCTAGTCCCAGTCACCCTTGCTTTACAGGGACACCTTCCACTAGACCAGGTTGCTCAAGGCCTTGTTTAACCTGGCCTTGAACACTGCCAGGCTTGGGGTATCCACAACCTCCTTGAGCAGCCTGTTCCAGTATCTCACCAYCCTCACAGGAAAGTACTTCTTCCTAATAATCCAGCTGAAATTTCCCCTCTTTCAGTTTGTACCCATTACCCCATGTCATATCAGTACTGCTTCTGACAAGGAGTCTCTCTCTGGCTGCCCTGTGGGACCCCTGCATGTCCTGGAAGTAGAAATGTGGTTTTTTTCCATGTCCTCATTGCAGGAATCCCTGTGAAGTGCAGAYCTTTGGCAGGGTTACACTAGGTCTCTGGAATGCATACACTGGAATTGGTGTTTTAGTCTCTGAAATTGCTTTAACTGTGGAGTTTTTGTTTAATTGCAGACAGATTTTACAGGAGTCTCTGTTAACTGTATAAAATCGTTTCCAGGAGGAAATCCCATGGCTGTGGTCAGCAAACAAGTAAATATGGAACTGGCAAAGATCAAACAAAAATGTCCACTTTATGAAGCAAATGGGCAAGCTGTAAGTCTGATACTATTTCCATGAACYTTTTAAAAAAGAAGTACTATCTCAATTATGTTTGTTACCAGGCTTTGTTCTAGCATGGGATGGCTTCCAGAGAGGGAAGAAGGAAATATTGTGTCCCCTTTTTTAGGCATTTTAGTTATATTGTAGCATACCTGCACATATTCTTCTAAAACCTGCTCTTTCCACATGARTTTTTACCTTTGCATTTCAGAGGTTTTGTGGAAGCCAAGTTCTCTCACCTTTGTTTAACCTGTGAGTGGTTTAACACATGTGAGGTTTGCTCTTTCCAGCACTTGAGCTCTCATCATGTAACAGGTATTTTCACACTGGCAGCACCCACTATTTAACTGAGTATCATCAGTACAGTTAAATCCACCATTCCATGTGTGTCCTGMAGTGTTTCCACCATCATCCTAGAAAAGCTGGATTTGTAGTTCTTACTCACAATAACCATTCCAGAAGATAAATTACTGTCTGTACTTCACTGAGCTGTGCCAAGCCTTCTGAAGCCCTGTGATTGTGCAGAGCCATCCTRCCATCAGTCTTTTGGCAAACTTCTGTAGCTGTGATGAACACACCTTCCTTTCCAGTTTGGAAATCTTCTCAGCCCTTAAGGCAGTTTGGYTTTCTCCTGCCAGAGAAGTTTGTTGTCATTGTGGTTTGACAGCTCTTCTTGTGCCCATCCTGCCAAAGTGTGGCATTGTGTTGTACAGACCTTGGTATCTGACCATTTCAGACAGTTGAGGGTATTAAATTGTTTTTTTCCAAGGGCTRTTCTCAGCAGCTGCATTATTTATGAATGAATTAAGAACAATGCTTGTTCTTTTGTCTCCTAGGTTCCCAAAGAGAAGGATGAAATGGTGGAACAAGAATTCAATCGTCTGCTGGAAGCCACATCCTATCTCAGCCATCAGCTGGATTTTAATGTTCTCAATAATAAACCTGTCTCCCTAGGTCAGGCTCTGGAGGTTGTCATACAGTAAGTGACTTCTCTTTTTGGTAGACTTTCCTATTTTGGGGATGAATTTCCAAAAGATACCTCAAACAATTGYGGTGCTCCTAGATGTAAGCATTTAATGCTTAATACTTGATGTCACAGATGGTTAAAGGAGCAAACCTCTCTTCTTAAAACTCCTAAAAATCATTGCTGGAGTGGCTCAGTGTGCTTGGTGTCCATACAGTGCACTAACACTACTTGAAAGCTAATGGCAATTATAATGGCCTTTAATAGCAGAAGGTAACTTCATACTCACGTTTTACCTAGTCATGTATCCCTTATTTACAGAAACTTCCATTAATTTTCCAATTGCCACACAAGTATTTACTAAAATATCCCATGACGTGTGGTTTTATTGCATTCCACTAATTAGATTGTGATAATAAGTTTTCTCATGAACACAAGGATTTTATGTTGAGCTGACARTTGCTTCTCACCTTTTCCAGACTGCAGGAGAAGCATGTGAAGGATGAACAGATTGAGCACTGGAAAAAAATTGTGAAAACACAGGAGGAATTGAAAGATCTTCTTAACAAGGTCAGATGATGACATTTAGAACAAGATGATAAGCATTGTGTTCCTCAGAAAATGGCAAAATATACAAAAATGTCTGAAGAAAAATATCAGAAAATTGCTATTAATGCTGCTGTTAAAATATGTCTTTGCTTAAGACCTACATAAAAGCCCTGTTAGGACACAGGTGTGACCTACTTGAGGAGGAGAAAAATTGATTAGGCAGAAAACCATTAAACAGAATATGGGAAAAGAAAGGAAGAGGACAGACAAATAAACAGTGATGACACAATAAACAGGCTTCCTTTGGAGATGCTGATACTGGCTGAGGCTTTTGGGGGCTGTTTAAAAATGTTTGCTGTCTTCAGTACACATCTGATTTGTAGTACAGAAACAGTGGTTTAGGACAACTTCCATTATTTTTGCTCATGGTAAATGATGTTCTTGCTTTTCTATGTTTCTCAGATTAAAAATGCTTGTGAACTGCTCTCAAATTACTTGCAGCATAGTAAGAAATCAAKGATGTTGGGTTTCAGCCATGTTGTTTAGGGTTGGTGGTATTTATTGTGGCTTCTTGGAGGTAGAATTGAATGCATAAGTGATACCTGCCAAAACCAGGAAATCTCTTTGGTATAATGGCACAGTTAGAGGTGAATATCCAGTTTACACAGTAACTTGTTGAAATCTGCATTTTGACTTTTATCCCCCTTTCTTTCTTTCTTTCTTCCTTCCTTCCTTTTCCTGCTCTATCTTAAAAGATGGTGAATTTAAAAGAGAAGATTAAAGAACTTCATCAGCAGTATAAGGAGGCATCAGAAGTGAAGCCACCTCGGGATATCACAGCAGAGTTCCTTGTGAAAAGCAAGCACAGAGATCTGACTGCACTTTGCAAGGTGAGGGATCACACACATGCAGTGTCAGTCTGTTTTCTCAGGACTTCAGCAGCCAAAAATTAGCCACATTTTTCAGGAGATCAAAGTAGCCAATGTAAATGTTTCCACAGCTCTCACTATGATCSAGTGCATTCAAGAGAATGTGATTTACAATAATTCTGCTTTGAGTGCCTTTAGCTGGGGAATAATAAAGCTCAGTTTTAGGTAAATCTGCTGGCTCATATCAGCATGTAATGTTTTGAAGATTAACTTTTCTTAGATTTGGTCTTTAATACAGCTGGATTTCACAATAATAAATACATTATAAYATATAATATTATATGATTAATAATATGATATATTATAACATAATATATGTTATAGTATAATATAATATATGTTGTAATATAATATGTGTTATAACATAATAATAATAATTCAGAAATAATATCTGCATTGGAGAGAGATAACTTTTCTCTAAGATAAATAAAGGTGGTTTCTTGACTAAAAGACTTCTTTGTATCTAAATATTATCATGTACAGAGCTCTGTCTTGACAGGCAGAGTTGCTTCCTTTCTCTAGGAGTATCTTGGTGTAGAGATGTGCCTTAAAAAGGAAACCATAAAAGCTTGAATTAGACCATGTCTTTGGTTTTTAAGTATGATTAATTCTGCTTTGGAAATCTCCACGTTCAGTATTAGCTTAAACTTTGAACAGAGAGAAGAATAGAAGAAGTAATTTGTGGAATATGAAGCTCTCAGAACCAYAGGAATCCTTAAAATACCAACAGTGTAATGGACCCTCATGTTGTTCAGTTCTGAGTGTTTAGATTCCTGAAATATCACCAAACTAATGTTTTCTTCAGTGTGACACAGAGTTCTATGTATACAAAGAGCAGAAAAGCAAAATATGCTGGATTAAATGTTGAAAAAAATAACAAACTTGATTTCTGCTAAATCCATGTAGATTTTTCTAGTGATTTCTCTTGAGATTAGGTCCAGTCTGATGCTGCATGATGTCTTCAAGCCCTTTTACCTGCAAACTGGTTTTAATGTTAGCTTTTAATCTTAATAGGAGTATGATGAATTGGCAGAAACACAAGGAAAGCTGGAAGAGAAATTACAAGAGCTTGAAGCCAATCCACCAAGGTAAAGAGACAAACTGAAAGATAAACACTTAGGAAAGAAGTTCTTTTACTGCCTTTTCCCCGAGTTTCAGAAATGCTCTGGTGTTATGGGAACTCAAGACATTACAAAGGTACAAGCATGGAGTTTGAGTTCCCTCAGCTTTAGAACTCAATTTCCTCATTTTTAGAGATGACTCAAACAGAAAAGGTGGTTCTGAGAAGTGATTCTGTAGAAATCCTAGCAGTGATCAGTGCCTGATCTCAAAAGGCATTTGAGGTTTAAAATACCTGGCAGTAATGGTAGCATACAATCCTACATTGGTAGAATATTATTATTCTGTGCAATTTCACTAGGCTTTTTCTTGTTGTCCTTATGCATGCTACTTAAGCCATTATTTATGTAAYCTTTTTTTTTCTGAAGTTTTTAGCTTCCCTTTGAGTATTTTACATGAATTCTGCTTTAAAAACCTGAATTTGCTGGGTTTTGATACTCAGCTTTCACAAGAGAGGTGTGGATGTTTGAAAGAGARTTTGATTAATGATTTTTTTTCTGGGCTAAGGAGAGAGTCAGAAATTACTTGTGAAGAAACTTTTAGAAGCAATGCATTTACAGTGTCCTGTGCYAACAAACTAAATGTCTTTGTGTTATATTTGTTTTTTCTAGTGATGTTTATTTGTCATCAAGAGACAGGCAAATACTTGACTGGCATTTTGCAAACCTAGAATTTGCTAATGCTACACCCCTTTCTACACTGTCACTGAAGCACTGGGACCAGGTGGGTAGCAGTATCAGCAATTCATAAAAACTTCAACTGTGTTTGTTTCATTCTCATGAAATTTTGTCAAYATTTAGAGTTTCTAACTGTTAAGTATCTGCTTTTGTGCAGGTACTGAATTTTTATGTGGTTATTATTTGATGATGAAATTCCAGACAGCTTTTTGTTAGTGCCAAAACAATCTGTAACAGTACTCTCTGCTTGAAATTTCTATACTTATTACTTGATAAATAATCAGAAATAATTTCACATTTGTTTGAATCTTTAAAAAAGGTTTTGAAATATTTTTTTGCCGTTGTGTAGAGTTGATTATTTTCTACTGACTTAAAGGACTTCATTATGTGACTGCATGCTTTTTATGCCTCTTCATTTTAGGATGATGACTTTGAATTCACAGGCAGTCACTTGACTGTGAGGAATGGCTACTCCTGTGTGCCCGTGGCCTTGGCAGAAGGGTTGGACATTAAGTTAAACACAGCAGTTCGACAGGTTCGCTACACGGCCTCAGGTACCTGCGGCCTCCAGAAACTGCTCTGGGGGACTGGGGGCATAGAAAGTAGGACATAGAAAGTAGATTTCAATGCTTCTGGAAGCAGTTGTGAGGACTGATATTGTAAAACCCTTCCCATGCCATGTTTGGGGTTAGATAAACAGCCACATTTCTTGTTGGAATTCTATAAGTAGTTGCTAGAGGTTTATTAATCCTGAATTTTTTTTATSATTTCTGTGACTCATTTGACACAGTCTTTTCCAGTTGTATTTACTGATTGTTCACATTTATTCTCTTACTTATTTACTTCATTGATTGAARCATTTGGAGTAAGAGGTCTGGGCCTGCTTAAGGCTTGGTGCCACAGGACCYGGTATAAGAAGTATAAATGAATGTAATGGAAGGAATGTATCTTTTTGTTGTTCTTCAAATATTGGGCTTGGGAAACTGTCAGCTCTGAGAGCAATTTAATGAGAGGAACACTCTCTAATTGTTTATTTATGGATATATTTAAATAATATTTACTGACCTGAATGAACCTTTAGGCTTATCYCAGAAAGGCCATTTTCAGATGCTACCTTAATTGTGTTTCCTGGAATAGAGTTAAATGACCAGTAACAACTTGCCTACAAGTCAAATGCTGTTAGTGTAAAGCTGTCTCCATAAACAAAATACTTTCTGATGTGGTTAGGTTAATTTCTTTCATTTTTAATCCAATGCTCTTGCCTCATACCTTATTAAACTGTTTTTTCTCCCCTTTCCAGGCTGTGAAGTGATAGCTGTAAACACCAGATCCACTAGCCAGACCTTCATTTATAAGTGTGATGCTGTGCTGTGCACGCTGCCCCTGGGAGTGCTGAAGCAGCAGCCCCCAGCAGTTCAGTTTGTGCCACCTCTTCCAGAGTGGAAAACTTCAGCAGTGCAGAGGATGGGGTTTGGCAACCTGAACAAGGTACATGGTCACTGGGGAGCTGCAGCAGAGCAGAGRCTGTCAGAGAGAGAATCTGAAATGTGGGTGCAATGTGGCTGCTGGGGGAGAGCAAAATGCCTTTTCCACAGCTGTTTTGCTAGGGTTTGATGGTGAAAACTGTCAGAGGAGCTTGCAGAATGATGGAACTTGTTAACCAGAAAATGGAGAGCACGCTAACCGTGGGAAGGCAGTTGCAGGCATACACCTCTATGTATTGTGTATATGCACTCTGTGTTCACCACATTTCCCTGTCATGACCTGTCCAGTGMTAAACATCAATGAGTGTAATTGTCTTTATTTTTACTCCTTCCCTTCGCTGCCCCTAGCTGTTGATACTCTTTCTTTCCAGGTTGTGTTGTGTTTTGATCGTGTCTTCTGGGATCCCAGTGTCAATTTGTTTGGCCACGTTGGGAGCACTACTGCCAGCAGAGGAGAGCTTTTCCTCTTTTGGAACCTGTACAAAGGTAACTGTGGTGCATGCCTGCTTTGCCAGTGTCTTATTGTATGGTTTCAGATCTAGAAAAAACCACTTTTTAAAATGCTCTTAGGGCTCACATGTGGCTACGATAAGGAGATAGTATTTTTAGGAAGACAAATGGAAGCAGAGARCAGCACTGACTGCAGACAGTTCCAGGCTGTGCCTTTTAAATTGCCTTACTRTCACAGCAGGACTTTGCCATTGGTAGTTTTGGTTTATCTGTAGCTGGTGCTGCCACAATAGATTGTCAGGAGATCTCTGCAGGAAGTGTACTGGTTTTGTTACAGCCATTGGCCAGACTAAAAGCAAAGGTGTGTATAAGGRGCATTATTGAATGAGTTGCTTGTTTAGCAGATGACCAGTGGGTTTTCTTCCATTCTGTCATAAGCAGGACAKGTTTCTCTGTTAACTGGAAAAAATTGCTGTGCAAGGGAAGCACCTTTCTAGGCTATTGAAACATTATTAAAATGTTTGGTAAGATTTTACTGGAGAAATACAAGTGATGAGCCTTGGATAGCAAGGCTGTTCATGTGGCTTTTGTGGCTTTGTGATGGCTCTATTGTGTGGTTAGCAAGTAGGGTCGTGGTTTTGGTTTAGATGGAAAGATCATGTCATGTACAAATTAGCTTCACATGCTAAATTCTCATCCTTCCTTCTCATGAAAATAGGCAGAGCAGGTAGAAATGAAACAGAAATGCAGTAAAAGCTCATGTTGAAGCACGAGTCAGATGGCTGAAGTCAAAAACAACAATTACCATTTCAGTTAATGTGATTAGACCATGAAACATTGAAACATCATTCCTGATGCTTTTATTTACTTTTTAATATATCAGTTCTCTTGATAATTCTAAATAGCACCATTGTATATAAAAATACATTTTCTTTTTGTTATATTGAAAAATGGTGGAAAATTTAGRACTGCTAATAGTAGTAATACTATTAGCAGTAGTCCTAATTTTCTAATAGTACTAATAGGACCATATATGGTGGAAAATTTAGTACTACATTTGTTGGATTTGTTTAATCTCCAACTTTGTGCCTTAACTGCAGATCTGTTTCTATCCAAGTCCARCTGGTCTGATCAAAATATTCAATTTCATTAATTAAACTGTTCTTTTTTCTCTCCTACCCCCCTCCAGCACCGATTTTGTTGGCCTTGGTGGCAGGAGAAGCAGCAGGGATCATGGAGAACATCAGTGATGATGTCATTGTGGGTCGGTGCCTGGCCATCCTCAAAGGCATCTTTGGCAGCAGTGCTGTGCCCCAGGTCAGTAGAGGGAAGAGTGCATTGTCAGYATGTGGGTAGTGGGAGAAGGAACAGAGGAAACACTACACACACAGCAGGTGTGTGCAGCTRTAAATGTCTGAGGATCTACATGCAGCAGGGTCTGGTAATATTTTGGAAGGACTTAAGGAATTGCCATCAAAAATTCACCTTAGTATGTGTTATCATAGAATATAAACATGGAGTTTCACCACTTAACATCAGCCCAAGGACTTTGTCCCTTATGTTGCTGCAATTTGCATTGTTTGTATTTGTCACAAACTGTAGAATTTGCACTTTGCCATCAACTGAAGCTCCTGTCTTGTCTCAGCCCAAAGAGACCGTGGTGTCCCGCTGGCGTGCTGACCCCTGGGCCCGGGGCTCATACTCCTAYGTAGCTGCTGGGTCCTCTGGAAATGACTATGATTTGATGGCTCAGCCCATCACTCCAGGACCAGCCATTCCAGGTGCTCCACAGGTGAGAAATTATTTTTAGAAAAACCTCAGAGCAGAATGATTTTTCTGAGAAATTTGCATGCAAATCTAAACACAAGTTTAGATAACTTGAATCTTATGATGAATGATTAAAACCTGTAAAATAATTCATGTTTTCATTCATTAATTCTGTTATCACGGGTTTGATGTCATTTGTTTGCTAAAAAAGCATTTTTATTCAGAAATCCAGTTTGSTTATGTCTGAACAGAGTATTTAGTATTATACCTGTGTTTTGTACTCTATATTTTATTGTCCATTACCATATTTAGGTGAATTGTAGTGATTTGAAAGAGGGTGAAGGCCAGAGTGAGAAGAACAGGTATCAAAAGGTCTCTTCCAAATGAGGGGGGCAACACAATGAAGACTGGGGTCATCTCCAGATCATGTTGAGAGAATTAAGTTTGAAGGCACTGCCAGGAAAGACTGTGTGGCTTTGGCTTTATTTGAGTTCTTGTTCTAATGACATAAGTCATTAATACACACAGCTATGAATAAAATGATTYCCTGCAGAATGTAATATATGAACATTTCTTTTTCTCCCACTTTTTATGATTCTGTGGGTAGTTGTTTAAGGTCTCAGTTGAAAGAGAAACTGCTGATTTAAAYGAATTGTTGAAGTTTTTGTTTGCTTACTGTCATGGTTTGACACTGGCACAATGCCAGTGCCCCCATGAAAATACATTCTCCCTTGTGTCTGCTGTGAGRTGTGACCAGAAATAGAGCAAAGCAGGCTCCAGCTTWGGAATAAAGGAARGRACTAGAGTTCATATTCCAGAATTAGAAATATTCTTCCTAAACACCTTTGGCTGTAGAGTTACAGTTACAAACACTGTTTATCGACTAGAGCTTTATTTTCTTGGTGATTTGTAATAGGTTCAATATGGCCTATCCTGTATGCACCACCTTCACACTAACAGAGATTGTGCTGTGATTAGAGGACCTTTAACACCTTTCAGCACCATTTGCTGACGGAGCCCYGCTGTGTTTTTTGCCCCCAGCCCATCCCTCGGCTGTTCTTCGCGGGCGAGCACACCATCCGCAACTACCCGGCCACGGTGCACGGCGCGCTGCTGAGCGGGCTGCGCGAGGCCGGCCGCATCGCCGACCAGTTCCTGGGGGCCATGTACACCCTGCCCCGGCAGCCCACGCCCGGAGTGCCCCCCCAGCAGGCTGCCAGCATGTGAGGGAGCTCTGCACGAGCAGAAGAGGACCCTGGAGTGGACCCTGGAGTAGTTTGTAGCAGTGTCTCCTGAGAGGAGCCCGAGTCGCTGGACGAGCCTTGTCTGAGAATGGCCTTACAGAAGCTTTGGCTTGGCAGCCTTCTAGAGATGTTTGAAGGGTCAGTGGAAACAGAATCCTTTATTGCAAAGCTGGTCAGGGACTTTGACTCTGCAGATACTTCTTGGAAGACAAAATAGCTGGAGGGATTTTTAGGGTGTTTGGGGGGTTTTTTCTACCTRTGTGTGTATTTACAATTTGGTACTTGCACAAGGGCCTCTAGAAGCTGGTTGCTACGAGTACTAGCTTAGTGTAGAATGTATGTAAATTTCTTTGTGGTTTTTTTATGGCTTTGKTTTGAAGAGTAATATTTTTGACCAATTTTATTCCTGTCTGGCATTCAAGAATTTGGGGCAACTGTTTGCCTACGGTAGCAAATCACACCTCTCCAAAGTGGTCCATTGGCTGCTACACCACCTGCATTCTGCTGTAGAGTAACCTGGTGTCACTGAGTATGCTAAGCATACTGATTTATTAAATACTTCCAACAAAAGAAAAGGTSCTGAACTGCTGAACTGTGTTTCAGTGTCCTGAGGTGAGCTCTGTGTGTAGTGCCTGCTGCTGTACTGTTGACCACCTGCTGCAGTACATGGAACCACTGAATGGCTCCTGCTGTGCTAAACATCCCAAAGGAGATGGAAATGATCATCCCAGGGCATGTAACTGGAATGCCAATGCTTGTCCTTTAACCTTGACAGGGACCAGGAGAACAGGCAATGCTGGCTGGGATGAGAGGGAACAATAGGACATCCCCAGCCTGGAAATCCCTGCTCTGGGGCTGCTGTCTGATGTGGGGACACTGCTATAACACCTTGGTTGTGGTTGGATCTTTCTGCCTGGAAAGCTCTGGCACAGGGCTGACTCCTGGTGCAGGGACAGTCTGGCTGTGACCCCTGCCTTAACCTGCAGCAGAGCTGGGAATGCTGTTTGTGCACCTGCTCTCTGTGACCAGGCTCATGGCAAACACCCACTGCTCCTGGAGCCCCTCACACAGCACAGGCCATTCTCAGCAATGCCATGGCCAGCTCAGGGAGCCTCAGTGGAGAATGGCTGTGTGCAGCTTGCTGTGCTGTCTGTGCACCATCCCTGCCTCAATTGCATCCTGGAATGGGCATCTGAGATCTGCCTCAACCAAGGCACAAAAAGAAGTGCAAGGTGCTCAGCTCCAGCACTGAACCACCCTGCAGCACACCCAGACAGACTGACAGACACACACACACTCTGCTGCCTCAGTGCCTCTCCCAGGGGCAGCAGCACCCCCAGGCAATGGGCACTGCTGCAAACACCACATCACACCGTGTAAAAAGAGAAGAGTGTTTATTGGTTATATACTGTAGCACTGACAGTGTTTGAGTCAGGAGAGACATGCAGATAAGAGTGTGTTTACATTTGGCATGCAGACTAAGAGCACTGTGTCGCTGGAAGGAGGTGAGCACCATCTGTATCCACTGCATGGGCAGCCTGGGGAGGAAAGTGCTGGCTTTCCTCTACTCAGCATGCTGAGACAGGGCAAGTTCTAAGGGTGGAACACTGCTCATAGCTCTATTGGACACAAAGTTTATTTTAGGGGAAAAGGCAATACTGCAACCCTGGAAAATCTGCTTAACTCGGATGAACCTGTGATTATGAAAAGATTGCTTGCATTATTTGTCTTCTAACTAAGCTGCCCCACCCAAATATATGTTCACAAATACAAAAAAATAGATTTATTCTCTTAAAAATACATTCCATGCAGCCTGGAGTGCTGCTTCCCCAAAGCAGGAGCCGTGTGGGGCAGCCCAGGGGGATCCTTTGGGCCCTGGGGTCTGACCATGGGAGGCAGCTGCTAACAATGGCTTCGTGTTCTGTTCACAGCTCAGCCTGGGGCTGGCCTGGAGCAGTGCCCTGATTGCTTCAGCCGTGTGCAAGGGTGGCAGAGATGAGGTCTGCTACGTTAGAGATGTGACTATTGCTTCAACCTGCAGCTGGGAAATTGCTTGTGTCGAGTGTCTCTTGAAGCAGCAAGGCACGTGGCTCTGCCCTGTGCTTCCTGCCCTTTTCCCTTGCTGGGGGCCTGGCAGAGGCTGCCCTGCACAGCAGCAGGGGCCAGGCTGGCAGCCCAGACCCTCCAGGAGCTGGACAGGCAGCTCTGCAGGCTGCAGGGGTGTTCCAGACATGAAGGAAGCCGTTCCATGAAGCAGTGAGCTGCTGGGCCCTCAGACTGGAGCCAGCCCTTCTGGGGCAAGCACTGGCTCTCCAAAGGGACCAGCAGCTGAGGTTCCTTGGGAGCAGCAAGCACTGACACACTTCCTCTGTACAGCACATACATTTACAACTTTGGAATTACCCGAGGCCTCGATGCATGGCCTTGTGCATCATCAAGCCTGCTGGAAAGCCGGTTATATTTATATGCTAAAATTACAAATACTTCTTCAGTGATGGCAATATTTACACATATACTCTATTTTACAGCTGTTCAAAAAAAGTGTGCAATTCGAGTAAACACATTGTGTTTCCTGAAGTCATTGCTATAAGATTAATAATACAATCAGCTCCTATTGCACTCATTGACTAGAGGGCATGGCCCCTTTCCATACTAGGTAGGGTTTTCTTTCTCAGATTTAATCTCAGCTGTGGTAAAAACAACCAGTGTGCAGTTACCAAGTGACATCTGTGTCCAGTATTTACAAGCAGTGAAACTGAGTCTAGAGCAGGAGTTCAAGGTATCTGCTGTAAAATATTGAACAAATAACTGAGGCAGCTGGAGAAAGGAGAGACATCATCTGTGAGGAGCACCTGAAGACAGTGCCAGCAGCTCTGTGTTGCTGGGGCAATAGCTGGGGCTAAGCCAGATGAGCAGCAGGGTAAAGCCCTCCCATTGTCCTGGCTGACAGAAGGAGAAAACCCAACAGCCATTGCTGCTGGTGGTTCTTCCCTTGCACTTCAGACACGGGGCTGTGTTCTCGGGGYGAGCAGTGGGCTTGAAAAGCTGATGGGTGAGCCAGTTCTGTGGGTAGGCTCAGGGAAGCTGATTTCACCCCACACGTTGACTCACAGGGATGCAGAGATTTCCTCACCACAGCAGAAACCAGTTCCCTTGGGAGGCTCTTTGGGAGCACCGTGCTGAGCCACATCCACGCCAACAAGGTGAGGAGGGGAAGCTGCTGGATGTGCAGGGACGTCCTGTGGAGTGTGGAGCCTGTCCTGCAGCAGGATGGGGCTGGGGCTGTCAGGGAAGGCTGCAGTCACTGCCCAGAGTGATCCTTGTCCTCCTCAGTCCGTCTGTGCTGTCCAGCCGTCTGCACAGGCTGCAGCTCCTGGGCAGCAGTGCCCACGGGCAGGGGGAGCCCCACACCCTGCAGGGTTCTGGGGGCACAGCAGCTGCAGTGCCCAGCAGGGGCTCTCCCACAGCCTCTGTGGCTGGTCCAGGTGACAGCTGGAGCGCTGCTCAGCAGCAGAGAGGGAATCCCTGCCAAGATGCCTCCCAGCTGCTCCCAGGGTGAGCAAGCAGGTACAGAGTGAGGCAGCAGAGGGGGCAGAGTCAGGGGCAGCAGCCCGTGGTGGGCAGGGCCAGCAGCAGAGCAGAGCTGGGCACTGCTGGGCACACAGGGGCGAGGGAAGCTGCTGCCCAGGCACTCCAGCTGGTTCTGGGGGGTGAGCCTGGCCCACAGTGAGTGCTGAGCAGAGCAGGGYGCTCAGGAAGGACACAGCCATTGCACAGGACTGATGCATCCACTGGTTTGAGATTGCACAATCCATAAGAATTTCCAATCCTTCCTGATAAACGGGGCAGGGGGAGGCAGTAAGAAGTCTGAATTTAGCTTCAGAATTTCTTTCATTTTTAGTTTAGAGTTTGAGTTTAAATTTTATTATTATTATCTCATTTACTAGCACTACCATGTCAATGGTAAGAGAGAGCAGTTGGTACAATTTATTTTAATATAATTTAAAGATTATTAGAGCTGCCACTCAGTACTAATTTAAAAGCATCTTTTTGTCTTGTTATGCAAGTTGACACGTATGTCATGATATGTAAAAGAATAAAATGAAGGGTTAAAAATATATACTTGGGAAAACATCTTTAAAATTCCAAAAAGAAACTTTTTTTTCAAAAATAATTTTTCCCTTCCTCCAAACAATCTTTATAAAAAAATAATCATGTCACTAAAAACACATCCCTTTATATAAATGTTTTCATAGATATTTTGCAACCAGCTCTATTGGGGTTTTTTTCTGATTAATTTTCTTCTCAGAATTGAGGTGTGCATTTCCCAGGCCAGGGAGGAGCTGCAGTACAGGCAGTCTGGTACCTGCTCCTCCAGGGGTGGGAGATGGGCACAAGCGTGGGGTGCAGCTCATYCAGGGAAGCTGTTGGGGTGCAGCTCTTCCCACAGCACCTCAGAAACAGATCAAGGACCTTTTCTGTCTGGAGCATTCTCCTTGTCCTGCTGCAGAGAGGGACAGGCAGCACTGGGGGTGCCAGTGGTGTTTGTGTAGGGGCCAGCCCAGCAGCTGGGATGGGATGGGATGGAAAGGAAGGACTGTCAGAGCCCTGCTGTGAGAGCCAGGGGCAATCACCTTGCTCAGGACAATGCTGCTGGTGACCTGAGCACCCCCTGGAGCTGTGGGGACCTGTCTGCCCCACAGTGACAGCAGCTGCACTGATGGGGACACACAGCTCTGTGTTTGAGCAGTCTCTGACCATACCTGGGTCCCAGGCATGGCAGCCAGGGGTTGAGGCACAGACCAAAGCTACCATAGATCAGCCCAGGGTCCAATCCAGCTGTCTCCACCCTGCTGTGGGAAGGAACAAGGACATTCTGCTTGTCTGTGAGGGAAAGCACTTGTTTCTTTTTCTCGTAGGGCTCAACTGCCTTGCACAAGCCACAGAGTTGTTGCCTGCAGAGTGTAACACAAAGCTCCAGACAAATGGCACCCTGGTCCCAGGAGGAGGAGGTGTCACTGCTGTGTTGCTCTGGCTCACTGGATGACTTCTTGGTGCAGGATCTCAACCGGTGATGAGTAGATCATGCAAAGCTTGTTGCAGAGACTGATAGGGAACCAACTCCTTCTAAACAACATTTTCTGCTCTCCTTCCCTCTCAATTTGTAAAGTAACCAGTGGGGAACAGTCTCCTCTTGCCTAGAGACTAAGGATGCTGGAAACACAGGTGCTGAGGTGACCACTGCCCCAGCCAGCAAGGGTGTACTAGGGGAATGCACCCTTCAGTTGTGGTGGACAGCTTCGTGGGCTGGTGGATGCAACCACAGGGACACTGCTGGGATCTTGTGTGAATGCARGTGAACAAAAAGTTCTCTCTTGTGCAAGGAGTACCATTGTTCAGAGAGGCTAGGTAGTCAGACTTTCCATATGGAGACAGACCTATCATCCTACAGGGAAGATCAAGATTGCAGGTACAGAGATGAGAAGTGGGAGTCCCCTGAGCAAAGTCTCTGCAGCTGCCTCTTCAGCAATGAAGAAAAAAAATTCACTGGTAAAGCTCTTGTACCTTTCAAATCGCATTACAAAACTGGTTTCAGGCTGGTTGARGCCTCTGGAGAGGTTACAAACAGTTGGTGATGCCTCTGAGCTTGGTACTATCCTGCCTCTTGCTTCACCATGGTCACTGGGAAGGGAACAGAGCTCATCTCCGAGATGTCCGGCCAGCCCGGGCAGTGCCCTGCAAGAGACAAACCCACAGGTCACCCACAGCTGCCCTGGGGCATTTCTGCTCTGCACACSAGATTGCCAGTGCCCTTGGCAACCATCCCAAATCCCAGCAGGACCACAGTCCTTTAGGTGGCAGAGCAGCAAAGGCTCCAGCAGTAAAGCTGCCAGCTGAAGCAGGGAYTCTGCCTTTGTCTCTCCAAATGTTTTTTTCCATCCCTGACTGATTCATGTACCAGAGGATGACTAGATGAAGTGCCACTTAGTTCTTTAAGAATATTCTTAGCCATAAAGCTTGCTGAAACAAGTTCATAAGAGAAAATACAGCAGCCACTCCACCCCTGGCAAGTGCTAACTTCAGACTTGGTTTCTCCCACAAGAGTGGAGACTTTTTGGACAACTCTAAGTTAGGTTACAGGGAGGTCAGTTCAGATATTGGTTTCTTGCCTTGTAACTACCTTCCCTCACATACCTGCTCCTCTCCTTGGAGCCCTGGTGGTGCAGGGGAGTTGGATTCAGGGTCCTGCAGCTCCACCTTGGCTGCCCTTTTGCCCAGAGTGTCAGCCTGGAGGAGGTACTCAGAGGAGCCATACTGCTTCCTTCTGGAGCTGGACACAAAATCCTTGCTTTCATCCTGTGCAAAGGAAAATAAAAAGAGTTGGGATCCAAGGTCTATGAAGGATCTGGAACAGCACTGGGGTCCTAGTGCCAGGTTTGCAGTGTAAGGTGTGGGTTTGAGTCCTTTTAGCAAGGAGGGACTTAAACCACCAGGCCAGCTCTGCCAYGGCCTCATTTATGTGCTATTTCATAAAGATCTTTTCTCAAGARCCATCCAGTAATTTTAACCCAAGTTATGGGTGCATGGTCACAAAACAGGACAGATCCCTTTGACAGAATTACTAAGGTCCAAGGAAAGATTCATTCTGTTTTCTCTCTCCTGTCCAGTTATGGCAGGCAGTGATAGAGAGGGGCTTTGGTGAGAGCCTGGAACCAGCCAGGGCCAACCCACTACAGATGCCCTGTACATTAGTCCCCAAAGCAGGGCAGAGAAAGGGCAAAAACATCCCTGGACACTGCCTGGGAGACTTTTCCAGCAGATGCACTTCTACCATCAGAGAAGTGATGATGGCTTCCCTTGAAGACAAGCCTGCCTTTAGAATTTTGCCAATTTATGCAGCAGACAGCCCAGCTCCAGTGATTAATGYCAGAGGCATAAGAAACCATGCATTCATCTGACATTGCTGCTGCTCATCTGCTCCCTGCCTCCAGCACATTTGCACTAATTTTCATCAAACATCACAGCAGAGGAACACAGACTCCACTCTGTGCAACATGAACCCCAGCTCAGTGACTGCTCCAGGTCTTGCATTGCCTCAGGTCTTTGGGGAGCTGGAGCAGGCTGGCTCCAGCAGCAGAGGGAGCTGGTCCCCAGGCTGGGCTGCAACACCCACTCCTCATCAGCAGCTCCTGCTCCCTGGGGCTCCCAMAGCAGCCTTCCAAAGAATCAATCCCTCCTGCAGCTGCATTAGAGACATTTGCCCACATCAGCAATACATAAAGGGACGGTTGCAATGGAAGGGAGAAAGATTTTGGCAAAAACAGCCCAGATCTCATGTTCCCCACATAGGATTCTCAAGGCAATGTCAGACTGTGGATAGTGGAGCTGGAAAGAGGTGACAGTGATACCTTCATAGGCAGCTCAGTGCTCAGCCTTCTGCCAGAGAAAATAGCCACATCTTAAACTGAAACACAAATCCCAGCAGAAACAAGCTGCTGTGATAAGAGGCATATTACAAGTCTGAAAATATCCCTCAAAGGGCTTTTTTCCAAGGGCACAGGCAACATTTTAAGTTGCATACAATTTGCTATATCTAGTCCAATTGAGTATCTGCAGTCTTTCAGGTTAACTTCATGCTCCTCATTTACAAACTAACAGTACACAATCTGTGACCAAGAAGTCAGGTTTGTGACTATGTGGTGCCAGGGTGGTTTTATTGCAAAGTCCAACCCAGARAGAGATCCTGAGCTCAGTTCTGTGTGAACCAACCATGTGGTTGCTCTCCTGACACAGGAAGGCTGGAATCCAGCTAATCCTGGACATACTTGGCTTGACCAGGCAGAGATCAGGTTGCTTTGTCAGGTACACCTCAGCTGATGTGAAGTACAGTGCACAGCTGGCAAATTTAYCTGATAGCAAGGAGAGCACCTGCAGAATGCACTGCAGAGCTGCACTCAGCCCTGGGTGGGCTGCCAGGAGGAAAACTGAAAMGAAATCCTTGATGCCCACTGCTTAGGGCTCTGCAACCAACCCACATGAACTCAGTCGTAAATGAACTCAGTGAATTGAAACTCCTGGGATAAAGGACACCCAAGGAATGGATCTTTCCCAAGCACTCAAATTGCTGTTCTGCAGAAGAACAACTTCAGTTATATCAGCTCTGCTTGGATTCATGAATAAGCAGAACAGATTGCCTGTGACCCACCCTGGCCAGGGAGACAATGCATTCTCAGTTTCTAAATGTAGCTGGAAGGCCACCCTGTACTTTCTAACACCAGGCAAAAGACTCTCTGCAAATCCAAGTGCAAATTCTTCCGTGCTTCTCATAGCCAGAGAAGTGGAAGAGATTTGAAAATGTAAAACTTGCCTACCTCCACCAGTTCATCCTTGTCAATGCCAAAGCCATTCAGTTATGAACMCATCCCCTCTGCCACCAGCCCTGTCAGAYTATCCAGCTTGCTTCCTGCTGCAGACTGGCAACAGCAGGAGCTGCTCAGAGTAGTGCTGAATGAATAGCAGAGGCAGGAGCAGCAGTACAAACCTGTGTGGGGTTTAATGGCCAGAAGGGCACGTGCTGCCAGTGAGTTCAACTGAAATCTGCCAGAGCCTGAGCTCCAGTGGCAAGCACATCCCACCAGAGCAGCTCAATGCACGTGTCACTGCTTCGAGGGACGCCCCTGACTGGTTCCAGTCAGAGGAACAGGGAAAGCACAGCTGTCCTTGTGGCTCTTGCTCCTTGTCAGGTGCAATATTGACACAGAGCAAGGAGGGAGCAGCCTTGTGTTACCAACCACCATCCACCTGTTTAGGGGATGCCCAGGAAGCATTTCCAGACCAGAGTCTGGTTTCACACGAGGAAACCATGAAGCTCTTACCAGAAAGAGCTCTATCCATTTCTACAGCTGCCATTAGAGCTACAACTCTGCCTCAGGCACAACCCCACTCAAATMTGCTCATTTCCATCATTTTTTCATTGCTACTCCAAATTTAAAATGCTACATAAAGTCACTCTGAAAAGCATGCCACGTCCTACTTCAGCTGTGACTATACTTCTCTGATGCTACTATGTGGTTATTCATATGGCATTACAAGACCCAAGCAGATGGATCTCATTTCAAGAATGCTAAATCTGGTAATTCACACATGAGAAAGTTGTGGGCGCTGTGAATTGTGAATTTGCTGAAGGAAGACAGCAGGAGCTGGGAGAGGCAGCACTTAGGAAATAAGCTGTAAAATTTYAAATCATGCAGCCTACAAGGAACAGGCAACTTGGAAAACCTCATCAACTGGAAGAGTGTTGAAGACAGGGTACTCACAGGGGGCGTGGTGCGCTGCCAGGCAGCAGCTGCTGCAGGGTCACTGGCACAGCTCCTGCGTGGCAGCAGCTCAGATGCACTTAAGTTACTTTTGGTCCTTCGGGACCCCAGCTCAGGGGCACTCCAAGAATTAGCTGTGGCACTTGTCCTTGATGAAGTCTGCTCCAGGAAGTCTGTTTTTGAACTACTCCCTTCCCCTTCCAAAAGGTCCACTGAGGATCTACACAAGTTTGTGGCACTGAAAGTTGCACTTTTCTCCACTTTGGTTTGAGAGTCCTCCAGGGAATGCAGGCCTTGTCTTGTTCTCCAGGAACTTCTGACAGTGACGTGCTTTGTTTCGGATGAACCTGCATCTGATGAGCCGTGGCTCTTCCAGCTGATTGTCTCCAAAGKTTCTCTGGAAGAGAGCTGGTTCTCTCCACTGCTCCTCTCTGTGAGTTCAGAAGTCTTTAGCATAATGCTGCTTCTTGAGACCACTGTTTCAGCTTTACTTCTCAGCACTGCCTCTCCACTCCTGTCTGTCTCAGATGACTTCAGAGCACTTCTATTAATTGACACCTCAAAGGGTGAAGGGACATTGTTTGTTATTGATGGTGAAGGCTCATTTGAAGCAACTCTGATGTTGCTGGTGGTAACATGTCTTTCCTTTGCTGCTGTATCTGCAGTGGTCCTCGGAGCTGTTGGCTCAGAAGGAAAGATTGTGATGCTGCTTGTCATTTTATTTGTTACCATTTTCAAAGTAGACTTCTGTTTTTCGGACTCTGCCTCTGAAACAGTCCCTCCCATGATTGCCTTCATATCCTTCTCAACAATTGCAGGTTTAATGATGGCTTTTGATCTCAGAGCTTCTCTAGGGCTGAAGGATCTTCTGGATTTCAATTCTCCAGTGCTGGCATCTAATGGTTTTATGCACTTGGTAGAGTCTTCATCATTCACAGTTTTTTTGTCATTTTCAAAAAGTGATGCTCTAAAAACTCCCCTAGAATTGGAGAACTGCTTGGAACTGACTTTCTTTCTTGTCTCAAAATCTGACTGAGTGGTTGGTTTTTTACCTCTCCCTGATTCTTCATCTGAATTAAGTTTTTCCTGGTTACTGTGGATGGTTTTGGAATCAGTTTTTAAACCCATATTTACATGATCTGTTGCTGAACTCGAAGACTGCTCGGTGCCTTCTTTATCAAGACCTGTGAGAAGCTGCAGAATGTCCTCCTGACTCCTGGAGTGATGGGAGCGCTTTGTCAGTGTTGAAAGCTTCACACTTTCAAGGGATGTGTCTGCAGCTTCTCTTTCCTGGGAGATTACTGCCCTTTTAGCCCTCCCCTCTGAGGGCTGTCTGTGTGATGCAGCAAAAGTGCTCGCTGCTTCCACCTTAGAGGCAGCAGAGTCTGAGGCTGACACGCTGGACACGTGGTACCTGTATGCTGAGGCTGTGCCATTGGAAGAGCTGTGGTTACCCCTGGTGAGCTGTGGATCCCCCAAGCACTCACTGACTTCAGCCTGACTCGTCTTCAGCTTCTCAGACAAAGACCCCGTTGATTCTCCTTTGCTTGACTTCTCATCCCGTGTGTCAGCACCATTCTGGCAGTTCCCACGGAACACCTGAGATGGCTTTTCAACCTTGGATCTCAGGCCTGTGTCACCAACAGCTTTGGAAGGTGCTTTCCAAGACTTCTGCTCCTGTGCAGCAGGAGGATACCGGCTGAGGACAGATGGCTGCTCTTTGGATCTCTTCCCCTCGTTCTGCACGATGCAGCTTTCCTTCTGACCAGAAGAAATAGTGGAAACTAAAGATTTCTCTTCCAGTCTTCTTGTATCTGTGACAGCAGTGTCTGAAAGGGCAGATGCAGCAGAAGCTTTCCCTGCTTTTCTGTTCATTAAGCTTGGACTGGGCACCCTCTTAGCACTGTGGCTGTAGCTGTCATTGCTGAGAGAGAAGTCTCTGTTCCGTGCTCTTTCCCGGCGCTGCTGTGGTGAGAGCTCCCTTGGCTTGTGCTTAGCAGCTGCCAAATCAGTCATGACACCTCTGTATTTAGGTCTATCGTGCTTTCCCCTGCTAGAAAAGCTTGTATCTTCATTTTCAACTTCTCCATTCTCCAGCTCTTTCTGTTTCTTTATTTGCATTTTTATTTCTTCTAGCTGACCTGTTAAAAGTTTGTTTTTATTCTGCTCACTCAAGTAACTGTCTTGCAGATCATTATTTTTGGCTCTCACTTTTTTAAGTTCCTCTTCTAAAGATTCAAAATGTTTGATCTGAATTTTAAGTTTCTCAATTTCTTGGGTGAGATCTTTCACTTTGTTGTCTTCCTGGTTTTTATTCTTTTGGTTTTCTGATTTATTCCTGGTTTCATTTTCTACATGTTTCAGGTAATCCACACTTCCCTTCCTCCTGGTCTCTTTAGAAGGCAGTGCAGAAGTCAAGTCATCTTCAATTCTCATATCATTTCTGTCCAGGAGGTTGTTGGATGACCTTTCTAGCAAGTTGGATGCATTTCTAGTTTGATCTGCCCTATTTAGTTTATTGTTTTGTTCTAGTTTCTGTGTTAGCTCCTGGATTATTTTTTCATTTTGCTTTTCTCTTTCATTAAAATGTTTTCTTTCCGTGATAAAGCTCAGGGCTAAGGATTTCAGCTTTTCTAGCTCAGCTGTTAAGGTCTGCTCAGTTTTATCCAGCCTGTCCTCAGAYGATTCCAGTTCTTTCACTTTCACTCTAAGTATTTCTAATTCTGTAGATATCTTTTTRGTCAAGTTCTTTTCCTCATTGAGGCTAAGACACAGCTGTGTACAGTCGTTCTTGCTCCTGCTGAAAGCCTCCTCCAGCTTCTCCAGCTCTGCCATTCTCCTCTGCAGGAGTTCAATTTCTGACTTCAGATCTCGAGTGAGGCTCTCCTCCTCTTCAAGCTTTTCTTTCATTAATCTGCAAAGCTCTTCAGCCTTCCTAATTTCTTCATCCTTGCCTTCAATCTTCAGCACTCTTTTCCTCAGGGCTTCAATGTCAGCCAGCATGCTGGAGTTGCTGCCTTCTGCCTGGATAACTTTGTCCTGGAGGTCAAGCAGTTCATCCTCTGCCTTCTGCAGATTTTTAGTTGCTTCCTCCAGTTCATCAAGGCGGCGACTGAGGCTCTGCAGTTTGAAACGTAGGTGTCGATTTGAGGTTTCCTTGTAACCTGTACATTCTGCCATGATTCTTTTATTCCAAAGCTTTTCTTAGTTTAGGTGAATGGTTTACACCTTGTGTATTTCCAGTATGTTGTTGTTCCTTTGAGTGGAGGCAATCTCACCCTGAAAGAAAAAAATGCACAAAATCAATAGAAGAGCTCAGAATATAAATATATTCACTGTTTAATTTAGGCTATCAATGTTTATATAAATAACTWTTTAATTAAACACATTTCTGAGTACTAAATTAGGTGAAAAGAAATTGCAGAGAAGAGCCACAGTCCATTTACTTTGGTTATACAGGCTTTCCAAAACCAGCCTGTTCCCCATGGCTAAGGGCAGGAAGGGCCCTCCTCKGCTGGTCTGCCCAGGTGGTTTGTGCACCACCAGTGGAGCCTCACCTGGGGTCCACAGCCAGGGCAGCTGCTCACTGTGAGATCCCAGGCTGKAGAGGGTCACACTCATGCAGGATTCAGGTCCCTGTACAATGCAGCAGACACCTCTCTTTCCAGCACTGCACCTCTCTCCTGAAGACACCTTAGTGATGAAGRTTCAGGAGCCATAAACAGAACCAGAAAAAGGCAAACCCCAGCCATAACTGAGGATGGGRCAAGCCCCCCATGCTAGCTGGCAGATGGAGGGGACTGGGACCTGCTGCCATTTGACACTGCCAGTATTCCTCCAGCATCTCAGGCTGCTCAGCAGAAATCTTCACCTGGGCTGTAGTCACATCCCAAGGACACTCTACCAGCAGAGTTTCAAGTTTCTCCCTCCCATTTCCAAAGCTGTTGTTGCCCTCGGCTGCCGCCCACTCACCCACCCAGGAGATGCTTATGCCTCTCCTGGCTGCTGCTGACATGAGCAGCAATTAGAACACATCAGCACATTGACACACTCAGTGTGAACTCTTCCCAGCTCCGCTCAGAGCTGGCAGGGTGGTTTTTAAACAACCCCTCTGTGCTTTGAGGGAGGAGCAGGAAGGGGCCCCTGGGAGGATCTGAAGTCCCCCTCTGGCACTCAGCATTAGCACTGTCCTGTCCTGGGCCTGAGGCACGGCCCAAAGCACGAGAGAGCTGCTGCAAACCTGAGTGGGGGAAGGATGACTGCAGCTCTGATCTGCAGCCTTGCTCAGGCAATCTGTCTTGGAACAGGACTTGACCTCCAGAATTTTTGTGGACCTCTCTGCAGAGGAAACACACAGGAGTTTCCTATTGCACAGTGTCAAGCAGTGATGAGCAGGATGTCGGGGGAGGCAGTGCCAGCAAGGGAGGCAGCAGCACCCTGGCACACACCCTGGGCTGGAGGGATCCATCTGCAGGCAGGCAGGGGGCCCAGGCTGCCCCCAGCATGGGGACCCTCCTGGTGCACACTGGGCACCCTGTGGGACCATCTCCTGAAGGACCACTGGGGGATTCATGGGGAATCACCATCCCACGTGGTTAAACTCAGGCTCTTCAGCYCCTGAAGGGAGCACTGCAAACAGTACCAGGGGAGGAACCTTGGTGTCTGAGCACAGCCTTGGCCCCGTGCCTGTCGCCTCCACTACCACCACGGCCGTGTCCTGCTCCTGCACCACCTTCCCTCACGCTGTCCCCACACTGTTGAGGCCACTGCAGCTGCCTGCAGGCAGGAAAGGCTGTTCAGCCCCCAGCAGAACCCCAGAAATGGCACTGGACCAGCACGGGAAGGCCACGGCGAGCAGACTCACAGTGCTCTGAAAACAAAAGCCTGTCCCTGCCAGGCCAGGGGCTGGGGGTTAATGGTTAACCCAGCAGCAGCTGGGCTGGAAGGGAGAGCAGCCTCCTCCCCAGGCAGGCAGAAACGCACGGGCCTGGTGGCTGCTGCTGGATGTGGCACAGCTCTAGCCCTGCCACAGGGTCCACACAGGCTGGGGGACACTCACAGAGGGGCTCAGGGCTGTACCAGAGATGGCTCTGGAACGACCCAGAGCCTTCCCAGCTGACATGATTTACTGCCAGACAGGAAAGTGGCTCAATCTAATTAGTTTAATAAGGAGAAGGAGATGTAAAGCAACATCTTATACAAACAATAAGATCCACARCAAGTCTCCTACCTGGAGGCCCTTTAACTTCCTGGCATAGCCAGAAGTAACCTCAGTGCCTGGAGACAGACCCAGACCAAATTAGTATTACAAATAGAGTGCACATGTATAAGATTGAGGGGAATTGGCCAATATAAAATATTATCTTAGGTGTGCATAGATACACAGATATATAGATATATATATCTGACTGCTTTGAAGTCATGATTTGAGTTAGGGCTTGGACCAGAGAACTCAAGGGGACTTCCAACCTGAACTAATCTGGCTGCTTGTGACTGCACTTCTCCAGTCTGTCAATGATAATAAAGTATCAGAGCAAATGGTACAGGATTCAAACACTGGGACTATTGCTAATGCTAATTAATATTGTTGGKGGATATTTAAACAGGAGCTGTTAAATAAATTTGATAAAGGTTGTAAATGTACTGAACAATCTGATATGGATGTATGGACTTCATATTTTTCCCTTTTGGAAAAGTAAGCAGTTTTCAGCTTATCTCTATCTTACAATTTTTGGGAAAAAAACCCATCAAATACCCAAACCAACAAAAAACCAAAACAAAGCCCCAAAAACCAACCAAACAAAAAAACCCCACCCCAAACAATTGAAAATCCACACACAAACAAAAAACCACAAACAACAACAAAAAACCCCACCCAAAACTAAACAAACAAAACCCCCAACCAAAACAAAAAAACCACAGCAAGAAAAGAGGATGATAACTTTCATAACAGCAAGCAAACTGTGGCAGTGGCAAATGTAGTAGGGGGAGTTCAGTTCAACAGAGCCATCTGAGTCAGCAATAAAATCAGATTRAAGACTCTGGCAGGCCACATTCCTGGACACTATGAAAATCTCAATGGTCACAGCAGCAGCTGATGAACTCCTGCAGCTCAGGACAGCTCCTCTGGCTGTACCAGAGGAAATACTGAACAGAAATACTCCTACAACAACAGGCATGATATTATTTTGTATGTGGTACTGGACTGTATATTTACACACCCAAAASTGATGCATCTCACTTTGCTCAGCTCTAGAGTCTTCTAGATTCAAAGAGAAAAAGATGCTCAGCTGTCTTCACCTGACCTTGCCAGGGAAACAGGACTTGCCACAGGAGGAGAACTCTTCCCCCACTGAGAGCAAAGGGAGCCCAGGCATCTGGATGGCAGCTGTCTCCCCCAGCAATGATGCCACCTTTCTGCAGGGCCATGCATCAAGAACATGAACTGAAAGTTGAGAAAAGCTTTGGAAAAGCTCAGAAAAGCAATCAGGTGTGCTTCTTTACTCTTTAAAACTTAAAAGAGCTGATTTTGCCTCAACAACAAGGGCATTAAGCCAAGAGGCACAATAGCATCTCTTTGGATTTGAGTTCTTGAAAGAACTTTCTTCAGGTGAGACACATAGGAAGCCTRGGGAGCCTCCAACTACCTGTTACTCAAATAAAATATCAAGGCAAAATATGTGGCCAGTACAGGGAAAAAACATTTTGTCTGATCTAAAAGGTTCTCTGTTATAGCACATGGAGCCAAACCCCAACTTCACACATTTTAACCAATTCAAAGCAGTAACCTAATACCAAACACTGCAGTGAATTTACCAGGATTCACTATTTGAATGACTCATTCTGATTCTACTTTCCCCCACAGATTTATCATTGGGTTTTCTGATCTTCCTCAACAAGTATGCACATCTCCTAACTACATTCATATTTAGCATTATCAAYTGCCTGCTCCCACAGTTTAAGGCAGACTGCCTTTGAGGGCTCTTCTGACTCTGCATGGTTTTGGCTACACCATCCTATTCAACAGCTGTGAGAATTCAGTGTTCAAGACATTAACCAGAGTTAAAACTCTCAATTACCCTTAATATTCTTAAATTTATTTTTTTCTGCACACTCACTTTTGCTCATTATCTACTATTTATGAAAATGTTTCTTTAGCAGAATCGTTGGATTTAACTTTATCTTGCCTGCAGAAAACACATAYAGTCAGTTCACAGCTGTGAACAGAGGGAAAAAACCTCCAGCTAGAAACATTTGTGTTAGCTAAACACTTTATGAATTAGGAGATAARAATCAYYTATTTCAGGAACAGCAATGACTGCYAGCTGAGACCWACTCACATCATCTCTGCCAGAGTTCCTTAGGCCCACAATGCTGTTCCTCTCCAGATGTAAGAATCATCTTACCTTACATATCCTGTTCCTTGCTCTGGTTTGGTTGCTGGGATGAATCCCACGGGCACCCACTGCTGATTTCAGGATGTCCCCAAAACACTCATCTGGGAAAATAACTGTTGGAGCAGACTCCTGCTGTGCCCTCTGTTATGCCAAGACAGAAATGCAGCCAGCTGCCACACRTGCCTGTCAAGCATGTGACACTCTCAAGCAGAAGACACTGACATCTCCCACAAGCACATTTTGCATTTAATCTTTGGGTTTTTATAACCTTTTTGCTTGCACTTTTATACTRATAATGCAACATCACTGTGGTTGTGTGAGCCTGAGCTGCCAGTGATGGCACTGCTGGTGTGTCACAGCACCCATATATGATACATTTGGTTTTGCCCAATCCTACAGATGAATGAGAATTATTAATGCCTTAGTCTGCAATCTCTTCTTACTAATTTATTTGTTTGCTCTTGAAGTTGCCAGGGTTTCCCATAGACTCTGGAGAGCAGCACTCATCAAAGGYAATAGAAAATCAATAGTTGCAAACACAGCTATAATCAGAGAGTAGAAAAGCAACTTGCCTCACTGGAGTTTGAGTCCTTGGGATGCTCTGTGTTGTGAAACCACACAGCCTGAGGTTTGCATTCCTTGGCTGACAGGTGGSCCAGATTAAGGTGAGGAGCAGAGCAGGGCTATTGTCCATGCTCTTATGGATGCAGCATATATCTGGTACTACTCCCTCCACTTCCCCAAGTGCTGGGGTGAACTTAGATCCCCCCTGTTCTATTTTCTGTTAAACTATTACTCTGAATATCCCTGCAAACTGTATTTTGCATTGAACACAATGCCAGGAGTGTTTGGACACATCTGGGGAAAGGGAACCTTAGGCAATGCTTCCAGAACTATGAATTCAAATTACATCAGGTGGCTGAGAGTCCCTTCAGGCATGAGGACAGCTCTGTGGGTGCACATCAGCAAAACCTGGGGTAGCAAAGGAGTTCCCCTGAGCAGTCCCCAGTGGCCAAGCAGGTCAGGGAGAAGCTGATGAAACTGTTCTCATTCACACTTCTCCACCTGAAGTATAGGTTAATGTGTTGGGTGGATTCTGCCCCATGTGCACATACACCTGCAGTTTTRATTAAAAGGTTTCTGGTGTTGCACACATATGGAAGGGAGTGTGAACATGCCATGCTCACATACAGTAATGCTGCTGATGAATCATGCTTGYATCACAGCTCAACGTGGCGAGAGCATCACTGGGACTTCTCTTCCCTGCCCCAGGGTGAAAGGGGCTGGGAGGAGTCCAGCATGTCATTCTTCATTTGTAAAGTAAAATTTCTCTACCATCTATACAGAAAAAGGACATAGGTGTCATAAATTTCAGCAAATGGCAACACTGCAGCCAAAGCCTTCAATCAGTTAAAAAGAGAAGGAAGGAAAGTTTTTCTTAACAAGATTTTGCCTTTTGCAAGTTCTTTCCAGCACCTGGTTCTCAACTTGGCACAATGACACATAGTCATGACAACAGGAGAAAAACACTCAAGAAAAGAAAAAGGGTCTAAAACAAGACAGACTGAACAAGAGCCAAAGTCCCCTATGTGACATCAACCCTGCGTGCCACCTGCAGGCATCTAACAGCCTGGGACAGCTGAGGAGGCAGATGATGCATCTGCCTACAGGGGAAGGGACAGGGGCTCCCTGGCCCCACTGAACACAAAGGCAAAGTGACTTTTGGGGATGCACATATTTTGAGGGATGAATTGTCTCAGAAATGGCTGCATCTAGTTGGAGAGGAAATTCTTAAAGTCAGAAAAAAGCTCAGCAATCTGGAAGTGGATTGAATAATACAATATGAGACTAGAGATGTGAAATGATGAGACAGCAGTCAAAAAATAACCACAGTGACCACAATCTTCAAGAAAACTCAAATTATGACACCAAATAGCATCCACAGCAATGTGAGACACTGCAGCAGGCTCTGCAGATGCCAGRGAGGATCTGGCACATCACTGAGTCACACTGACCCTACGTCAACACTCTAATCACCCAGTGAACTCCTCAGCRTTGCTCTTCCCCTTGCAATATAAAATAAATTTCCCTATATGGAGCTGGCAGGGCCAAACAAAAGCAGCAGAGCATAAAGCCACCCAGGGCTGCTCACAGCAGATGCTTTGAGTAGCACTGGGGTTTGAGCAGTTATGCTTTACCATGCACAGCAGAGATTTTGCTTTTTTCTACAAAGCCACTCTCCTCCAGCTCCCCCTTGAAGTCACTGCTTGATGCTCACTCAGAGCAGGTCTGAGCATTTGCTGACCAGCTGCAGCACCTTCCTTTCAGCAATACAGAACTTCACAAGTGCCAAAGACAGGGCTGCTAGTGGCATCCTTGTCCTGGRAGTCCCATTGCAAGATGTTACCCATGCTCTGGAGCTCTTGATCAGAAATGGATTGACACTTCCAAAGCCCCTCAGCGTGCTACTCCTATGTGCCATCCTGCACTGGAACCAAAGCTGAGAAAGATGTTTTATTTCTTCCCATGCTGCCACTTGTACTGTCCCCAGAAATTTACTGTCACATTTGATTTCACAAACACTATGCAGGCATCTCTTCAGCGAGTCACAAACTTGGCAGCATCCTGCAGATGGCATGGGAAAAGCAGCCCCAGCTCAGTGGTGCTTTTGTAATAATTACTGGACACAGAAGTCTCCCACCTCCTTCACCCTCCATCCCTCCCTCCCATCTCCATCAAACTCAGCTTTGAAGGGACTTCAGGGACCATGGCTCTCACCATCACTTCAGCCCTGAAATATRTGCTAGCATGAAGGTAGCTGAGCCACCCATGGGCTGGCTGAAAGGCCCAGATTCACTGAAAAGATTCAGGGGAGATTCAAAGCAAGCAAGATCCAGAAAATTATTAGAAAAATGAATTAAATGATATGTCAAAGATTATTGAATGTGAAGAGCTCAAAGTTCTGTGACTCAGGACACCCCTGGAAGCAGACAAAAGGGAAACACATATTCATTATTTTTGTGTTCCTCCCCAACAGCTGGTTTGGGCTATGGGTACAGCTACAATGCTGAGGAGACTGGCACTTCTGCTGCACCTACACTGCCTTTTCCTCTGTTCCTTTTCTTCTCTCACTGCATCTTTTGTTCTTCTCAAACTTTCATTGTTCCCAGATATTTAGCACAGAGTAAAAGCTCTTGTCAGACTTCTCTTCCACATTGTCACTTGAGTCTTGAACTTGCTCTTTTACCCTCTTCATCTGGCCACTATAAATCTTACCTCTCAAGCACAATGCTACTCCCTCCACCCTCCTGTGGAATGCTTGTGCTGAAAACTGGGCCAGCACCATCAATCCCAGTTCCTGCTGCTGTTTTCACTCCCTTGTTCCATCCTGGTGCCTTCTGCTTGTCTCTGGTTGGGCTCACTCTGTTCAGTGCCCTACTTCTGCTTGTATGTAGTGGTACACTAGGGAACTTCTTGCTGCACGATGTTATGGAAGCTGGAAGTCCTCATGGGTTCATAAAGCAGCAATTATACACATTCATGGAAGAAAAACTCCTCAAGGTCATTCCTACAGGGACCCACTCCTAGTTCAGCAAGACCACTTGAGACAAAACTTGCAGGTTGGAAGAATCCTTTGATCTGCATGGTTGCACACTTCCCCTGCTGCTCTCCCTCCTTCCCAGGTGTCCATTTCCAGCATTGTTCTCATCCACTAGAGCTCTTATTATCTTCTTAACCTCCTTTATTGTCCTGTCACAAACACTTGTCCAGGTGAAACAGGACTAACACTGCACATCTGACAAGTGCCACACTGCAAACTGGCTACACACCCAAAAGCACACACAATCCTTCATCCAGCAGCACCTACAGAGCTGGGAAAGGCCTGCCTGGTACAATACACTTAATAAGATTAACTTCAAGTATTCATAACCATCTTTGAATCATTCTGCTGATTAGGCATAGGCAGCTCTAACCTTCACATTCTTCCTAATACTATACCCAAGAGCCACATGGCTACAAACATATCCCTGTTGGCATTAAAATTATGGAGTATTGTGTGTTTCTCTGCATCCTGTCTGATACAGGGCACATTCCATTCTCCTAAGAGTAGAAGGACATCTGAGTCAGCTCTGCAGAAATACTCCTTTGATTGCTGTGAGTTTTTCTGGCTAAAAGATTGGCTCAGGCACTCCGAGGTTTCCATGTAGATCCTTACAAACCCTGTAGAAAACTGGGATTAACCAAAGGCCCTCCCAAAAAAAACAAGCTCATGAACTCTGCAGCACAGACAACTGGCTACTCTTGTGACTCTTTCCCTGGAAGAATTCATTCAATTAAGTTTGTCAGTGCTAAAAGGAAAGCTTTCCAGCTCTCTTACAGCTGCCACAGGAACAGCTTGGGGAGCTGCCATAGCTACTGCCTCTCCTGGACTGCTGCAGCTCCCAATCCATCAGTTTTCTGCCTTGGACAAAAACAAAAGGACAGGCAGGCAACCAGCCTGTGTGTGCTACCTGTGTACCCAAAATGTGGTCTGCTAGAGCTGGGCATTCAATACAAAAATAGTCAGGCATTCCCCACAGACAAAAAAAGTCTGCAGCACTGTCAGATAATCACCCAGCTGATCCCAGTTTGTAAGGCCAGGTRGATGAATGGGCTCTTGGAGACTGCACTGTCATCAGTAACCAAGAAGAGCATAGGGTTCACCTGTACCAGTGCATGAGCCTGGCTTTGGTCTGTCCTTTGTGCCAACCCCTGCCTTTTTAAACCTGCTCTGCCTCCAAACATGACAGCCCTTGTCTGAGAAGATCCAGGCCGAGCCGTGCCGAGAACTGTACAAACATAAGGCAGCACTGATGTGATCAGGATTGTCCCCACTCCTTAGTACTAGCAGGGAAGATCTTTTGGGAACAGCTTAGCCTGTCAACTTCAACTCCATTTCAGGAAAGGTGCCCAGTCCTCTCTGCACACTTTGCCCTGCACTTCCTTCTGCTCTGTGCACCCAGGATTTTGTTCTAAGCAGGTCCAGCAGGCACTGCACAGAGCCTCAGACTGAYGGCATGGCAGCACAAGGAAATAAAATGTGACCTGAAATAAAAATGATCATTCATATTTCAGTAAGTGTCTAAACTTTAATTTTCCATTAATCTTTACTAACAGCCCTGTAACTCAAAAATTCTAAGSAGACATCTAAGACTAATTACTCTGATAAAATTCAATATTCAGGCATAAGCCCAGTTTTAACTTCTATCTTGTAGGTCAACTTTATAAATCACTAGCATTGCTATCCACCCATTGAACAGAACAGCCCTACAGCTAGAAARAAACATGATCTTCAGAAATCTCCCAAATCAGTAGAAGTTTTACCCCAAGGCTCTACAGAGCTGCTCTTGCTGAGGGGATCCCTCTTCAGGGCACACTGTGCTCCCCTTGATTTGGCTGTGAGAAGCTTGCCCTGGCCTGGCTAACACCTGACACAGCCTCCCCCATGCAAATCCACATCTTGCCCTGCTTAGTGCAGATGCAGAAGATTAAATTGCTGGCAGGTTTTCAGGAGCCTGCCCTGGGATAGATGGACAGCAGCACTTCTGCAGGCATGCTCAGCAGCCTGGCCTGCCCTGGGCTTTGCTGAAATACAAAGGGCTGGACAAAGTCTGCAATTAGCAGCAATTCAGACTCGTGGAAGGGCCCCTGAGGAAGCCAAGGAATCTGATTCAGGTTACAGGTGCCACTGCTGCTGCTCCTGGAGCAAACCAGGGATTAGACTTGAATTCCCAGTGAGAGGGCTGTGTGTCAGGGGAGCTGCAGTGCCTGGCAGGTGGCACGCTGGCAGGGGCAGCACTGCAGCAGCTCAAGCACGTGCTGAGCTCACTGCAGCTGTGCCACTCTGCAGCTTTTGGACAAACATTTGTTACAGATGTGGGAGAGACCAGCAGCACAGCTCAGCTCAGCAGCCTGGGGAACAGCAGGGTTAACACTGCTGTCATGAAAAGCCCAGGAGGAACCTGTCAGCCATTAGAAATGCCTCTGGCATAAAGGCTGCCCAGCTTGGGTTACAGCAGCAGCATCACTTCCAGCTTGAGGCAAACCTTTTGGCTGCAATTCATGAAATCCACACGCTCTGGAGCAAGACACCGGGTGCTGTTACCAAACCAAGGTGCCATCACCAGCTCAGGGTCTCTTCCAGAGCCGCTTGGTTGCCCTGCAGCTGAAGCCAGCAGGCACCCAGGACAGGAGCAGGAGGCAAGCCAGGGCACGATGCTGCAGCAGGACACCTTCCACAGCCAGGTACCCACGCAGAGCAGGCACTGACTCACGGGCAGGGCAGCCAAGGCCTGGCTGATTTCTCCCCAGTCATGTGAACTGGGTGGACCACGGGCACAGCGCCTCACAACCACTTGCACAGGAAAGTGAAGGCTGGCTGGCTAACCAACACACCCTGAGYAATCTCCACATCCTTCAAGGCCGCCCAATACAAACAGTTGGTAACTGTCCCCTGTCAGTATTTGCTGTGCCACAAATACTAATTGTGATCCTGCACTCCCTTATAATAACCAGCTTTTCTTTCCTCTCTGAGCTCCCAGCCTGCAGCTTCTTTGTTCACTGGCAAGTGTGAAGTCAAATGAAAGGAAGTATTCAGGAACTTAAAAATGTCTTATAAATCACTCTTAAATATGATTTGCTCAATGAGGACAGAAGATCCTAACAGTTGTCTTTGTGTTCAATTTATTGCTGAAAATACCCTCAGGTAACAAAAAAGTAAATAAAATAACATTTACAAACAGGAACGTGCTGCCTTTTTGAGAGCATGCTTGTAGCTGTGGGGACTTTAATCTGAAAATTAACATTCCACGGACAATGGGGAGACTCCAAAACAAACTGCCAAGATGGTGTTATGACACTGGGCAGCTCTGCCACTGAAAACTGCCCACTTGAAAGCCTTGATGAATTTATGAATGGAATACACTCACTTGCAGGCTGAGCCTCTCAAAATGACAACAGGCATTTCACACACAGACATTCAGCATTGTGCCAGGACCAGGGCAAGCAGGACATRAAGGTGAGGGCACCTCATGGCCCCGGCAGGCAGAGACCAGCCACATACCCTGCACCACACCCTCTGCTCTGGGAAGAGCTGCAAGGGCACATGATACTCTCCATAAACCAGAGGTCCAAGGTCTGGTAAATGGCTGGGGCATTCAGCAGTCACTGTTGGGATGCTCCTTWATGCAGAAAGAGATAGCAGAGAGATACCTGGCCTCTGCTCCTTCTTTCCAAAAATGGGCCAGAGTAATTCCCCGTTTGCTTGGGGAAAAGTGTCTCCTTTGGCTAGGGAGGGCACTGAAACAGCACAACAGCTGTAACTGCCCAGAGAGCCCATCCCCAGCACCCAGCTGCCTCCTTCAGTGGGCAGCTAAGAAGTTGTTTGGAGTCAGAAGTGTGGCACAGGATTTCCATCAGGAAGGTCCTGAGCCACACTTCTTCCAAGGCTCAATAACATCACCAACTTCAAAGCTCTTCCTTGTTGATAGGACAAGAAAGGGTTAAAGATGCCACTCCACTCATGACTATTATGGGAAAACTTTGTTCCAAATTCTCAATTTCATGCTGCTAGAAAACCAACAATCTTGAAATATTGTATTAACAAGGCAGCTCTACAGGGCAGCCTGCATTTGCTTTTAAGTCCACTGTTATCCAAGGYTGTCGACTACTGGACAAACAGACAGACAAATTCTACTGCTCCTGGAGCACAGGTACTCCTGCAAGCCTTACACAAGATGCTAATGACAAAATCTGCAGGCTTAATGCCAAGCATTAATTTATCTGAATCCTATCCTAAATGAAGATCAGAGCCAAGAGGGCATATGCTTTTCTTGCAGCATGTTTAAGAAGTGGAGAGTGAGAAATAGAGCATGAAGCARAAATGGCAGCAGAGGATCCCCTCCAGGACTCTTCCAGGGCATGGCTGTCTAATTGTGCTCACTTGCATTGTTATTTACATGTTTTTTTCCCCTTGTACTCCCTGGACTGAAGGAAGGAAGGATGTTTCATAGGAAGGAAGCACTGGTGTGGCTGTACTGAGACAGGACTAYACTGCTTCCCCCACCACATGCTGATTCTTTCTACAGAGGAGGGGAAAGAGCAGGAAATTCACATTTTCTCTCTCATCTTAGTTAGCAGTAAGGGCAGGAAGCTGACCTCAGTCCAGCTCTGATTTCAAACAGGGTTAGTATCCAAAGCTGGAGCAAGTTGCTCAGGACTGCATTAAGTTGTGAAAATCTCCAGGGTCAGAAATGCCCCAGCCCCTCGGGCCCCGTTTCCTGTCGGAACAATCTCAGGGAGAAAATGATTTTCCTTAATGTTCAGTCAGAATTTACCACGCTGTAACTTTCTGCACCTGGAATGGGGCAATACCCAGCATCAGYTCAGACTGGTGGATGAATGGATTGAGAGCAGCCCTGCAGACACAGACTTGGGGGTGTTGGTGGACAAAAAATTGGACATGACCCAGAAATCTGTGCTTGTAGCCTAGAAAGCCAACAATGGTACTTGGCTGCATCAAAAAAATTATGGCCAGCAGGTCAAGGGAAGTGATTCTCCTGCTCTGCTCTCATGAGACCCCACCTGGAGCACTACATCTGCAGTTCTGGTGTCCTCAGAAAGACTACAGTGGGTTCACAAGAGGCCACAAAAAAGAGCCAAAGGACTGTAATATTTTTGTGAAGAAGAGTTGAGAGAGTTCGGATTGCTCAGTCTGGAAAAGAGGAGACTCTGGGGAGAYCTTATAGTGGCCTTTCAATATATAAAGAAGGTTTATAAGAAAGACACAGACAGACTTTTTACTGTGCACTGTGGTGATGGGGTGTGGGCACTGGTTTCAAACTAAGAGAGTGGGTTAAGATTGGATATTAGGAAAAAATTCTTCCCTGTGAAGGTGGTGAGTCACTGGCACAAGTTGCCCAAAGAAGCTGTGGGTGCCCCATCCCTGCAAGGTCCAAGGTCAAATTGGATGGGGCTTCAGGCAACCAGGTCTAGTGAAGTATCCACCTGAACCTCATGACACTTCAGACAGCATCTCACCAGTACTGAGCAGAAAAGACCAGCTTTCTCTTGGTCTGCCTCACAGGCACTCACTGCCATGCTGCCATTGCTTTGCTGAGCCTGTCCAGCTTGCTGCTGCCATTCTTGCTTTTGCAGACAGAGATGCTCTGTGTGCCCCACCAGCTCACACACAGCTGGGCTCCAAAGCAAGGACTGTGCTGAACTCTCAGCCACATGCCCCAGCAGCTGCAGCAGTCACTAGAGGCACACAAGCAGAGATTACTAAAAAAAGAAAAAAAAGAAAAAAAAAAGAGAAAACCCACCCTGCTTTGCAAATCAGCTCAAAGYGTAGGCAGCTGAGGAAAAGTGAATGGAGATGATCTGTGTGTGAGGACTGGGGAGCGTGTTCCTGCCGTAAGGCAGCCAGAGAAAGCAAGTAGAGAATGGGGCTTGCCACTCCTGCTGCTGGAGGAGGGAAACGAGGGGCAGGTGACCCAGCCCCAAGGAGTGCCACCTGGCAGGCAGCAGGGCACAGCCTTTTCCCTGCACTCAGCAGTTGCTGTTTCTCTCTGCCTGCACCTCCAGGCAGCCTCTCAGCCCAGCTCTTACACAGCAGCTACCAGCAGCCTGTTTGTGCTCCGTGCTCTGCAGAGAGTACACCCCACAGAGCCTCCCCATCTTGCCATCAGTGCTGGAAAAGAGTTCCCCACCTCCACAGCTAGTAATGCCCCGCTGCAGCATTGTTCCTGCAGTCACCTTCAAACACACACAATTTCACAGCTTCCYCAAAGCACTGCTGATTCTCGTTGTTCCCTTCACAGCCCCTCTGACACTGGTTACAGACAAAAGGAAAATATCCATTCCAAACTGGGCTTCTTGCTTCCATGCTCTGCCCAATGCATAAAAGGTAACATCCAGAGAACTTTAGARCATATGCAGGCAGTTTACAATATACTAACAGCCAAAACTCACACAGAAACAACACCCACATTACACAGGATGCCTTTATGCAAGGACATTAGTCATACTCAGCAACACTAAAAACAATCCTGAAGAGCAGCTATACAGAATAGGATGCAGACAGGAGAGTGAGAGACTTAGGAATTCTCAATTGCTTCAAGTTCAAATTCTCACCACAAAGCAGTACTAGTAGTTATTTATTATCATCCAGGAATAATTGTTTTCCAGTAAAAACAGACATATTTCCAAGTGATTCACACTACCTGAGAAATTAATGTTTTTGCAGCTCTGTTCCAGATCCTAGGTCAGGAATCTCCATTCTATTCCGGTAAATTCCACTAAGATATCACATGTAACAACAAGTTCTTGAAGAAGTTTCATCAGATTTTCCCTTTAAGGTAACCCACTGCACTCCCACGTGAGGCACAGGCACCTCAGAGGCACAAGAGCTGAAAGTGCTGCAGTGGAATCAGATGATCAAGACAACCTTGGAGCCTCTGCAGCCTCGGAAACATACCCTGTGATTTTCAAATCAATCCAGCGGGGAAGAAACAAACCAGTGCTGAACCTTAAGAGCCAGATAATGCTTATAGAAGCAATTTTAATTAATGCAATTCCGAGAATGAAYGTGTGTGACGGATTTTGCTGCAACACGTACGGAGGGTGCAGCACTGCAGCAAAAGCTGTCACTCCCATCTGTGCAGAGCTGTGCTGCATGCAGCACGGGTGGCAGGGCTGACGACACCAACCCTCAGAACCACCCTGGCAGAACCACCCTTGCTGCACAGCCCAGAGCTGCCCTTCTGCAAGCACTGCATTGCATGCAGCAACGGAGGAAAATGTGAAATGGAAGGTAAAGAGAGGCACGTTCAAGGTAAAGAGAAACATTCTTGAGCTAATTAAAGAGTTACTTGAGCTTTTGTTCATCGTGATCAGTCATGCAGAAAGACATTTTCAGCTTAAGATGAAGCTACCATTTTTAGAGGTCAATTAGAACACTGCAACACTCAATGAGAAGCAGGAACCCAGGCCCTGCCATGTCACACAGCAACATGCTCCCTCTTTTGCTCCCACACCACCTCTACCTACCCCGGCGCCTTTCCTTCCAGTGCAGGGTACTTTGTGCCACCTGCTCCAGGACCCTCGGGGGACATGGGAGCAGTCACTGGGATGACCTGACAGACATTGCCACTGGCTCCCAGAGTGGGGAAGCCGCTGTCCTGGAGCAGAGCTGGTGTGTGTCACCAGAATGCACCTTCCTCAGCTGCCCCACAGGGCTGCTGTGCCATGGCACAGGTCAGGCAGCCCTCTCACATCACCTGCCTACAGCCACAGATGCTTTCCTACTGCACAGCCTGACACATGAGCCCCAAGCTCCAGTGGTTTTGTAATATTAACCACCAAAGCCGAATCCTACCAGGGCTAAGAAAGCCTTGGTTCTCATCTCCTGCTGCTCTGCTTTCTCAGAGGCMTGCAGTGCACAATCAAGGATGGACACAATACTATTTGCAATGGGTCTGAATGAAATCAGTCCTACTACTTCTGAGCCAACCAATCACAAATCCAAGCAAGGAACACAGGGGTTTTTGTGGCCAAAAAAATCTTATTTAGATCAACGCCCCCTCCCCCTCCTCCAGGCATCAAGTTTGCAAGTTGAAATCACAAACCTCAAAACCAGCTGAGTTAATGAGTTAATTCAATACTAAGTAAGGTTTGATACTATGGCCTGGGCAGTACAGCAGGTCAAACTATGACTTAAAAACCAATTAGCTAAGTAAATKCAGAACTATAAATGTTTACATGCAGGGGCTCGTCCACCCAGTACTGATTAAAAATCGTTAAAGCCTACACTTTCTCCTTTGTGACTTGAAGCAGCTAAACCACCACATTCCCCACAAACCAGGGCAGACAGCAAGGGGGAGAGATGAGGAAGTGCCCACATTTGACAGTGCACGTCACTGTTACTTCACCTTGGAGCACTCAGGAGCCCACCCATCAGAAGCAGACATGGAACCAAGGAACCAGGCCAGTCTGCCTGCGCCTGCAGCCAAGGGAGGACAGTGAGCATGGCTGGGTTGTGGAGAGCCCTGACACACAGGCAGGGCAGCATGACAGCTGTCAGGCTGCAGCAGGMCAAGGAGCAGCCATGCAGAAGTTTCCAGCTCACACAAAGTATTTACACACACGAGACCAGTGCATTTTGCTGGMCCACGTTCAATAGAGCTGCTCAGAGCCCAGATGATAGGACTCTGAAGTTACTTTTTGAGGAGGACATTTGAGGTTTGCTCAATTCAATGAAGCTCTGACAAACAGGGCTAAAAAGATTGGGACTTAATAAATGTAGAAAACTTTCCACTGAAGTCCTCTAAACACGATGTCTCCACTCCTCTGCCCAAACATGGGCAGCACTTTGTGTGAACAGGAATTTTGCAAAGGTAGCACATCCAAACTCACTGTGAAAGCATGGTGGTGACAGAGACCTCAACACAGACAGCAATGCTTAAATGTTCAAGGGATGCTATTACTGCACAAGGGACCTCACAAACTTTGCAGCAGATCCTCAAACTTAAGTTTTATATTCTCAGGTCATTTTCAGGTGGCCCTGCACTGTGCCTGCCTTCTTCTAGCCTCATGCTCCCCTCCCTTGGCCAGAGTAAAGCAGCCCTGCAGGCAGGCTGGGAATCTGGCAGGGCTAAAGGGATTGGGGGGAGGCTGATGGTTAATTTTCACCCAGATCAACTGTATGAACACAGCTGCGTGGAGTTTTTGTCAGCTGGGGTAGGGCTAGAAAGGACACTTGGAGGAGAAGGCAGTTAGGACAAGGGGAAAGGCAAACCCACCTCCTCCAGGCACAGTGCCCACCTGCGCTGATGTAGCTCTTCCCAGATSCATGGCTGGAGAGGATGTGAAAAGCCATCTCTCCTCCAACTTGACAACAGCAAGCAGCCACTCTCACCCACCCACAGTCACACAGAAATAAACTTAACCAGCTTAAGTGTTTTTATACTTTWTACCTGCGCATTGGCAACTTTGTTCCTAAGGAAGGAAGTGATACATTTMATTCCTGGGTTATTGGGTGGATCCTAAGGGGCTTTATTAGGAGAAGAGAGGAGGTTGTAGAGTACGCTGAGTGCTAAGTACAACATAAAAACTCTTCTTTTTCTAAACACCCCCTTCTCCTTTCAGCCCATCACTCACAGTGTGCATTCACCTTTCACTGTGTTTCTATGTGAAATTCAAATGTTCAGGAACACAAATGTTACATTCTCTGCACAACAAAATATTCTCAGCTTTCTTTAACAAAAAAGGAAACAGAAACTGCCTGCGCACAGCATTCACGCTTCTGTGCATGCTGCTCTTAGGTAAAGCTGTGTGCTGCACCTGCATATCCTACTCCACCCTGGTGAGGGTTAAAGCACACAGGGCTGAGGCATCCTTACAAACCCTTATCTGCCCAGATTAGGGCCTCAGCAGGGGAACATCGCTGCCAAAACCTAAGACACAAAAGCATTAAGGCCTAAATTGCCACATTCTGATGGCTGACATCCAATGCCACACTTTACATTTGATCATTTCAAAAACACTGGTTTTCAGGCTGCTGAATCAACCCAAACCTCACCGACTTCACAGGAATGGCATGCCTGGCATGCCTTCTCAGTCAGGGTGGTTATGAAGGCTCCTAAATCTGGACAGTTAAGAGCAAATGGTTTGTGGGTTTTCCACCAACCTGATTCAGTCACCAGCTGCAAACCCTCAGATCCAGCGAGATGTGACTGCTCACAGTGTGTGCAGTGAATGGCTGCAGTCACCACCAGGAGAAGGCTGCCAGCCCCTGTTACCCTGGCAAACAGAGGAGCTTGGACAGGGACATTAATCACACCTTTGGTGGCTACCAGGGAAGAGGAGATCAAGCTAAAAGACTAAAGCCCTCCAAAAATTCAGCACATTGAAAGCAGAGAGAATAACAGTATGGAAGGACAAAGCCAACCACCAGCTTTGGGAATGCAAGAAGTGCTGGCAAGCAACACCTGCTCATCAGCTGCCACCAAGTATTTGAAAACATTCATGCTTTCTACTTCACGTGTGCAAATACAAGCATTACCCAAGGCAAACAGTCTGTACAGCAGGCCTCAGACGTGTGAAGATGAATGTAACCATGCCACAACCATCACAACAAAAGGTCCTCCATTCCAACACATTTTAAGGGCTCCCATGATCTGCAGTCCACTAGTTAGTGCAAAACATATTACTGCTACAAATCATCACCCTCATGGGAATCTTCCAATAAAAACAACCTCCTAAAGATACTATATGCTTCATTTTAGTGTAACAATTGTATCAAAATTGTCCTTCTTTGTCATTTCATTCATTTCTGAAAAACTCCCATGAGGAAAGAGGCCTCTGATTCCTCACCAACTGCAGCACAGGGTGGGAAGGAAAGCCCGTGGATAACATGCACAGCCTCAGAGTCCCTGGTACAACACTCTGGTAAGGTCATGCTCAAAGATGTAATCACCAACCCATTTGAACACACAAAATAACGTGGCCTAGACTGCAAGGCATACAGGCTTTTAAATATTATCACTTCTTGTAACAGCCACATTTGAGAGTTCTCTTTTTTTAACATGAGTTATTTTTGCCTACAATTCCTAGCCTCGTATTAAATAAAGAAAATCAGTAACTTCCTCTCAGTTAGGCAATTTGCAGAGCACAGAGACAGCCAGAAGGTTGGCAAAAAGTCTATGCTCTTGTAACTTATTTCTGCTTCTTAGGAAGTCAACATCGGTCAGATTGGCCTGTACTGGAGTGCAGAAACTCTACTATTTCACAGCATTATGAGGAAGCTGAGGTTGAAGAACTACTTAGATCAGGAGATGCAGGGGTTAGTTAATGGGGATCTGACTACTCTCGAATTTTGCTGCCCTCCCACACTCCCTTTACCCCAACTCATTCCTTCCCCCAGGAACTTTCAGACACATATCCAAAAGAAACAGCAATCAGCTCTCCATGTCCTCCTCCTCTTTGCAGKGCTACAGAGGGCTGGCTGCCCTGGATGCAGGCACGATGCTGGGGAGGGGGTCCCATGCCCAGGAGGGGTCCCTTGGGGCTCCTGGGGTGTCAGCCTGAGCGTTTTGTGCAGTCCTTACCGCTGCAGAGCCGATACAATGGAGGAATTACACTCCTGCAAGCGCCGCAAACCAGCCACGGAGCACGCTGTCCCTGCCGAAACGCGCCAGCTGGTMCTGGCTGCACAAAGTGACCAGAGCRCGGAGCTGCCGGTTCCGTCCTCGCACAGACTGTAACGCTGGGGAACGACGCCTCCCCCCCGTGTCCCGCAGGTCAGCAGATGCATACCTCTGCCATGAGGCTGGAGGCATGTGGGAAGTTGCTGCATTTTTTCCCTCTAAACACGGAATGCCACAGAGGATTCCAGGTTGTAAAAATCCCCCTTCCCACTGTCATCGCTGCGGTGAGAGGCGCTCACCCACCCCAGCGAGAGACTCGATAAGCAACAGCCCCAACACACGCGGCAGCGATGAGCACTCCCTTCCTTCCCCCGATTTTTGTGGAATATTTTAACAGAATTTACGCACCAGTTAAAGCCTAACCCCACCGCACYTAACTCAAACGTGCTGATTAGTTGGGATGGTAACTTTAACTTGCGTTTAATTGGTTTAAAGGCTTCAGATGTAGCATTACAAAGGGGAAAAAAATGCAGATAGGCAATGAAAGCGCAATCACCAAGGACAACAAGCAAAGGTTTGCTGTGCCACTGGCTTCACATGCCAGCACATGGGACACCTGACAAAGCCAAACGAGGGAAGTTTCAGAAATTTCCAAAAGAGGCAAAAAAAAGTTTCACAATGCTCTCTCAATTAATTCCCTCACGACGGGGGAGCAAAGAAGAACGAAGTGATTAACAAAGTCAGAGCATCAGAAAAGCATATATATAAAAGAACGTTATTAATTATATTATAAACATGGGCGGGCTGGGAAAGAAGGGGGAATTCAGGAAAAATAAGCAACAGGAAAGGGAGTATGTGGCTGCAGCAAGGGAAAAAAAAATGGTTTACCACAGAAAACGCGTTAAGCGCCTGGAAACCTCCAAAACCTCAACCAAGCGGCAGCCAGTGGAGTTAGGAACTTCCTTGCGGGCAGCTCGCTACAGCGAGGACCGGCGGGACCGTGCCCTTCCCGGGCGGGGACGGGGCCGATCTCCGCTCAGGAAAGCGGCTGTTCCGGTCCCGTCGGAAGGAGCCCGACGGCGGCTCCATTTCCGAGCGGGAGCCGAGGCCCCGGCGGGCGCCTCAGGGCCGGGTCTCCCGCGGGGGGTCCCCGCCGCCGCCGCCGCCGCGGGCGACCCGGCCTTGAGGCACCCGCTCGCCCGCACGGGAAGGGACGGGAAAGGCGGCGGCGGTCAAAGACAAAGCGGATGCCTCAAATTCCTCCCCGCCCCGCCGGTCTGCGGCACCCCCCGCCCTCCACCCCTTCATCGCCCACCTCTGCCTACCTGGGCAGCAGGAGCGGCCAGGCTTCGCTCCCTCCCAGCCCGGGCTTGGGCAGCCGCAGCCCGCGAGGGGCTCCGGGGCTCGGGCGGCGGGTGCGGGCGCTGACAATGAGGGGAGGGACGCGGTACCGGGCGGTGCTTGACGTCACGGGAGCGGGCGGGGGCTGCCGGCCCGGCCCGGCCGCCGTGCGGCTCCGCGGCGCCCGCCCCCGGCCCTGGAGAGGGCGGGCAGGCCCCGGCCGCCATTTTGGGGGGGCTGAGGGCGCTCGGGGCAGGGAGGGGAAAGTTTCCGCAAGGCCCCGGCGCGGAGCTGGGCGCGGTTGGTGTGGCGGATGGGCGCAGCGGGGGAGTTACCGTGGCTGATCTCACGGTGGGTTCGTGCTCCGGAGCCTGCCGGACAGCCCCTTCTCCGGAGCCGGTCCGGGGCTGACGCTGCATCGGGGCTTTGGTGTCGGGGCAGGCGGTGCCGGTCCCGGCTCGTTAAAAGCYCGTGCCAGGTGGCACAGCGAGGTTTTGTCCTCCTCTCCCGCCGCATCCCCCCTTTAGTGCCATCTCTTGGGAGAGTGTGGGATTTGGTGGTCAATYCAGCTGTGGTTGGTTCCACTGCTGGTGTCTGCAGCCCGGGAGTGCCGAGATGGGATCAGAGACAAGAGACGTCCCCCATCACTAACCGGGAAAAGTTGAAGAGTTGCTCCCGGTGTGGCTGAGCGGTGAGCAGAGCCCCGGCACTGCAGTGACACGGCGAAGGACACCGGGAGCTGCCCGGGGCTCCGTAAGCATCGCGCTGCCCGTGCCCGGCTGAGTCCCCCGCAGACGTGGTCAGAGGCCGGTGAGCAATTCSAGCCTCCCGGGCGGGCAACAAAACCGGACAGGCTCGGAACCCACTGGCCATTGTGGGGGGAAAAGGGGAGCTGCCTCCTCGCCTTGTAACATCCCTCATTCCACTTTCTGTACTTTTGTCTGCACCTCCCACTGACTGCACTAAGTCCTCATCATTAAAAATATTAAATAAAGAAATGCTTTATCTTAGAGCAGCCAGAGTTTTCTTTAGTTTTCCTCTACATCATTTCCTTTCCCTGGACAGAAATTTCTAAGCGTCTAACCTCACACCACTAAGTTTTTTTCTTTGAAATACCAGCCTGGTTTGAAATASAACCCTTGTTGCCACAGGCACTGTGCCACCAGCTGCAGCATGACACAGAGCAGGCAGGTCGTCTCTCACTTGGATCCTGAGATTTGACATTTATCATTTCCTGGGTTTCCATTCACTCTTTTCCTCACACTGCAGACCCCACCCAGCAGCTGGTTCAGTTGCCACCTTGGCGAGGGGCTTCTTTCTCCTCCTTTATCAGCTCAGCTCAGTTTGTTTCCTGTCACCTCCCTCCATCACTCATGCTGGGTGGGTCRGGACTTTACCTCACGCCTCGTGCTTTCCGTCCAGCAGCAGTTCAGCTCACTGTGCCAGTGCTGCTGGCATCTGGCGGCACAGGAGGCTGAGGAATGTCTCCCGCTCCTTAGTGAGCATTTGCTCTTGTTTGCACTACTGCACAATGAGGACTCACCAAAGCCTGAGGCACGCTTGCAATGCTTATCTCTTGGGCTGGAAGCGTGGGTGCTGGGTTTCCAAAACCCAAAACAGGATGCCAGCACCACTGGTAGAAAAATTTTCCCCCAGATGTCCTCACAATGACTGATAGAAAGGCTGCATAGTTCCAAGGGAGTGTGGTGTAAGTAATGTAGGCAGGTGTGACCAGAGATGATGAGCAAGGAGAGATGACAAACACAATAAAATCACAAATGATATGGGGAAGCAGCAGAAGCTGTCAGTGTGTCTGACAACAGAGGATCCATATGGGTGTAGTAGCTTTAAACAAATAAAAGTAACTCGTGCATCTTATGCACAGCTTGATAATGTGAGAAGTGGATGGCTCTAGGATGCCATGAACACCAGAGGCATGAGATTCAAAAGGGATTAACCAAACTTACAGAGAGCAGATTTCTCAGTGGTTATTTAAAATGTCTATCTGAGTCATCTTCCAGTTCATGAAGTCCCTGAACTGACTCTTCAGGTATTCTTGCTATTCTGTACTCCCTCTGTTTGTATGGTGAATTTAAGTGAGGTGTCTGAGTTGATCTTGCTGCTGATGATATATGCATGTCCCTACTAAAATTACTTGTGTGTGTGTGCTGCTTCTTCTGCACCAGTTCTGGCATTTGTTCAGTTTATCAAACTGGCAGACAACTAACTCAGAGTCAATACTTCTCTGCCTCTAGTGAGTTGAATTATCCCACTGTTTTCTAAGCCAGTTGTTCTTGCTTCTCTCTGCACACTAGAAATGGAGATTCTCCTGTTATTACCTGATTCCAGGTGTTCARGTTTTAAGCATTTAGAAGATTAGAGTCATTATAAGATCCTGATATTTGTTTAATTAATTTCTAACAGCTCCTGACAGAGCTGGAGCCTTGGTTGTGCTAGAAGCCACACAGAGTTTAGGAACAGTATTAAACACAGCAAGCAGGGGAAAAGAAACAAAATCATGCTTGTGTGAACAGAGGTACTGCATGGCTTGCTAGTCTCACATCATTATCAGCAGTCTATATACAAATGTAAGTTTTGTTGGGTTTAGGGTTTTGTGTGTATGACTGTTTCTTGTTCCTAGAATCAGCTGGGTGCCACCATGAGCCCCCACAGAAGCCTGCAGCCATGTCAAGGTGTGCTAACAAAGGCACTGAGAAGCCTGCAGCACACAAGAAACGGGTTGATGTCTTGTTAGTTTGTACTGCTGCCATCTTCCTCTCAGTCAGAAAGCTAAAATATTCAGTCCAGCGAGAACACCATCTCCTCAAACCAAGGGTTTTCATATCCATCTTCACCAGCTGCAAAAGCAGCCGGAACCTGACACACCTGGAGAACACCAGGATGGGGAGGGGCAATTGCTGGAAATAATAAACAGGATTTACACACACTGTGAGTAGGGTTGGTCTGAATACATCAGACATCTCCACTACTGATTCTTGCAACCTAGGTAATGCAAATAATGTCATTAAAGTCAGTTGGTTTGAGGWGATGTTTCACCTCTTCCTGGAGCAGACACCTTAAAAATGTCAGCTAAATTAGGTCTACACATGGAGCCAGAAGGGGTGCATTTAAGGATGCCAAGGGTTCTTGCCAATATAATTTCAAGATTGGCACCATAGCTACAGCTGTCTCTCTTAACATTTGTTCAAGGGCTGGCAAGGTTTACTGCAGAGGGAGTTGTGAACTCAAAAAAGAAAAGCAGGGTACAGAGTAGTTTCCATGGTAGTTCAAGATTTGAAATTTTCTATCCATCATTAACTGCTATGAAAGAGGCAGGAAAATACAAAGCATCATATATTCACAGTASCAAAGTACCTTTTGCATTAGAATATCAGAGTGGCAAAATTCATAATTGTCAATGAAAGCATTCTGACACTGTGTTATAAAGTGTCTTCTGCAAAAACATTTCCATTGTTTCATAAACTGATTACATATACAACACAGGAAGAGGACTCTTGGCATGTTTGTTYGTGAAGATGTGATCTGTTCCTCAATAGAGCTTCATATACGTAAGTAGTCTTACATATTGTTCTTTTGTCCCTTTGTGCATTTTGTTCCTAATGTGCATTTGTTGCTTTGCACTCCCCTGACAAGGAGCTGATTTCAGGTTGGTGAGCATGGTGGGATTGCTTCAACCCACAGGCTTTCAATGGCCGTGTTTCTGTCACACAGCAAGGTTCAGGTTTGTCCTGGGAGGAGTGATCGTGTTCCACATTCATTGTCCTGCCAGTTTCTGTCGTGGTGASTCCTCCTTGCTGACACTCATCCTCTTCCCTGCTTGTAGGAATAACCTGCACTGGAATTTAGATGCAGGGTGCTGCAGTGAGCACACATGCTTTGACATATATTTAGCTATTTCTCCTGTTTTCAATAAATATTATTTTGAATTATAATATCATTGAAATAACTGATATTATAATTATTATATTATATTATTGAAATAATTGATAATATTGATATTATAATATAATTGAAATAACTATCTTCTTGGATATATCAATATGTACTTCTATACAAACAGAACATGTTTTAACTTATCTTTGTGCTCAATATTGCAAGAGCTTCACTGGAGAGGCACTGAGATATCACTCAGCCCTCATGTACCTTCTGTGAAATACATTTGTGTGCTCTGGACTGCAATTCACAGAGCATTGTAAAACATGGTAAATATGGACATTGATCTCTGTGACATGAGAACCTCCTCCTTTCAACTCAGAGGCTGTGGCTGTTATTTAATTTATGATCATCTCTAGCAAGTGTTTTCATCTGCCAGTTCCATATCATCATTTTTTCCAATATAAATTACTGAGGCATACCATCAAATATTTACTAGTAATAAGAATGGTGTAATATTAGACCATGTGCCTTTTAAAATTAACCTAYAATCTAACCAAAGAAAGGCCCTACTTTGTTTGCTCTTGAATTAAACAGTGTCAAAGAAGAGTGGTGGATCATCTTCCTTTGCTGTATCTTGCCATTCTGTTCATAATTGGAAATCTTYAAGGGTAGGAAACACAGGAAGATARCAAAAGCACAGTTGATACAGGCAGGGAATGCACTAGCCAGCCTCTCAAAGGCCCTTCCAGGACCATGGTCTGTAATTTTATGTTTCACACTGAGCAGGTGAATCACCCAGGGATCTTGGAAGTTATCACAAACTGGCTCAAAGGTGAACATTTCAGACTGTCATCATCAGAGGAGGATGAGAAGTTGATTGCTGCTATAAGAGCACATTGAACAGTACCAGGGACTGGCCTCAGGTGTGGGAGTTCAGTTTTCCACCCTGGTTKATGGCTCAAGCCTTCCCCTGAGGGCTGTGTCAGCTCACATGTCCCCAGGCACTGCAGCAGCACAGCTCAGGATGTGGCAGTGCCACTCTGGACACACTTTAGGAGGACCCTGCGTGGCCATGGCCTTGTAGTGACACCATCCAAACCTCTTGGCAGAGCCAGATGAGTCCCTTTTGGGAGGGTGGAGGGGCCATGTCCCAAACAGARCAGCCTTAAATGCCTTCAGTGAGAGAGAGGACTGCCCTTCTRGGACCACACAGCTGCTCTCTCTGAGTCCTGGGGCATCACTTTATGGTCCATCCTCAGCAGAGGCAGCAGCAACAGGGAGAAGGTGCAAAGCTGTGCTACAAATGCAAAGGAGAAGCTGAAAGCTGGGGTGGACATGCACTGTGGTGGAGTGTGTTGGGATGGCCACAGCAAYGGGTGGTGGAGATGGACTGGGGCAGGCTGAGATGGAAGGGAGGTCAGAAGGATGGTGGGGTGATTTTCAAAGCAATGTGAGGCTCTCATGTTCAGTGTAGACCTGACAGTTCTGATGTAAAATGCTCAGAGACTAAAACATTGCATGACATTTGGGCTGTGCTGACTTCATCCAAGACCTCCATGTGCCAGCTTCCACCTGCCAATCAGGGAAATAATCCCAGAGGCAGAGAAGGGCAGGTTAGAAGGGACCTGCTCTGTGACCCCAGCWGAGGCTCCTGACAGTGATTCCTGACCTGTTTGTTTGACCAGTACTTAAAGAGCTCCAGAGACAGGGATGCCACATCCACCCCAACAACCTTAATTACTAAGAAAGTTTTCCTGATGTGTCACTTCATTCTCCCCTAATTTCCCATATCTKGTCACCAAGGAGTGAAATTTCTGGCTATTTTATGAGGTCCTAGTCATTCCACACTGGCACTAACTATATTCTCCTGTTTCAGTTTATGAATGTGAAAAAGTTAAATGACAGAAATATAAGATCAATCATTTTCATGCTATTTATTTTGTAGCATTTCTTCACTGGCTGTTCTATTCATGATAAAATGTGTAATAATTAATTCAACTAAATTGTCTCCTTTCTACACTTCACCAAAAGCGTAGCTTCAAATGCAGCATTTGTGAAATATCCACATAACTTACATTTGTGCTATGCTGCTTTGCCCTGCTGCTGATTATAGTCAGGCTGTGTCACACATCTTCTGAAAGAATTACAGGTTTTATCAGCTTCACATGGGTAAGATACATGCCATAGAAAATATAAGTATCAGATCCTGCTCTCCAGAAACTCTCTCAGCTGACATAAATGGTTAATAATATACAGCAGAAATACTAATGTCTTGTAAATACACAATTTCCTCCCATCAGGGTAATGTGTCACCTCATCCCACAAGACAAACTCCCTGGTTCACAGACCTTGCCTCATTGCAAAGCTTATTTCATGTGTCATTGATCTTAYATACACACATGATCACTGCAGTGAGCATGGACAAGTTCTGTTATGGCATGTACAATCCCAGACAGAAAGCATCAAATTGGCAAGAAATTCCCAGAAATTCACATGCACAGAACAGGGTGGTAGCAGAGATGGCATTTACCACTCACTTCCTTGGGAATAAAAGCATGGAAATTTTCAGGTAGGCTGTGAGATTGCACAAGGGTCAGTTGCACAGGAGGAGAGTCTCAGGAGGAACACTTTTTGAAAAGTATTAGTTTTTGGAAAGCCTGTTTAAATTCTTCATTAAAAGCTGTATAAATGACTGGATTGATTAATGAGTTTAGGTAACCCAACCAGGTAAAAAAGTCCAGTAGGATGGGGTGAAACCAACAGGCATCTTGGCAGATTGGTAGGACTAGGGATATGACAAAAAAAGGCAGCCAGCAGAAAATGAAAGCTCCCAGAATAATGCCTAAAGTTTTGGTAGCTTTCCTTTCTCTCGCAGCAGAAATTCTTTTCCTTTCCAGCACACTATCTGCAAGTTTTATTTTAACATGACCCAGAAATAGTGGGGATGCACCTGAATGGGAATGCCCTTCATGGAGGCTAGCATTAATGGAGCAGAGGGAAGAGCCTGCAGAGCCAGTGATCAGGTGTGCAGTAGTAAAACGTTTCCCATATAATGAGGGTGGCTTCAGAATCCTGGATCGAGCTGCTGCATAAATTCTCCCGTACAATATCAGCAGGAGCACGGTCGGGATGTAGAAAGCTCCACAAGTCGAATAAATCGTGTAGGAAATTTGCTCTGTGTTTACAGCACACTTTGCAATCTCCTCATGAGCTTTCACTTGCCTCCAGAAAAACGGTGGCACGGAGATACTGATGGATATCATCCAGACCACGGCAATCATGAGGGCTGCTCGGCCAGCAGTGCGGCGTTTGGAATATTCCAGAGCATCTGTGATAGCCCAGTACCTGTCCAGGGCAATGACACACAGGTGCAGGATGGAGGCTGTGCAGCAGGTGATGTCTGATGACAGCCAGATGTCACAYAGCAGCTGGCCAAAGGCCCACGTGTGGGTGACGGTGTAAGCAATGCTGACCGGCATCACCAGCACCGACACCAAGAGATCGGTCACTGCCAAGGAGCCAATGAGGTAATTTGCAGGYGTGTGGAGCTTTCTAGTCAGGAGAATTGTGATAACAACAAAAACATTGGCGAGGATTGTTGCCAGAGTTATAACAGCCAGAAGGATTGACAGTGAAATCTTCAGCCCTAAGAGGGTCCTTTCATCCCAAGGCAGAGGTGTTTCAGTGACATTTAATGATTTGTTTTCTGAGCTCTGGAGAGAGAACTGTGCTGWATGGTTGTACTGAGCCATCCTCTGCTCTGATTTCACCTTCCAGTGCAATCTTTCTGGGACAATGAAGAAAGATGCTCACTTTTGTTGATAAAATAGAATTTTTCATACTTTGGTCGAACACTGAAGAATTATTAACTTGTTGAAAACTTCAGCTGAAGCAGTAGATGAGGTACTCTCCTGTGGAATATTTTCCATCACATCACATCACATCACATCACATCACATCACATCACATCACATCAATTACACCATTGTTAAAGCAAAATGTCATCCAGACACAAGTCTGGTGTACAACAATGAAAACTATAAGTGACAGGAATTCAGGTGGTTTTCATCTTGAAGAAAGCTAAATAATTCTTTATTATCTTTTTTTCACACCTCCTTTCTGACCTAATCTTCTGCAAAGTTGCATAAATCAATACTGAAGGGTAAGAGATAGAAAAGAAACATCTGGGCATGCAGTCGATGCCCCTTTGCTGGAGACAAAGCTACCCTCAAGATTATTTTCCTTTTCTCTCTAATAGCTGAGTGTCGTGTTTTTGGTATTTACAAGGGACACTTTGTTAGTAGAGTACCTAACATATAAAACAATACTTCTGAATTCCTTCTGTAAACATAATTTCTCCCAGATTTGCAAATCAAGACTTCTTCAAGCACAGATCTCCATKTTCATTTATTTCTCCAGACTATCCAGATTTTCCTTTCAACAATTAGCCTTTAAATGCTGAAGTCAGGTGCTGGGTGCCAGACCCCAATGCACATTACAGCACAGTAAGCAACCTACAGGCTTTCCATACTTTTCCTTGTATTCACCAGGAGTGGATTTCCTGAAGTCTTCACAAACCTGAAGGAAACATCCTAGGACACATTTCACTCCCTTCCATGAGTACCAGAATGTCACTTAAATCATGCCAGCCCAAACCTTCTTGAAAGAGATCCTGAATGTGGGCCAGGAATGGCTTTGAAGAGTGCTGTGAGGGCTACAAGGAGGAACACCCAAGTTCTGCAAGGAGGCAATCASCAGGCCAGCCTTCCCCCAGCCCTGGAGGAGAAGAGCCTCTCTCAGTCATCACCGGTCCCAATTCGTGCCATCCATCCAGGCACTCAGCTGGGAATCTGTGGAAAAGAGGAGCAAAATATTCTACATGAAACATCAGCRCTTTGAACTCAAACAGCCTCTCTTAAGCTTCTAAATCCTAATATAAGAAACAGCASTTTTCWGTTTGGTGTGTTTGATTTTTTTTTRTATACAACCACCTTCTGTGAGTCAAATATTTTCAGACATGCTTTTTCTTTTGAGGTGTACTTTTCTAATAAAGAGACATAGAAAAGTCTTGTATTTCACACTAGACTATTACTTTCTTGGTTTTTTTTTCCTCTAGGAAGAGAAAATCCCTTCCTCGTGGCCATTTTGTGATAATGAGCAAAGTCAGTACATGATTATTTATCATGTACTCAGGAGGAGTTACCATCTAGACAAAATGAACACATTCCCAATAATTTAGTATTTCAATGAAGTTACCTTCTACTCAGCAAAAGAATGCTGAATACAGGTAAATTATTTTCCTGTTCAAAAGAAAAAAAATTGARTTTGTGTAAACTACAGATACTGAAGGAAAATAATATTAAATGACAAACAGTCATCAAATCATGTCAAGTACAAGGTCATACACATAAATGMCTGTTAAGGAAAGCAGAACACACGTGGACAGACAGTACAAATCCTGAAACAGCAGAGCCCAGGGGTGGGAAGCGGCCATCCAGCATGTTTCCTGAGAGCAGAGGGATGTGCTGCCAGGGCAGGACGCACACGCCTCTGGAGCATGAGGAGCACTGGGCAGAGCCTGCCTGTTGAGGAGCTCTGGGCACAACCTGCCTGTTGAGGAGCTCTGGGCAGAACCTGCCTGTTGAGGAGCCCTGGGCAGAACCTGCCTGTTGAGGAGCACTGGGCAGAGTCTCCCTGTTGAGGAGCTCTGGGCACAACCTGCCTGTTGAGGAGCCCTGGGCAGAGCCTGCCTGTTGAGGAGCCCTGGGCAGAGCCTGCCCGTTGAGGAGCCCTGGGCAGAGCCTGCCTGTTGAGGAGCACTGGGCAGAACTTCCCTGTTGAGGAGCACTGGGCACAGCCTGCCTGTTGAGGAGCACTGGGCACAACCTGCCTGTTGAGGAGCACTGGGCACAGCCTGCCTGTTGAGGAGCCCTGGGCAGAACCTCCTGTTGAGCAGCACTGGGCAGAGCCTGCCTGTTGAGGAGCACTGGGCACAACCTGCCTGTTGAGGAACACTGGGCAGAACCTGCCTGTTGAGGAGCCCTGGGCACAGCCTGCCTGTTGAGGAGCCCTGGGCAGAGCCTGCCTGTTGAGGAGCCCTGGGCAGAGCCTGCCTGTTGAGGAGCACTGGGCACAGCCTGCCTGTTGAGGAGCACTGGGCACAACCTGCCTGTTGAGGAGCACTGGGCAGAACCTGCCTGTTGAGGAGCACTGGGCAGAACCTCCCTGTTGAGGAGCACTGGGCAGAGCCTGCCTGTTGAGGAGCACTGGGCAGAGCCTGCCTGTTGAGGAGCACATTCAGCACCAGCTGAGGTTGAGCTCCTGTAGATGGCAGCTCCTAAAGGACATCTGGGACTGCCACAGGAAACTTTGTGTTGGAAACACAAGCGCTGCCATTGGAAACCTGGTGAGGAGCCCAGGGGTGCCTGTGTGAGTGTGGGGTGGCTGCCAGGGGGCTTCGGTGGTGCAGGAGTGGCTCCGGGATGGTCAGACAGRGGCATTTCCCTGCTGCTGGTGCTGTTATCACCTCTGGATCAGATAACATCRCCTCTAGGTAAGAGAGCATCGTGTGTGCCTGGCTCGGTGCGTGGGGTGGCAGTGCAGCCTGCAGGCAGCTGAGAGCACCGCCCGACGGCCCCACCCCGCAGGGCAGGGCAGCGTTGTCACCCTGGCTTGTCACCAGCTTTGTCACACCTCACAGGACAGGAATCCTCTCAGCTGCCTTGGCTGCATCACCACGGTGCCTGGTCATCTTTCCTTGGGCTTCCCCTGGTGCTCTTGGCCATTTCAGGTGCTTTTTCTCACTTCAAAGTGCCTGAAGTAAATTGAAGGTGATGTCACAGCCACCACAGTGAGATTGGCACAGCACAGCACGCTGACATACGATGCCAGGCTGCAGCAAGCCAGGTTAACTCTCTGCAGTTAGAGAGGATGGGCAAGGTGGCAGGGAAGGGTCTSTTTGAGGAAAAACCGAGCACCTGGTGTGCTGGTACAAGGCTGGGTGGCACCAGGAGCTCCTCAGGACCAAGTGTCACCATGTGGGCTCTGGGCATGGAGCTGCAGAGATTGCCCAGATAACCAGAGGTGCTCAATCCCAAGGGTAAACAAAGTCCCAACACATTTCTGTTCCTTCTGGAGCACAGCCATTACTGGAGAGTGGGGCAATTCCTGTAGACTGCGATTTCATGGTGCAGCTGAYACACTTTCTGAGGCTGCTGGGCTGCAAGAAGGTTTCAATGCACCTCTGCAATGCTGGGCTGGGATAAATAATGTGTTCAAAATAGGTATGTTGAAATAAAAATACAGAATTTACTCTTTCACTAAATAGAACAGAACAAAAAAAAAAAAAAGGAAATTTAGATAAAACGTCCTTTAGTAAGTTGCACATTTCCTTTATGTTCTCACTGAAGTTAGAGGAATCAGAGAATTAATTTTCTTCTCTTGAAGGTGGAAAATTGCAAAGGGATGTCTGAGAATAGAGCCAAAGCTCAGCAAACTACTGAAAATTCATTTTGTAGCTTATTTTCGCTTTTCATTTAAATGTAGAATCCATTAGATACAGCAGGTCTATTCTGTCATGCTGAAAGTGTGATCAGCAGTGAAGCTGCTTCCAGTGAGAGCCAGCAGCAGGTGGCCAGAAGGCAGGAGAGGAGGTGGCCCTCTGGCCAAGAGGAACCCCTCTGAAGGCCCTTTTCTTAAAAGAGGGAGCAAGCTTTGAGTAAGTTTTTGCATATTTGAGACAATTGCCTCAAGCATGCATCATAGAGTAGCCATGGAGCCCAACCTGAAGACAAAAGCACTGTTCAAACAACATGAAATCCATTTAGAATTAGCTCTAGGAATGTGCCCATGCAGAGATCATAACCAAACCTGGATGCAGCTCCTGGGAGAAAACCAGGCTGTGCTGTAGAGTATTGCACTGAAAAATCAAAGGTGCACTCTGTGTACATTCTGTTTGCATCAGAATTTCTGGCCAAGCCCAGCAGCAGCTGAGTGCTTTAGGGCTGAGCATCTCTCTTCACTGCCAGTGAGGGGAGCTGGTAGAGAGGAGTTCATGTTTCTGGAGATTTGTGCTTGACTCTGTGAGTGTTCACTCCGGCGCTGCTCGTGCAGCACGGCTGGATGTCTGATCTGCCAGGATCACTGGGACTATCTCCAAGTAAATCTTCCAAGTAAATCTTCCAAGTAAATCAGGCTTCCCTAATTTGTTCATTTGATACAGGGAACAGCATTCTATATGAGAAGCTATATGCAAAATGTTTCTCATTTTAAACAAGCAACTATAGTAATTGGCAAGCAAATGTTAGCAATGTTTAACACCTTCACTCTCTCCTCCCCACCTTCTATTTTCACTCAGCTTTTAAGAAATTATTGTTATTTTTCCTCTCTTACCTTTATTTACACACCACCAATATGTATTAGCTATCCAACCCATCGATAATTACCAAGTTAAAATTGCTGTTACACATTATAACTGAATATTACYTATCAAAGAGAAAATCTGGGGTTTAATGGGCAGTGATTCCGGYAAATGCCRCRTTGCAAAAACAGCCTCTACAATATKTTACAAAGTTCTTTGGAGGGAGCAGGGGCTGGAAAGCTCTCAGCCATAAAGTTGAGTTTAAGGACAAGTGCAAGGTAGGTAGTTCAGGTAGAAATGAGCAGTTCCCCTGTTGTGTGATGGAGAGTAACCAGCTCAGCAAAAGCTCTGCTCAGTGTGAGATCAATGTGCACTGTCAGCAGAACCAGTGACATTGTACCAGGGCAAAACAGCAACACCTTGGCAAGTGTCAACCTGGGAATAAGGCCTKGAATAGATCTTGTTCTGCTCACTTTGGACAAGGCCAAATGGCAGCCTGGCATTCAGCTCTGGGCACTGCTCCCAGGAAGATACAGATCACAGCCAGAAATCAGAAGAAAGCAGCAGGAGCCATCAGAAAAGAAAATGGGAATAAACTGCATGGGAGCAGGAATGTTGGGGTTTAAAGAGCACAGCTGAGAGAGATGTTCAACAGTCTTGCTGTGCATGAAAGCCTGCAGAACAGGAAGGAATAATCTGTTCCCTGTGGCTGTGACTAATATCACTGAAAGGAGAGAGACTTAACTACAGCAAGGAAGACTGAGCCCTTAGGAAAACTTTGGGGATAGTAAGAGTAGTGGAACAAAATATTGCTTAGGGACACTGATATCTCCATCTCAGAAAGTCACAAGGATAGGTCAAATAATCTTTTTGGACTGTGGTTTCCTAAAACCAATGAAGCAGCAGGAAAGTAAAGTAAACTAGTCTACCCTATGTAAAATGGTCAAAACTGGGATTTTTTTGAGCGTAAACTTGATGAACTCCAATTTTGAACTCCAATTCAAAATGAACAAAAACCCAAGAAAGTGAAAGTTTTTGTGGAACATCACAGTTCAGGTCTGGAACTAGCTCAAGACTCAGCATTGTGGTGCTGTGGTGTTCCACATGGGCAGAGGAACATAGAGAATTTTTATTGCTTTCAAGGAGGGACTGGGTAGGAATGACAGAGCTGCCTGTGACAGCTGTCAGTGGATGTCCTTGGGGCAGCAGAGCCCCAGGCCCATTCCAGAGCATGAACACAAGAACGAACTCCCCGTGACTGTGGCAGGGAAGAGCACAGAATGTCCTCTTGGCAGAGTGGGGCATCAGCCCATGAGCATTTTCCAGTGCCTCTGGCTTTCTAAGCATTGCTTCCTAAGAGCTCTCTGCCCTCCTCTCTTGCTGCACTCTTCTGCTTCAGCTTCACTTTCTYGGATGCACACACAGGTTTCCCTGACATACAATGCTTGTTCCTTTGGTCCCTGAGCGTTTGAAGCAGCACTCCCCTTCAGCTCTGGCAGCACTGACAAAGAAGCTGAGCAGCTGTTGTTCTGACCCCGATGCTGGTTTGTGGGGTTTTGTTTGTTTTTGGGTTTTTTTCCCTCTGGCTTAGAATCAACTTCTCTACCCATCCCAATTTCACGGAGCTCAGAAATGGGAAAACATCCAAATTCCTTCTGCACAATTCTCTGTGCTCATCCAGGGTCAGGAATGGGCAGGCTGGGAGCAGGCAGGAAGGAACATCTTGGCTGAGCTCTGCACTGCACCTGTGGGGATCACAGAGGGTGGATGATGGCTTGTGTGCACACTGAGGGATGCCTTCCTTTACATGTGTCTCTGAGTTCATCACCAAGGGACAAAAAGGAATCTTTACTCAAAAGACAGAGGAAAATCCAGTCAATTTTGATGCTGACTTTTGATATCTGGATGGTTTCCTTCAGAGCTCTATGTAGGACAGTTCTATCCAGGCAAACAAGTATTGCCCTGCTGTGTACATGCCAGAAGTGACTGATGCTTGTCACTAAGTTTAGTTCTGCATTTAGGTGAGCACAGTGCACTGCCATCATTCTTACTCTGTGTTAAACACTGAAAGTAGCCAGGCCCCTCACGTCTTCCTGCATTTTGACATGTCTCAACTCCAGAAATACATTTCCCAGATTTCTAAGTAAGCTGCAAACCAGCAGAGTTCACACCAAGGGTTTGATTTTAAAAAAAATTTCATTATTCTCTGCACATGTTTGATTCCCAGCCCATCAGAAGAAAATGAATGACTGATGACTGGTAAGAATGCTACTCTGAGATCAGCCAGATCTGGGGGTAAATGTGAAAACCAGAAAATGTTACCAGCGGCATGGAAAACAAAAAATTGACTGTTTGTTTGGCATTTTCTAATTTTAATATTTGAGAATCATGTAAAATATAGATCATAAATCCTTTGTAATGATGCTGCTTTAACTTYTAAGACAATATGAAAAGGAAAAGCAAATTTGCCTTGAGAAACCTCACAGATCCCAGCCATTGCWTTCTGGAATAATCTGTTTGGCAGCCATTCCTAGAAGGAGGAAGTCACAATTACTGGCAAAGGAATCCCACCTCTCTAAAGTCAGTTGTCCCCTTAATTGTTGTTCCCTTTTGCTAGGGAAGTTTTTTGTTTTTCCTGGGGTAAGGACTGTTTTTCTGGGGAAGAATTATTCTCCTTGAAGTCCCTGTTCCAGTTTCATGCACTGCTGCCCGCAGCACRCTGGAAACTCCAGACTGCAACGCCGGCAGTCCTCGTGCTTGGCTGGCTCCTGCTCTTTGCTGCAGGACCAAAGCCCAGCCCTAAAGTGGCTCATGTTCATCACTGGTGCAACAGGTGACAGGTGTCCCTCTGGCTCCATGTGAGAAAACAGAGCATTTTGTCCTGAAAAGCCTGGCTTGCAYCCAAGCAGGTACAGAGACAGGGACAGGTGAGGATTCTGAGGGTCCAGTGTCACACTGGCAGCTCCTGGCTTTGCTCTAGCGCCTGATCAGAGGTGACCTTTGGCCACCACCCTACCCGAAACAGGAGTGAAGGAGAAACCAGACAGCTGTGCCACTCGTGGAATACRAACCAGGATGGTGTGGGATAATAAWGGRRCAACCCTTAAAGCAACCCAAAGCTTCCCCCAGGGCAATCTACATARAATTACACTTCTAAAGTGGTCACTTCATTTATCCAGCATTACCCTGTACCTGGAGGAAGAGCCCTGCAAGAAGCATTTAAAGCTCTAAATCGCCTGTGAGATCGCTCCCAGACCCGGCCCGCAGGGTCAGTACCGGCTGCGGCTCGGAACATTCAAGGTCAGGCTGGACGTGGCTCTGAGCAGCCTGATTTGCTCGGAGAYGCATCTGGTGGCTGGGAGGACGGACTRGGTGACCTCTAAAGGTCCCTTTCCACCCAACCCCTCCCGTAATTCCGCGATGCCCGTGTCGGGCGCCGCGGGGTCCCCGCTGTCCGCAGGGCGATGCCGCCACCGAGCTCTGCCTGCCCCATCCACGGGCGCCCGCAGAGCCGGGGAGGTACCGCTGATGCCGGGGCGATATCGGCTGATCCCGGGGCCATGCCGCTGATCCCGGTGTGATACCGCTGATCCCGGGGCCATGCCGCTGATCCCGGTCTGATACCGGCTGATCCCGGTGTGATACCGCTGATCCCGGTGTGATACCGGCTGATCCCGGGGCCATGCCGCTGATCCCGGGGCCATGCCGCTGATCCCGGTCTGATACCGGCTGATCCCGGTCTGATACCGCTGATCCCGGGGCCATGCCGCTGATCCCGTTGTGATACCGGCTGGTCCCGGGGCGATGCCGCTGATCGCGGGGCCACGCCGGCTGGTCCCGGGGCGATACCGGCTGATCCCGGGGCCATCCCGCTGATCCCGGTGTGATACCGGTTGATCCCGGGGCGATGCCGCCGATCCCGGGGCCATACCGGCTGATCCCGGGGCGATGCCGCCGCAGCCCCCGTCCACCCGACCCCCGCCTCCCGTTCTCGCTCCTCCGCCTGGGCTTTTCCCGGGGCCGCCGTGGCGGAGCCGCCGCGCTCTGTGCCCGGGCACCAACTTCAGCCGGGGCCGAGCGCCCGCCCCGTCGGCAGCGCCCCGGCATCGCCCCGGCCGCCAGCACTCACCSGCCGTCCCCGCTGTCCCGTTCTCGCCCGGCTCCGGCAGCGTTCCCCCGAAACACCGGCGGCCCCGGCCGGGCTCGTCGCGCCCGCGCCGCGCGTCCCGCTGCGCTCCGCTGCTCCGCTCTGCTCCCCTCCCCTCGCTCCGCTGCGGCTCGCCGGGAGCTCGGGGCTCGCTCGGAGCTCCGTGAGTCCCACCGGCCCAGCGGGACCAGCGCTGCCGGGGCTGCGGGACGCGGCTGCGGCCCCTTCCCGGGGGTTCCGTGCGCCGGACCCCGCTGGCCAGCCCGGGCCGTGCCCCGGTGCCGTGCCCCGGTATTAGCCCGGTGCCGTGCCCCGGTGCCGGGCAGCCTGGTGCTGTTCCGGTGGATGCGAGGATCGATAGCTCAGGGTAGCGGGGATGAGCAGAGCGGCGGGGGTGCCAAGGACAGCGGACGGCTCAGAGCTCCTCTGGATGGGCTTGACCCAAGTGCTGCTTCAGCTTGGCTCCGACCTGGGGCTTGCACATCCTCTCAGCACAGCCCTCCTGCTTCCCGTGGTAATTCCAGCATTTTTCAGCTATGCACTTAGTGGGTTTTACCAGTTTCAGTTGCYAACTAGAAATTAATGTTATTTTTTCTTTTATTTTTTTTTCCGAAGAAGCAGTAACTATGTTCACACTAGACAAAACTTTTACATAAAAGTAATTCAGATTCCAAGGTCTTGAAACAGAAATGCTTAAGCCACAGCCCCTTTGCAGCATCATTTGGCCTTAAATAGATTCTAAATTAGCCATTGCCAGCTGTCTCCATTTTCCTCTGGCAGCTAATTTACATATTGGATTAGTTTCAAAATACAGATAATCTCATGATTTTTGCACACTTAATATTGTGGATAGTCAGGCTCTGCCCTCTCCACCACAGTGTCTCAGTAAATGATTTTTAACCTTGAGCCCAAACCTGCTGTATCTGCCCTCATCTTGGCCTCAAAACACTCACACTCCCTCCAAATATCTTGGAGGRTTTTGTCCCATCTTCAACGTCTCAAATAGCTGGCTGCTCCCGGAACAGCAGCATTTTACCTGTTCCTCTGCAGTGGAGAAGGGTTTTGAACCTGGAATGGCTGAGTATGGTATAAATCATAAAGCCTCACTTGGGACTGAGAGGAAAAYAGGAGCTTTTTAAACTGCAGCCACATGGTGTGAATCTTACACAAAAAATAATAATTCCTTGCAGCATCACTTCACTCCCAGGCTGGGAGAGGACACATGGTGAATCTCCTGAGCCTCCAGAATTTCCCACTGAGAGTAGCTACAATAGGTTTTCTCTGAAAGTCTGAAGATGCCTCTCCATTTATTTTCCTCCCAAACAACGTGGGTGTTGTTCTGTGGGTGGGAATGTGTTTGATGTGATACAATGTGAAAGGAAAGRGGTTGGCTCTTTTATATCTCCAACCGAGGAATAAATTCTGCCCTTGGGCTGGAGATGCTCCATGGAATCTTGCGGAGCTTTGCAGCAGAGTGCAGGCTGCTCTGGGGTCTGTGGCCACCCCAAGACCCCTGCAGTCCCTTGTCAGGAGAAGAGAGCTGGTGTGCCACAGACAGAGCATAGATTCCTCCTAGRATGGGAAAAAAGGGAGTAAAGTTGCTGTAAGGTTGTTGTTTTCCCATGCCGGGACTTCACAGATATCAGTTATTTTCACAAACACGAATTCCATGCAGAAAAAGGAAGTGTCTGGTGCCCTTCCTTAGGCTGACTGGGAAAATCAGAGAAAATTTCAGGGTCCAGACTGGTCTTCAGATATTAAAAAAAAAAAAAAAAAATTCTTCTCCCTCTGACTTTGATCCTCCAGACACTCTCTAATAAGAGCTAGAGCACATTTCTCTCATGCTTTACAAGGTCAAGATCAGTATTGTATTTAATATCCTGTGTTGAAAGTCCTGCTTAGAAAAATAATGCAACTACTCTTTTTTTGAGATATATTATCTTCATTTTTGATGGAGCAGGTGCACAGAGAGAATTTGTGCACAGGTACAAATGTGCACCAGCAAGACAGACAGATCTACAGATWAAGGAGTCTTTGAAACAAGTCTACCTTTGGCCTAACCCTAGGGGGAAAAACCAAACCCACAGCTGCATTGGCAATGTTGGCAGAGTCCCAGCAGTCTGCTGGTGCTGCTCAGTCTGTAAATCCCTGTGAGGGATTGGAGATGTTGGTGCTCTCCATCACTGGAGCTCAGGCACATCTGCAYCCACTTGGTGCTGTCTGAGGCAGGGCCTTGGGTGAAGATCAGCATTTCACACACAGCTTTTGGTAAGCTTCYTCCTTTAATCCACTTATTAAACTTTCACGAGGCTGATTTCATTTTTCCTTGTTAAAACGAAAAACATTTCATTTTAACTGAAAAACTGAGCCCATCCAAGCAGTCCTACCTCTAATTTTGCTTCCTATCATGTTTGACTCCCAGAATTTCTCACTGCTGCTGCTCCCAGCTTAAACATCTCCCCAGCAGCCTGAGCCAAAGTTCTGATGCAGCTGAGCCTCGGCTGGGGAGTGGTGGAGCAAGGGTTACAGGCACACCCGTGGAGAATTAAAGCTCATCCAAACCTCCTGTCTCAGAATCCTGAGTGAAAGCCTCACCATATCGACCAGACCTGATTGCTCTCAGGTGGTGAGGAGCATTTCCTGGGTGTCTGATTTCACAGGGCTCAGGCTTTGATTGCCTTGCTGCAGAAGAGAGGCTGGAAAGTTGCTGCTTTCAGTGTGGGGAACAGTTTCCTTCCTTGGTGCAGCTGGAAGGCCACCAAAGACGGAGCTGATGCTTTTCCTCTCAAGGGTTTTGGCTGTCCCAGAGTGAGTCCAAAATCTGTGGTGAGCCCTCCTCTGATCTGATCTAATTCAAACCCCAAACTCATTGGGGTGATGTTGCCTCCCCAGCTGTGACTCTCCAGGGAATTATGATGATGATTAACTGTTTAATTTTCCCAGAGATGCTGGAGGAGTGTTTTCACTTGTTTGGGCTGGCAGGAGGGGTGACAATCAGTCCTGAAAGCCTCTGCAGGACTGTGCACAGGCACAAATTCATCTGCTGCTGGTAAAGGACTGCTGTGCTCCACTGAGAACCAGCACAAGTAGAGACAGAACCTCTGAYCAGAATGATTCTGCTGCCCTGGTTGTAGCTTTTTCAAGAGCTGGAAAGCATCCCAGTCTCCTTGTGCAGCATATGGGAGGGGCAGTGAATTCCCATCAAAACCATCACCTGGACACATCCTCCTCAGACACAGAAAATGACAATAAAATGTCTGCACCTYGATGATATTCATGTAAAAATACCTCCTTCCTCACCAGCCTGGCTCCCTGGGGATGCAGCACAGCCAGATCCAGGGCTCATGTGAACAGAGATCTGCTTTTTCTCTTTGTAGATCTTGCCAAGCCCAGGCTAGAGAAGGAGAGAAGGCTGATGTCACCCTGGGTACTACAGCAAATACCTCAAAACTGCTTTTGCTCACCATTAAACTGTGGTGAGAACACTAATACAAAAGACCCTCCTAGTTTTCAGTCTARTTTTGCCCACTGCTAATTTACATCTATTTCTCCTTCATCCAGCAGGACCTTCCTTGAGGTTTGCCCTCATTATTTGCCCACCAACTCTTTTTTGAGGTAACAAAGTGTACTGGCTCCTTGTCACAGAAATTTACTTTGGCTGAGGGAGACAGATGCATCACGTGRGGTCCCTCCTTTTGCTTCAGGACCCTCTTTGCTTTTTGATATTTGTTGTCACCTTACTTTATCATTGAAAACTTAATTAAAGACCCAGACATTCCAAAAAAAGGAGGAAACTCACAGTACTTTTTTCCTACATGAGTCATTTTCCTCTGAATTCCACGTTTTTGTCACATTCCAAACCTCACACTTAGATGCTGACATATGGAGAATTCTTCAGGCACTGCTTCTCTACAGAAGGTGTATTTTGGCTTTAGAGCTTTATTCTCAGCCTTACAAAGGAGCAGAACCAAGAACCCAGCCAATGCTTCCTTATGCTGAGGCTCCTCTCTTTCCTTTCTCTCTATCAGGTAGAAAATGCTCAGAAATTGGTAGATAATCAAAATACAGAACCTCTGTTATGATTGCTGAGGTAACTTGTAGCAGTGAAGTTATTTTCCCCAGAGTTCCTCAAGCCTGTTTTAACCAYCTGATTTATGCAGAGCACGGCTGAGAAAGGCACTCAGCCCCCAAGAATTTGTGTGTGCTCACTGATCTCCATGAGGTCTTATTCACACATTAAACAAAACAATATTGTTATGCACAAACATGAATTTTCTTCCACAGAAGAGAGGAATTCTCTGTCAGCACTGCTCTCCCAGTGACCCAGTGAAGCATTTTTCTGCACAGAGTGCAGGTCCTGACACCAGGGCTGGAGAAATCTCGGGGTCTCAGCTGCTCACAGTGACCCCAAGATGTGTTGGAAAGTCTCTTTTCCCAGCCTGGCAGTYGAAGAAGGAGTCAGGGCTCTTCATTTCTCAAGGTTGTTTATTGTTTCTTATCTATAAAATTMTTTCTCCTGTCCAGCCAAGGTCCATCCAGCAGGACAATTCCAGGCACTCTGCCTGCCCTGGGGCAGTGTTGTTATCTTTTTATACTAAAAACTACATGTGCAATATTTACAATTACTTTCCAATACCTATCACCTATGTTAGACAGTGAGCTTCTACTCTAAGCCAATCCAGAAGTGCCACCACCACAGCAGAAGATGGAGGCCAAGAAGAAGAAGGAGAAAGGCTGGACATGCCCAGATTCCTCCAYCTTGCCCCCTGAACCCCCATTCTAAAAACCCCAAAAATCTATTTTTCACCCTGTGATAAATTCACTATCATTCTTTCAAACCTTCATGGCTTGTAATTCTTCATACAAGGCTGGTAATTGTTTTTTCCAAGGGCTGAATCAATGCACAGGGGTCTGGGGCTCTGTGCCTGGGTCTCTGAGCCCCCTGACAGGGTGTCCAGCCAGAGAAATTTCCTGGGTTCCCTCAGAGGAACCCACCAGACCTCGTGTGAGGGAAGGCTGAAGGACCTGGCCTGTTCATTTTGGAAAAGACCAGCAGGATCTAAGTGCCATCTTCAGTTAACTGCTGGGGTTATGGAAGATGCCAGGGGCTGTGTGACATCTCCATGCACACCCTGGGTATTTTGTCATCTCCAGCACTGGCTGGGTCTCACCAAGAAATCATCAGCGAGGTAAATAAAGGGCTGTGAACAGGCTGAGTCAACGTTTATTTCTTTTGACAGTGATCCCTGCGTGCAGCCACTGAGAACCCTGGATTTTAGGCTGACATTCAGCTCTGGTGTTGTGGCAAATCCTCTGTGGAGGAAATGTCTGTCTGCTCCAGGTGGTCATTAATGGGAAGGCAACTGAATAAATATTTATATTCTTGAAATATTAGCATTTCTATATTAGAATATATATATATATTTATATATAATATATATACACAAAAATATATATTATATTTATATAAAATTTCTATATTAGGAATTATAGATCTGTACCTGTTCTTCGCCATTCTTCCCTTGCCTTACAGGCTGTTATGAATTTAATGTGTGTGAAGAGAAGAACAAGGGAAAACACTGAAGCACAACACACTTTGATTTTATTTTTAAAAACTTTTCCCTGTCAACCCCCATTATTTTCCTAACAACATATTTTGCTAGGAGGAGTTCCAATACYCAGAGCTGTGAGAAGCAGCAGCCCRTGGTGCTCTCCAGGGAGGAGCTGCAGCGTGCAGGCTGTGCCAGCAATGCCACAAGGCACACRGGCAGCAGGGTGTCCTCTCATAAATGTCAGAGACTGAAATTGTCCCACTGTGTGGAAACACAAGGARAATCTCTGGAGAGCTGGAAAGGATCCCTGGAGGTCTCCAGTCCAATCTCCTGCTGAGAGATGGGAAATCTGGGAGCTACAGCCCAGGTCRTGCAAAGCCCCATCCAGCTGAGAGCTGAAAACTGATGGGGGTGGAGGTTCATAAAGAGTTAAATCAGGGGGTGCCAGGGGCTGAAAGTGAAGCTGGCTCCCTGTGGAAGCAGCTCCTGTGAAGCCAAACCACCAGTGGTCCCAGTGGCCCCTTGGCACATCCCAAAAAAGCACAACTGGCAAGCAGCCAGCAAGGTGTTACAGAAAGGAGGATTATAGCACGTAGCAGAGGAAGCAGATAAAATATAAAAAARTCAAAGCAAACGGAATGTTCAGGTCTTTAATGCATATTTCAAAATTATACATTCGATTTTTCTCAGTGGCAGAAAATATTGGAGTAGAAAAAGAGAAGGATCAGCCTGGGAATGGAAGATCTTCTGTTCRTGATTCACCTACAGGAACTAGTCTTGTATCCAGACAGGAGAAAACAGAATGTACAGACATAATAAATAATTCCTGATATTTTGTGAATTTATAGGTAATTACACATTAGAAGCCATATGGGGAAAACAACACTGAGGGGAAAAAAAAATCTCAAAATAATTTCCATCTTGTACATTTGGGAAAAAAAAATCTGACGTTTTGTCAAAAATCTGATTAGATTTTTCAAAGTTTGTGTTTCCAAACTTMTTATTGGCTATTATTTTTTGTTTTCTGTCTTCTTTTTTCCCTTGGTCCAAAATTTTGAATGGATTTTTTGCTGCTTTTGCTCCATCTTCTTTTCCTTGCATTTGACATTGTCTCACTGGGGGTTTTTTTGTGGACAAACTGAAAAGTGAAGAAAATGAACTATTTGTGCTCATCCAAATCCTGTCCAAAAACTAGACTGGAAAAAGAAAATGAAAGAAGGGAGAGGATAAAACCCATTTGATCAGGTGAAATAAGGACAGCACACTGCTTATTGACCTTTGGGTTATATTTGCATCAAATCTCAGCATCAGTCTGAGCTGCTTGCTGTTGTTCATGGATGTTAGTGAGAGGCTTTTCTATTATTATCTCCCTTTTCATAACAATGGAGCTACTTTCACTTTAATCTCATATTTAGATTCCATGCTTTCAAAATAATTGCTTCGCTATCTGTCGTTGTCATTAGAGGAAGGCATTTTGGATGTTTCCCCTGGGTCTAATCCAATTTTTTCCTGAGAGTTGGAGCAAGCACCCCCATCCTTACCGAGGCAGTTCACAATGGAGCTTTAGTGCCTAAGGAATTTAGTAATTTACTTTTWAAAATTTTAGCAGACAGCTAGAGTAGATAAAGGCATTGCTTGTGCAGCTCAACAGATAAAGACATTGTTCATTTTCATAGCACTGGATAAAAATACCTCAGAAACTTCTCAGCCTGGCAGAAAAGAAAGAGCTAAGCATTATAATAACATTTAAATACCAAATAAAGAAGCAGATACTGTGTAGCTTGCCTTTGGAATAGAGCAGCTTGGCCCACGGCTCTCAGAGAATTGCARTTTCTGAGGTGAACCTGGCCCAGCAGTTCTCTGATCACTTACAGAAGAGCTGATTTCATCTGAGTATTGCCAAGGTGAAATGCACAAAGCAGAGCAGAGCTGGTGGACCATCACCAGCTAAATGTCTAAAGCATATTTTCCAATTATTTTGCTTCCTTCTTGTGTCTGCTGTGCCTGCCCCAACCCTTGCACACACAGCACTCACCTTGACAGCAAAATCTGAGAAACGGGTGATCTGAAGTGGCACTGCAGCTCCCTGGGGGCTTGGGTGCCATCCCTCCCCCTGCCATCCCTTGGGTGCCATCCCTCCCTGCCTGTGGGACACTGGGGCTGCACTCACACAGTGTCAATGGCCTACAGGCTACACCACTAGAAAATGGTTTCACTTTGAAAACTTTTTGGATCTCCCATGCTGCAGGAAATCTCCTCGGGGGCGACCCAGCTGTTGAAGATGCTCCTGCTCTCACTCACAATGGAAGGATCCTCCTAGGAGAGCTTTCTCCCACAGCAAGTTTCCTTACAAGCTGTGCAAAGTGGAGAAACTGGGAGTGATGCTTCGTTTCTCTCTTATGATTTCTGCTTCTAGCTAGGAACAGGGCTTACCAATAATATTTCCTTTAAAATGAGCACGGGCATGTTGGGAATTATTGCTGTGCACAGAGCACCTTTCCCTGCTGGGATTGTAATTCATGGTCCATGCTGTGGGTGAAGTCACACCCTCCTTGCTTCCTTTTTTTGTCTTGTTCTGCTATCTTTCTTTTTTTTCAACTTTTTTTAGCTTTCCTCATGAAGCAGAATTTGCATCACTTGCTTTAAGCCTCCACATTGCAGCTGCCTGAATGAGTCACCCTGGAAAGGCAGAAAAAAGGCAGAAAAAAGGCAGAAAAAAGCAAAGTCTCCCAGGAAGGGACTGATCTGATCCTACTGGGTGTGATGGTGTTCACAGGGGTCTGAGGATGAGGGAAGAGATGAGGATCTGACTCCATGTTTCAGAAGGCTGATTTATTATTTTATGATATATATGATATTAAAACTATACTAAACAAATAGAAGAAAGGATTTCATCAGAAGGCTAAGAATAGAAGAAGAAGGAATGATAACAAAGGTTTGTGTCTGAGCCAGCTGACTGTGATTGGCCATTAATGAGAAACAACCACATGAGACCAATCCCAGATGCACCTGTTGCATTCCACAGCAGCAGATAACCATTGGTTACATTTTGTTCCTGAGGCCTCTCAGCTTCTCAGGAGGAAAAATCCTAAGGAGAGGATTTTCCATAAAATATCACGGCCACAGCTGGGGCCTGGCTGACTGCACTCCAGTGAGTTTGCTGCTGGAGGAGCACTGAGCTGGACAAATCCCACCAGTTTCACCCACCACTTCCACAGTGCAACTGGGGCACCCTCCAAAATGCCTCTGACCCCAGCACCTGCCCTGCAGAAGGGCAGGAAAACCAACAGCCACCTTCCTGTCACTATAGGACATGAAACAGCACGAGCACACACTGCTGCTCTCAAGGTGAAGAAAAGGGAAGTTTATGTTCTGACTCCAACATTTATCGTTTTCTAAAAGTGACAGTGGACTGGAGGGTGACAGTGCCACCTCTCCAATGRCACTGGACAAACCAACAGTCTATAAAATCTYTTTTCTTCTGTAAAAGAATGCAAAACAATAAGTTATTTATAGAAAGTGTGAGAAAGTTTGCTACAAGAATGTAAACATCAGAAGGCTTAGAAAAACTTAAAAAATCAGGGTGACACCTTCCTTTGGAGCTCTGCTCTGTGTCCTTTGCAGTTGGCTGGGGACTGGGAGAGCTTTGCAGTGAGGATGAAAAGGTTCTGAAGGGAATTACTGCCACAACAACCAGGCACAGGCAGAACAAGCCACTTCCAGTTTGAAGAATTTCCTACAACAATCCCTTCCGCAGGGCAATCCTTCACTTTTCCTTCTGGCGGATGGGTTCAAAGACGTTTCCCAAAGAACAAAACTCACATTCTTCAGAGGTTGTGGAGAGAGCTCAGTCCTTGCTGGGCTGCAGCTGCCATGGGAGGGTGGTGGCAGAGCTGAGTCACCAGCTGGAAGCTCTCATCTCAGCTCCTTCCCTCACTTCAGCCCTGCAGTCAAGAGGAGAGCACAACCAGGCACAGAGGCTTTTCCTTTTGGGGCAGAGAGTCCTCACCCTGCTCCTGCTGGTGACCCTGAGAAGGTCTCAGCACAGGCATCCATGGTTGTCTCTGTCTGAGATGGGTCTGGTCTGGTTTGTTATTAATTTATCTCATTGTCTTGTTTATTGTTTATTTTTTTTAAACCTGAAAAAATGGATCTGAAGGGGTCACCTGGGCATTAAAAGCAGTCAGCTGAGCAGCCCTCAGGAGGACAGGGTTAAAGTATCCTGGTAATKAGGAGATTAACCCCATGTGCTTTACAAGGTTTGAGAGAGGATCCAGCAAAGAATCATGTGTCTGTGATAAACCTTTATCAAAGTGATGCCTTATAGCAAGACCTTTGCTCTGCCTGCCTTTGGAGTGACAAACCACAAAGGATTAAGCATTTAATGGGGTTTCCTCCATGAGCAGGTAGGAAAAACAATTTCTACACCTCAGTTGGTTTTGGATAGTAGCATTCAAAATATTTCCTGCACACACTCTCAAAACTTAGGGTGCACCAGAGCCTCACTTATAAAATCTTTGTGAYTCACTCTGCTGCCAATGGGGAACATTTCCTGTGCATTTTGTCCTCTTTGTGAACCACAAAACACAGAAATGTGCAGCTTGTGGATGTGGAATGGTCCTTGCTCTATCCTGAGGGTTGTCAGGACTTAGCAGGGACTTTGAGCTGCTGTAATGCAGGGGAATTCTGAAACACCCAATTCGCTGCACATTCTTGAAAACCCATTTATTTTCTTCTCGTAGTTGTGTAGCCTTTTTCTTACTGTTAAACACAAAGGTGGAGATAACAGCATCTGTTATATGAAAAATACTTTGACTTTAAACTTCTAATTATACAATGACCAATTTACAGAAATGTCGTATTTTAATCACTCTTCAGTATGCCAGAAAAAATCACTTTTAAAAGGCAGTTCTAGCTGCGTTTTCATGTCAGTGGGAGAGGTGCAAGCCAACATTTTGTCAAATATGCTAAATTACATGAGGGTGGGGCCACGTATATCTTTGAGTGAGGATGCTGTGTGAGGAAGGACCTGTGTGGGGAGGGCTCTGGCAGAGAGCACTGAGTGATGGCAATGCTTTGGGCAAGAACTACTGGGGGAAAAAAATTACAAAGCAACACCCATCACAGCTTTGTCCAAGTGCAACCCCTTGAGACTTCAGTTCAAACCTGAATGACCAATTCATTAGAGGTGTTTTTGTTATTTTTTTATAAATTGCAGAATTATGGAGACTTCTTGGTCCAACCAAGCAGGGCCAGCTTTAAAGGCGAATTGGTTTTCAAATTAATTCAGGTTGTTGAGGGTTTTTCATATTTAATATCTTAAAGAATGGAGCCTCCACACCCTCACTGGCTTCCTCTTCCAGTGTCTCATTCCCCACTTCATTTGGAACCATTGGGTATTTAGAAATCTGGAGGCAGCAACTCATATTCTTCCAACAGCCTGAGCAGGCAAGTTCCAGACTGTGTCACAGAACTGAAAAGTCAGCAAGGCTCATGAAATAGTTAATGAGATCAAAGCCTCCTGCTCCTGAAAATCCCAGCCCAACAGGCTGTTTTTCTCATGTTCTGGAGCGGTTTCAGCACAAACCAGGTGGCAGCCATCCCCATTAGCAGTTTCCTGGGCAGAGCACGTTAGGCTGCGTTCCCTGGTTTGCAGTCGGAGCCCGGGAGCTCTGACTCACTCCTGGGCCAGACTGGGGAGCTCTCAGAGCCAGCTGATTTGCAAGCTGCTTCACTTCTCTGATTGATCCTCTCTGCCTGGGAGCGTGTTTGTACCCAAGATAAGACATCTTTGRTAGGAGATCCAGCTCCACCATGGCAGAGAACATCCCATGACCAAGTAAAGTGAGATTTTCTGCGTTCCCCTCAGTGGCACTGAMTGCTCTGCATCTGCCTGCCAGCACAGGAGCAGACAGGCAGTTTGTAGCTCAGGCACTCTGCAATAATGTTGGCAGACTCTGGCATGTGTAGGTCTATCATGTGCAAGGAGGGAAAGTCTGTGGCTCCCACATGATGTGGTTTCATGGGAGCAAAACAGTGAGCTAGCAGTGGAATCAGGATCTGCACCAGCTTTTCCTGGAGCTGGGGGTGACAGTTCATCTCCTGGAGCTGGGGGTGACAGTTCATCTCCTGGAGCTGGGGGTGACAGTTCATCTCCTGGGACAATATTTCCTTTTTGAGGGAGCCACATCCATGCCCACATCCATGTTGTTCCAGCTGCAGTATTTGCAATTTAAAATTTAAATTAAAAATCAGTGTGAGTGGAAGGCAAACTGTGTCAACAAAAATGGACAAATATGCCTCCTTGTGCAACCTTCCCAGCCCGCCACTCCTGCAAGAGAAAAATACTCTATTTCAAATAAACCAGAGTATTTTYTGTTGGTCCCAAAAGAAAACATTTTGGTTTTCCAAATTAAATTAAATCCAGTATTAAATGTAATGAATGCTGAAACCACAATGTCTGCATTCCCTCCTGTCACAAGCAGATGTTTCAGAGAAAAGTGCAGGAATCTCTTTATAGCAGTGCTGTCCCAGCCCTACCAGACCAAACCAYCTGCTTCTGGGCTGAATTTTAAAAGAGAGAGACTCTCTAAAGAGCAATATGCAGCTTATCCCCATGAGATCCACACAGCTGCATCTAGAATTCCCAGGAGTGTTTTGCTGCTCCAGAGCTTCTCTGGTTCTCCAAACGGGTCCTCTTCCTGCAGCTCTGAGGTGAATTATTCTTTATCCACAGATTAAAGAGGGCACAACATTCAACGGTTTGCATTTGTTATATCTCARTTCCACCTGGCCCCTGCCCTCCTGTGTGGTGGTGCTCACAGGGGTCTGAGGGTGAGGGAAGAGATGAGAATGTTGACTCCATGTTTCAGAAGGCTTGATTTATTATTTTATGAGATATATGATATTAAAACTATACTAAACAAATAGAAGAAAGGATTTCATCAGAAGGCTAAGAATAGAAGAAGAAGGAATGATAACAAAGGCTTGTGTCTCGGCCAGAGAGTCTGAGCCAGCTGGGCTGTGATTGGCCATTAATGAGAAACAACCACACGAGACCAATCCCAGATGCACCTGTTGCATTCCACAGCAGCAGATAACCATTGSTTACATTTTGTTCCTGAGGCCTCTCAGCTCCTCAGGAGGAAAATTCCTAAGGAAAGGATTTTCCATCAGATGTGTCTGTGACACTCCAGTGCCCACACTGCCCCCCGAGCAGGGTCCCTGAGCCCCTCTGGGGAAGGCTTGGGCAGGGTGGGGGAAGCTGAAGCCCCCAGGGGGGCACAGCCCCGTTCACTCTGCCAGGATAAAGCCCAAGGTCTCCAAAATTCTCCAAGCAAGACTCCAGCCAGTGAAAATCTTGCTGCTTAACTCAGCGTCAGCTGAGTCTTGCAGAGAAGGTTTCTAGCAGAGGCGAGTCCTGTGATGCAGAATTGTTTCTATATTTGTGCAGAGACAGGAAAGTTCACCCACTCTCTGTAAGGAAACCTCAATGTGTCGTGTGTGCTCACTGCTTTTTCTGTGTGTGCTCACACCCCTCTGGGACTAATTTGGGCTGCTCTACAGAGCCATCCCTGCTCCTGCTGGTGTCTGGATCCCACAGAGGCTGCGTTACACAAGAGAGAAGAACCAACCCAGCCGTTCCCCAAACTGTGTCTACAACTAACCCCACATCACCCTCCGTGAGTCACCATCACCCAGATCCTCACAAAAGAACATTTTTGACTGTGGGGTCAGTCCAAGCATCCTACTGGAAATTCACTGCAATGAAAGTGCAGTAGAACTTTAAAGGAGATTTTAAGCTTTTGAGTAAACCTGGAGTATTTTTCTCAAGTCTTAATCAAAGTTCAGCTTTGTATTCTGGAGTTATTTAGCTCTTTCACTTACATGAAATAATTTCTCTAAGCAAATGTGGAGTATTGCTTAGTATTTCCTCTAGAAAATTTTTGCACCAAAAAACCTTACCAGTTTGTCTTCTTTTGGTCTTAGGATTTAGCCTGTATATGAAATGTAATTCATGAGATATCGTGTAAAATATCAAATTTRATCACCCTAATGATAATTTAAACAATAAGCATATTTAATAAACAATATTCCTTAAAGCCTAATTTCACAAGCACTCCAGGGGTCTATTTAAGCAGCCTTTCCTTTCAGCCATTCACACAATCCTTTTTCCTGTGCTTCTTCATTTTAGATTGAAAGGAATGAGAAGGAGGTGTCTGTACAAACAAGCTGTGGGGCTGCTGGATAAAGCCAGATGCTGACAGGTGAAAGAAGCAATGGGGAGGAACCAGAAATTCCATAGGAATTCCACTRATTGACACAGACTGTAACTCACTCAAAACTGTATTAAATCCTTGGACTTAGAGAAAAAGGAGAGAGACACAAAGAAAAGAAAAAGGGGGGTATATATTRGAAGGGGATCTGTATTAGGCGTTTGGGAAGTTTGTTCCTCTCAAGTACCTCAAACAGTGGCAAAGAGASAGGGAAATGTGGCCAGGAAATTGGGAAAAAAATGAGGCTTCATCCTCTAACAACCTGAGAGTCCCCAAGGGAAATGCCCCATGGCCTCTCCCTTCATTGGAATAAAGCTCCAGGACTCCTCTGTCTCCTTTTTGGACACAAACCTCAGGTGYTTGTGGATTCATTTKCCTGACAAGAYTTTCTGAGCAGCARTCTGTCTCCCAATAATCAAAACAGAAAGATACAATGTGTGTTTGAGGTGTGGTACTTTGTTGTCAGGCTGCTGTAGGAGTGCGTGTGCTCTGCTGAACTCACCTGCAGCTTGCCTTAATACAAATGACATTTTTCCCCGTGCTAACCAATTTTATGGCATGGTCCTTACCCTGGATTTTTCCTGATGCTTTCACACACAAGACATGTGAAAAATCCAATCAAAGCCATGTCATGGAATGATTTTCTCTGCACAGCCTGGGCTATGTGTGAATGAAATTATTTCTGTTGCACATCCTGGCCAGAGCAACATCCTGGCCAGAATAAAGTAATGCCTCCATTCTCTAACACTGAGAACGTTGTTGGAGAGTTTTTGTTTTTCTTGCAGTTTCAGTGACAACCTGAACCTGGGTGAAACTTTCTGGTGGTTACTCAGATTGACATCCAAGCTGTCACAGAGGTGGGGATTGCTGCTCCCTTTCTTTGCAAAGCACTGTTCAACTGCTGCTCTGTTTGAGCACTCACCACCTCCACAGCCACATTCCTTCCTGGTACAGACACCTCCTACTCCTCTCTGCACACAAACCTTCCTATTCACATACTCACTAAGTCAATTTTCTGCACTTGATGCTCAGAAAATAGGATGGTTGGAGTACTAATGGTGCCCTTGGTGGTTCTGTTATTTTCTTTCAACAACCATGCTCAAAGAAGTTCTCAAATGGGCAACAGGGGTGGGATCATGAATTTCCTAGGGAAAGATTTATCATCCAGAGTATTTTGATAACAGCTTACAGTTAAGTATATATTTTAAATTTAGTCTGAAGACTGTGAAGTCAAAAATCACTGATTTTGGCTTGGATATGTGAAAGACCTAAATTGTCATTTGAGAGAGTGGCCACATGGATTAATTAGCCTGTCAAGAGGTCCCAGCTGGAAAAAGTCCCAAGCAAGTTGTTACAACTGGTTCCTTGCAGGTCCTTTCATTCTGTGATTACATGATCTATTAAACAGTCCTTTAGGGTTTGTGGAATAAAGTGACACACATTTTTGTTAGCATTTCAAATGCAATCCTGAATTTCCAGCAGCTCATTAAAGTGCTCATTAAAGCCAGCTCAATGAGTGCTTTGAGTGGGTATTTGCATCACTGAAACAGGAACATTGAAACCTTGCAAGGGGAAAATGGGAAATGACACAGAATACAGAACACAAGTGCTCTTTCCAGCTAAAGCAGCRCTCAGAACCAGCCTAACTGAGCATTTCCCCCCAAACTGAGCTATTGGCACGAAGTCAGCTTTCCTGGAGCTCTTAGGACTGTKCTTGGAGCACTCTTTGAGGCACCCTGTCCCTTGGACCAAGGCTGGGATGCATTTGTATTGTATTGTAAGGCTGTGTTGTGTTTGGGCTCCAGGTCAGCTCTGAACACTGAGGGCATGACAAAACCCTGTTATTGATCCTGAGCAGTTCAGACATTGGCTGCCATGGCACTTTCTAGCAGGAGTAATGTTACTTTCATCAATAATTTAACTCAATGACTGTTGCCTCCTAAGAAACCAATACATTATGCTGAAAAATTACACAATAATCTTATTTTTAATGCAGAAAGAAATCAACAGTGATTATCTATAGGAATAAAACACAGTAAAGTACCAATAAATCTAAGAAATTCTCATGRAACAATAGCATCTGAGTAACATGGAGAGGAAGAGGGTCAGAGAATATACCACGGATGAGAAAGCAATCAGGAACTAGTGCAGACAAACCCTTTAAAAATTAACTTCCATGCTGTCCATATGCTGCATTATTTAACATAGTGTGGTTACAATACACTTCCATTTATCCAAGTTGTCATCTTAGAACCAACTTCCTATAGCTCTGGAGATGTCTGGGACAGAGGAACATCGTGGAAAACACCCAGTTAAAGTTGCTGCTTGAGGACTGAGACATGAGGGTTGGGTGTCCTCGAGGTAAGAAGTTCCCATGCAAGGCACCATCTCTGCAGCAATAACACAGCTCTGGGGCTGCAGGATGAGCTCAGGGCAGGTTCTAAGCAGGCAGGGGACAGCCTGAAAACATCCTTGCACACCTGTGGTGTCTGAGCTAACCTGGGCTGGCTGAGCTCCATTCTCCCTCCCACACAGCCCTCCTGAGCCCATGTCTTACCCAAAAGGGAGAGTCACAGAATTACAGCAGTGCTGTGGCAGGAACCCTGCAGCTCACCAGTCCACCCTCCCACGTGGAGCAGGGCTATCCCCCAAACCAGCCCAGKTTGTCTAACCCAGCTCTTGTTGGCCCATGGCTGCACTCCCTGGGGGGAGTTTTTCTTCTCCAAGCTCTTCCCGCACATTTAGACATCGTGCCCTGCCACAGGTTGGGCTGTGGCCCCCAGATCACAGAGAGGAGTGTGACCCACTTCCCTGCAGGACAACCTTCCCCTGGCATGCAGGATGCCTGGGAGATTCCCTCTCTGATGCTGCCTTGACCTCCTCCATCAGCTGGAAGAGCTTCAGCTCTCTCGTCAGCTCTTGGCTGCACAGGTTCCTTCCTCCCCCATCACTGSCAGCTTTGGAGTTACATCCCATCTTGTCTTGGTTTGGAAAGCCAGGAGTCTGCTAAGGAAGGCAGGAGCCCCCCCTGAAATGGAGAATGTAAACCCTCCCCACCACTCCAAATTGCTATAAATTTGAAATTAAGGGGCTCTCAGGCAAAAATATGGGAGCAGGAATAACAGTTCTTTAATAGGGAAGAAAAAAAAAATCGAAAGGATAAAATAAACACTGCAGTGAACTAAACCAACAGTGCCAGAGTCAGAACCCAGCCTGACACCCTGTGGGTCAGGGTGCTGGCAGCAGTCCCATTGGAATTGTGGCTCAGCCCTCCTGCAGTGCCAGGGGTGGCTCTGCTGGAGCAGGGATCCTGGAGAAAGGTGCAGTCTTCCTCTGGAGATCCAGGGCCAGAGGCAGCTGCTGTTCCTCTGGGCAATCCAGKGCAGAAGCCGTGCTGGTGTTCCAGGATCTCCAGATTATATCCGGGTAGGAATGCTTGGCTCCTCCCTCTGGGCTCCCATCTCCCARTGGGATGCTGTAGTTCTTATCAGCCATGCAGGGACATTCAATGGCTGTTATCAGCAGGTGTCCCCTCCCGAGGGAGGTGTGAATGTGGTCACTCAGAGAGAGAGATAAGGCAAACTGCCCACTTGACAAGGATAATCTGCCCTACAGATGGAAATTGAAAACATCTTGCACTGCAATCTGGAGCACGTGTTCTCATAGCATGACCTGTGGGTCTCAGCAGCCTCTGCCTCTGTGGAGCAGCTCAGCTGACCAGAACCACAAAGGCAGCACAAAGGCAGCTTCCCCAAAGGACCCTTCTCTGCACCCACGCAGGGCTCAGGGGCTCCTGGACTGGAGATGTTGTCTGTGCTCTTCTCAGATCATTTTCCAAGAGCATGGGGAGTCTCACCTTCCATGTTGCCACATTTCTCTACACAGAGAAAAGCAAGGCACAAYTCTTCCCAAGAATATTTCTGRGTTTCACATTCTCTGAACCTCAGAGAAAGGAAAAACAATTCTTATCTCATTTGMTGTRCCTSTGTTYGTKCACAAGGGGAATGCAYTGTGGAAGATTGTTTACCTGAAGGGAATTGATAACTGGATTCTGGTGTGAGTGCTTTGATTCACTGASCRRTTGAATCCAGGTGTGTTTTGGGACTGTGGGCTGACAGTCACGAGAGAAGTGCAGTTGAGTGCTTGGCAGATTCAGTTTAGATGTAATATAATACAGAATAATATAGTATAATAAAGTAATTAAAGTAATTAATTAGCCTTCTGATAAGATGGAGTCCTCCTCATCATTCCTCTCCTTCATCGGGGGTAAAAATCTCTACACTACCTCTGAGCTTCCCAAGCCAACCACATCCRTGTGTTCCACTGTGTGCCAAGAGGAGGGACAAGCTGTGGTTTGGCTCRCATCCACCAGCTGCCTCTGACATCCCCAGCTCTTGTTCTGAAAGAGGTAAATGGGAGATTTGAGCCCTTCAATCTGAATGGGATAATCCTGAACACCCTCCTGAGGCATCTCCCGTGCGAGCTGAGCTGTCCTGGTGTATTCAGCCACTTCTCTCACAAAAGTTATTCCTTCAATCCTGTTCATCATGGCTGCTCCTTTCTGAACTCCTCCTTGCAAGTTTACCTTCTTCAAACAGATGCTACAGACAGCATCACTATATGGACAGGCCAGGGATTTAAAGAGCATTGCAAACCTGTCTTGTATTCTTTTTAGGCACTTTTCTTAGTTTCTAGCATCTGAGTCAAATTTAGAGTTCTTGCTGTCTGGGGAAAATCAGGATCACYTTTTTTTACACTGATCTCACTTGCAGTAGCTTTCTCAGCCTTGCTGAGTAGTCATCAGGGCTTTAACAAAGAAAGCCAGAGGACTCCACTATGTTATCTTCAAACAGGCTTCAAACCTTCTGTAAGTACTGTGCCCTTTGGTCTGTTCTTTTGTTACGTCTTTAACAAGATTTTTGTTTTCATTTTTCATCAAACATTACTGCATGTGACTTTGTCACTGCACAAGGTGAATCAAGCCCTCTGCCAAACCAGGCCATGTCAAAAGTCACATCTCTTGTGGGTTCCCTATTCTCTGTCACCCTGTTCTTCTAAGTTCTTCTAAGCCTTCTGATGTTTATATTTTTGTAATAGARTTTTCCATGCACTTTTCATGTAGATAATGATTGTTTTGCATTATTTTCTGGAGGAGGAGAGAATTGATGGACTGTTGGTTTGCTGGAGAGGTGGTAATTTCATCCTCCAATCCGTGGTCACTTTTGAAAGTCTATAAATACTGGAGTTCAGAAATAAACTACCCCCTTTTTACCTTGGACATCTCAGCTTGTGCGTGTCGTTCATTTTGCATCCTATTGCAACGAGTCACCATTCTTGCTCTCAATGCTCCTTTAGCTTTTAGGCCTGTAACTTCMCTCCAAAAGGGCCCTGTGTTATTTGTTGAACCATTTATTTGACTAATGTGACCTCAATGTTGCCTTGGTGCGTGGCACCACATGGCAGTGACACTGGAGGTGTGTGACATATCCCAGCATCGGTGCCTTCCTCACACCAGGTGGTGTAATCTGCTTTCTGGCGTCCTCATTTAAAACCAGGATTTCAGCTCTTCTCTCCTGGCATCTGTGAAGAAGAATGAGACACTTCAGGGGATAATGGGCCCTAAATGTGATGCATCACAGCTCCTGTAACTGGGATTCTGTYATCCAAGAGCCTCACGTGACTGTCCACACTCCACTGGCCATCCTGCAGTGCTACTCCTAAATCAAATTAGATTTCTAAATCCCAGTGGCTGACTTTGAACTACAGTCACATGAGCTTGTCCTCAGCATTGATCCCTCACATTTGCTCTGCCTAAAGCAGACCTGACAATTTCTGCAGCATGAGCAGCAAGAGATTTCCTCCCTGCAGCCATCCTTCCATTGCTCAGTGCAGGAGATCACAGCCACTCCTTTATCCCCAGCACCTGCCAGCATTCCACCACAGCACAGCAACATCAACATCAACATCAACATCAACATCAACACCCCAGGGTGACTGAGAAATACCCGCCTGGGATAAACATAAGGAGTGAAAATGCCTTGGGAATAGAAGATAAAAGCCCTCCCACTGCCCACCAAGGCTGGAATAAAAGATGAAGAACAGATTGGCATAAAAAGTGAAGAATGTGTGCCCTGTGGAGGGCACTGTGCTGGTGGCCCAGTAGGGGTTAGAGGGCTCTGGAGAGCTCCACCTGCCATGTCTGCCCACCCCATCCTGGCACCTCCTGTCTCCTGACTCTGCTTGTGGGTCAGCCTGATCCAAGTGCAGCTTCCCAGTGAGTTTGGGAGTTTGGGAGTTCCTCTCCCATACAGAAGCATCCTCCTGTGGATGCAGCATAACCCTGTGCTATTTGATGCCTGACTGTGGACAGCTCCCAGCCCAGCCCAGGGACTGCTGGAAGGTCTCCACAAGTTGGTCACTGTCCCTCCATCACAGCCCAGCACGCACCAGAGCCAGGTTTGCCCCAGCCCTTGCTGAATCAGGCAGCAGAGCACTCCAGCCCCAAGCAYGCCTGACCAGGGGGACACAGGCATGGGGACAGCTCTCTGCACCATGGGCCTGTCCTGGCAAGAGACAGACCCTTGCTCACAGCACAAAGCCAGGCTGAATCCTGAGGCCCATGGCCAGAGCAGGGACTGAGAGCCAGCTGGCCTGGCACAGGGCTAGCAGAGGTGCCAGGAACACCTGAGTTGTCCCAGACAGTGACAGCAAAGGTCTCCTTTGCCCAAGGGCACCGAGCAGCCTCTCCCTGAGGCACACAGCAGCTACAGGACAGGGAATGGCTTCTTCATGTTTCATTCTGCTGATTCCTGCTTTCCACACCAAGTCCTACACCTTTTCCATGGTTTGCCAAGCTGACATCTCAGGAGCAGCACGTGGGAGGGCACAGCTCCATGGGACAGGCGTCCTGTGCAGCTCCTGCACCCCCTGGCCACGGTCCCAGTTTGCTCCCACTGCAGGCACTGCTCAGGCAGAGCCTTCCTCATCTGCTGCTCAGCATTGACCCCCCAAACCTTCCCATGAGCTCCTCAGAGTGCTCCCAAGGGTTTCTGTAAAGCTGAGATCAGGCAGCTGTGCCAGCACAGAGATGGCTGTAGCAGGAGCCTTGTGGGCAAAGGCATTTCGTAATAGTTTTCAGAAGTGCCTTTTTGGAAAGTGTCACATTCCAGACCCAGGATGGTGCAAAATCACTCTGTGAAGGGACCATCCCCTTCACTCAGCACATTTGCATTTGTCCTACTTCTATTCCTGTAGACCTAAAAATCATCAAATTCCTCCTCTCTGATATGCAGTACCACCCTTCCCAGGATGCTGTACCACAGCATTTCAGCCGAATATATCAGGACTACACAGAAAATATTTTAAGATCCTACCCTGCGTCAGGAACTCCCCCAAACTCACGTCTGTTCTGATTTCACTTCACCCCAAATCACCTGGACAGTCAAAACAAGAGACAAAATATGAACACGAACAACACTTGTTTTATTTTACAGCTTCTCTGTACAATTTTTTTTTTAAGTAAGAAAAAATTATACCAAAACCCAAAACTTCAGGCTGTTATGCCTGCAATGAGCAGTGACCAGCTGGTGCTGCCTACAGCTGGCACAGCCCAGCAGCCAGGCTGAGCTGCGTCTCACCCCTGATATTTATTTACCATGAGAGTTCAAAAACCAGTAACTGAGAGCAAAAAGCTGCAGCCAAGCAGTGGCTTGTTGTGCTGAACTCCACAACCTCTGAGCATTTGAACAGGTGGGTTGGTGATTGCCACAAGCTGTGAGCACCCAGGGACTCCTGCAGGAAGCGTTGCAGATGCTGACAGCCACCAAGGACACAGATGGGCAGTGGTGTCCTGTCCCCAAGCTCCAGGACAGCAACAGGACAGGGCTCAYGCTCTCCCCAGGACAGGGTCTCCTGTCACTGCTCTAGCCAGTGCAGGGTGATATTAGGTGGCTTCCTGGTGGCTCCTCACAGCAGCCACCCTGCACAGTGCCAGCAGCTGCAGGCTGCAGARGTTTTTCTCTACGTGTGTCATAGGGAGCTTGTAAAGTCATTCTCCTCACTAGGAGCAATGATTGAGGATTTCCAAGCAGCCAGGATTGGCGGGTTTCTCTAGCCCCACTGTCTTGGGTAAATGGAATTTGTCACAGCTGTGACATGTGATGGCTGTGACAGTCCTGCACAGTTCTCACAGGGATAACAAACATGGGACTCAGGCTGTTGTGTCCAGCCTGCTCCACTCCTCTCCTCCCCACAGAAGTGTTCAGTGGGAATGCCTGGGAGAGCAGCAACGACCCCAGGTGCTGCTGACTGAGGCAGTCTCAGGAACGGGACCACCAGGAGATGTCTCTGTCTCACCAAACCTCCCAAAGCAGGAGTGTGACTGCCTCCAAGCCTGTGACCAAAAGGCCCAGGGCAGCACAGGGCTGGAGCTCCTCTGCCCTGGAGGGCCAGGAGAGCAGGAGCAGGGCTCTTACACCAGGGAGAGGCCGTGCTTCAATGAAACATCTCTCAGGGGCCACACAGGTCCTGTGTATGCCTCTTTGTGGTGGTGTTCACAGGGGTCCCAGGATGAAGGAAGAGATGAGAATCTTGACTCCATGTTGCAGCAGGCTGATTTATTTTATGATATATATTATATTAAAAGAAAATGATGAGTTAAAACTATACTAAAAGAATAGAAGAAAGGATTTCATCAGAAGGCTAGCAAGGAAAGGAAGGAATGATAAGAAAATCTTGTGACTGACCAGAGAGTCTGAGCCAGCTGACTGTGATTGGCCATTAATTAAAAACAACCACATGAGACCAATCAAAGATGCACCTGTTGCATTCCACAGCACCAGATAACCATTGGTTACATTTAATTTCTGAGGCCTCTCAGCTTCTCAGGAGAAAAGATCCTAAGGAAAGGATTTTTCATAAAACATGTCTGTGACACCTCTTCTCCTATCCAGAGGTTTCTGAATGTGCCAAGCAATCAGATCCCAGGTGAAAAACCTTCCCACTCAGTTCTCTTCAGCAGCTCTCCTAGGATAGGTCAAGGGCTGGACCTTGACCTATCCTAGGAGATAGGATAGTTCTCTTCAGCAGCTCAGTTCTCTTCAGCAGCTCTCAGCCTGGCTGCAGAACACACAGCCATGTCCTGCCTCCAGCCATGCACTGGAGTTGTGTTCAGGTCACAGCATCTCCATTGCACAAATCTCCCCAGAAAGGGMATGGTTACTGCTCACATTGTCCCATCAGTGATCCCTCCTGCCACGACCCTGCAGCCCAGAGCCATTCCTGCATGCCAAGCCCTCCCACAGCCATGTGCAAAGGGATTCACCTCCACCAGGAGAGGGAAAGAGAGCCCTCCAAAAGCTGCAGGAGGGAACAGCTGTCCCCAGCCCAGCCTCTGAGGAAAGCTGCTCTGCCAGGGCCATCAGTGGCTGCATTTGGACCAGCACCTRTAGGGATATCCCTGCTCAGGAGGTGATAGTTGGGTCCTGTGTTCATCCTGTAGGAACACAGGGYGTCCCATGCTTCTGCAAATAAAAGGACATTAGAGCATCCAGCCCAGWGAGTCACAGAAAACTACAGCACAGCAGAAAGGGAGCACACTGGGAGAGGAGGTCCCTGCCTGCAGGGCCTGGCTTGGGCAGCTCTCCAGGCACAGCCTCCAGCTGGGCTTTGCCTGGAGCAGGGGCCTCCCTGCCTTTGGCAATCAAACCYACTTCTGAATATATTCATTTCTGTCTGGGCACATCCCACAGCAGCCACTCTGCCTGCTGCAGCCAGAGGCCATACCTTCCACCACTGGGAAAACACTTATTCCTGCTAATAAGCAATTAATAAAGAAAAAACCAGAGCAGTAGCCCCAGCAGGAATTTGCTCTGGGGCTGGAGTGGGTCTCTCCTGGGCTGCTCAAGGGAGCCCAGCTGTGAGCTGGGGATGAGGGGCTGGGAAGCAGCTCCCCTGCCCAGGCACAGGTACACAGGGGGCATGAAACCATTCCCACACTGCACAAGGAAGATGAGGGCAATTGCATATTTAAATCATGAATCCCCAAGCATTTTAATGCACTCAAGGGGCCTCAGGATCTCAAATCTGATCAGAAATACTTGCTGCCCCACAGGAGGTGGCTCCAGTTTGCACAGGGGTGCAAGGGGTCAGRAAATCCCCAGACTGGAGGCTCCCAAAACAAAAGGCAGGCAGAGCTGTAGGTTCCCAGCCAGGGCACAGGTCTCACAGAATTTCAGAGTGAAGACCTCCCTTGAAGGCTCTGAAAGGTTTGATGTAGGAGGGAGCTCAGCGATAGGACTCGGATGTGGGAGGCAATGACAGCAGCCCTGGCAGACAGATAACAGGCAGATCCTCAGAGCAGACAATGCTCAGGTGGAAGAGCTGTCCGTGGATGTGGGTGGTTTCACAGAGGGGATGATGGGAGTTCTCAGGGTTGTTTATTGTTTMTTATCTMTAAAATTCTTTCTCCAACCCACCAAGGTCTGTCTGCCAGGTCRGGTTGAGGCACACTGGTGTTATCTTTATACTAAAAACTACCTGCACATTATTTACAATAACTTCTCAATACTTATCACCTATGTTAGACAGTGAGCTTCTACTCTAAAATAAAAGTGCCAGCATCACTTAGAACATGGAGGCCAAGAAGAAGAAGGAAAAGGGACAAGGCAGGCCCAAATTCTTCTATCTTGGGACCCTGAACCCCCATTCTAAAAACTTCAAAAAATCTATTTTTCACTCTGTGACAAACTATTATTTTACTTAAACTCTCTTGACTTGTAATTCTTCATATAAAGGTGGTAATTTGCTCCATGGGTCATAATCAAAGCCACAGGTGTGTCTTGGGCTCTGTGCCAGGGTCTCTGAGCCCCCTGGCAGGGGCTGGAGCCATCCAGGGCAGCCAGGGGGATGTCCTGGCTTCTGACACAGGACCTCACCTGAGCAGGGCCAGTGACACCCAGCTCCAAAACCTTTCCAGTAAGGGAGGCCATGGAGGAAGGGTGCAGGCTGTGCCAAGGCAGGGCAAGCCCTGGAAAGCAGATGTGGTCCCAGTTCCCACCCTGTATCACAGCATGTGCCCTAGAATGCTGTGGACTTGTTTTTGCTGTTTTATGGATTTGTCCTAAAAATGCACAACGCACTCCAAATCTCCAAAAGCCTTCCTCATCCAGGAGAGCCCCAGAGCTCCTGTACCAGGTACAATCACAGAATGGYTTGGGTTGGAAAGGACCTTAAAGATCATCTCATTCCACCCTGTTCYGTGGCCAGGGACACCTCCCACTGTCCCAGGCTGCTCCAAGCCCCRTCCAACCTGGCCTTGGGCACTSCCAGGGATCCAGGGGCAGCCCCAGCTGCTCTGGGCACCCTGTGCCAGGGCYTGCYCACCCTCACAGAGAACATTTTCTCTCCAATATCCCATCTAACCCTGCCCTCCAGCAGTGGGAAGCCATTCCCCCTTGTCCAAAGTCCCTCTCAGCTCTCCTGGAGCCCCTTTAGGCCCTGGAGGGGGCTCTAAGGTCTCCCTGGAGCCTTCTCCAGGCTGAGCAGCCCCAGCTCTTCCAGCCCATCTCCACAGCACAGGTGCTCCAGCCCTCAGAGCATCTCTGTGGCCTCCTCTGTGCTCCCTCCTCACCCAACCCAGCCCAGCTCTGGACACACACAGTCCCTGAGGGATGGGTAGAGGGGTCTCTAGTAACTCCTGCTAAAACCTGAGGTGTGTAAAGCTCTGGGGAGGTCATGACCAAAGAGACTTTATTACTTTTTCATGTTTTGCAAGACTCTGTAGGAAATCCAGTTCATCATAAAGCAAAAAGAAGCTGCATAGAGAGAAAATACAAGAAAAACACATCAGAGACCAGAAGTGGAAACAGTGAAGTCTAAGGCAGAAACCAAGCAGAAATATTYGGAGCACTGGGAGTGATCACAGGGCACATATTTAAATTAGATCACAACWGACAGTTCATGACATTATCAACACAAAAACAATCACTGTCACCTGCTGTCCTTTAGTTTAATTTAATATTTACAGCAGTTGCAGGTGGGTCAGGTTCCTCCAAGCCCCCCATGCCAAAGGAAATTTTGCACTCATTTTCCTGGTACACCCCCAGGTCACAATGGGACAAGAAGCTAACTGGTAGTGATCCTGGCTAGAGTGTGTTTTCCAGGCACACCTTCCACCCAAAAATCATCAGCACTGACACAACCACCTCCCAGTGACCCAGGCTGCCAGCAGTGCTGGCTCCTGCAGAGTCTGACCAGTGGAGTTCAGAGCAGCAGAACTCTGGAGAAAGGATTAGTAACAAATTTATACTGCAGAGTTGTCCAATTCCATTCCAAAGCTCCTCTTGGATTCAAAGCAGGCCCAGGAATGCAAAAATCCCCAAAATTATCACCAAGGCTGCAGCAGTTGTCTGGAAACATTTGTTTCTGGAGCTGGAGGTCCCAGTTTCCCAGCAGTCCTGGCTCTGTGACGTCCCCACTCCAGGCTACATCTGCCACCTCAGCTGACAGCACCAACATTTGCAAGCTATTTTCCAATTCTGTCTACTGCCAAATTTTTCTGATTTCCTTATAAAGATAAAATTCAGATTTTGGCCTTCAGTTGTTTTCTCAGTTGATCTTTACAAACAAGATGAGTCAAYGAGTGCTTTGCTATGGGACAGGTTAGCCTGCATTTCTTTAAGTACGTCTCCAATGCACCTGCCCTTACCCAAGAGCATTTAAGGTAGCCAAAATATTTAAAAAAAAAAAGAAAATATGACTTTTTATTTGAACTCCAGCAGGTGGCAATAAAATCACCTGTAAAGAGCTGCTTGTTAATTTTTAAAACATGAKAACTGCACACCATGAAGAATTTTGTCTATGACTGATCAAGTTAAATTGTTGGGGGCAAAAATAAAAGTAAAATGCTCAGAATGTAACTCTTGTCCTAGCTCTCCTGGAGCCCCTTTAGGCACTGGAAGGGGCTCTGAGGTCTCCCCCAAGCCTTCTCCAGGTGAACACCCCCAGCTCTCCCAGGCTGGCTCCAGAACAGAGGGGCTCCAGCCCTCAGAGCATCTCTGTCCAGCAGCTCCTTGTCCTCCTTCTGCTGGGGACCTCACAGGGGGGATGCAGCACTGCAGGTGGGGTCTCACACAAATACAATTTACACATGAGATTCATTTCCAATTCACAGGTGTCTTTAGAAAAAGCAGGAATTCACACAATCAAACACAAATATAAAGTTTATTCCTGTTCTGGTGGACTYGCAGGGCTGGGCATGGCTCCTCATCTGCAGCCAATGATTCCTTCAGGCCAGTTCTAGTTGAAAAATGTCTCTTCTCTCCCCATGAAAGTGATTTGCTTGGTTATTCACAGGATAAACTTTTTCCATAATAGGAGACATTCACTGAATTTTGATTGAATGCAACATCACACCACCCTGTTCCCAGGGAGCAAGCTGCCTGCCAGCAGGCACACCAGGGCCTGTGCCCAGGGACTGCACACACAGCACTGACACCACAACGTGCCAAAATGAGACATTTGAGAAGATTTTGTTTGTCTGAGGAGGGTTAGAGCTGAATCAAACATCAAAACCTTTGGATTTTAAGTTGCCAAACATGTTTGGCTTTGGATGTTTTTTAAGTTGCCAAACATATTTGTTATAGGATTAACTCTAATTCAGTTTTCATGGCCAAGTCTCCAAAATAACCTCATGCCAGCTTCTTAGTTTACACTTCTGTAGTAGCTGTTGTCAGGAAACTACATTCCTGCTATTCAGCAAGATTAGTACAATGCTGCATGTAAAAAGGATTAAGCATAGGAAAAMACAGTGTATTTCTGAGGGATTCTGGTAATGTCTGCCCAGCTGAACTGAAAAACAAAACCAAACTGATCTCCATCACATGCCAGAACGCTGCTATAGAAAAAAAGGRATTTTGAAGTCAATACACACATGCACACAAATTTTCACCTCTTGAAACCAGATCTGCATAGGCACACAGGCCACCTTCCATCCTCCTTGGAAAGAACCAAATGGAGGAATTTTGAAAACACACCATTGGGTGCATTCCACTCTTTTCTCAGTTCTCCTTTGAATCAAAAACCAGCAAGCCAGGATGAAGCCAAACTCTTGGTATTCATGTAAGCASAAGGTAGTTCACCTTCACATGGCAGAAGTTTCCCCACAGGACTTGGCACTTCACAGGAACAAAAGCCCAAGATYACAACTTCCCACTTGTTTCACCATCATCTCCCAAACCAACATTCAGAATTAATTTTTCTTCATGAGAAATTTCTTTGATTTTGCTTACAATGGTTTTCTGTCTGATCTTAAGCATCAGGACACTCCAAGAAAATACTCAAAACAGAGACACTACTAGTGAAGGTCTTGTATGGACACAGCAGCTTCAAAATAAGGTTTTTATTCAAAAGAAGCAGTTATGAGTTTCTCCTCTCCTCCCTGCATGATCCAAAGAATACATCAGAAGGATGTACCTAACACATGGGAACTTGGASCCTTGGAAATCAGCCACAAAGCAAAGACTTCAAAAGATGTTTATTAGGAAAACCAGACATTACAAGAGGGCCAAACAGATTGCACAAGACACGTGCAGTTTCTGGTACAATGCAGAGAACAAGAAAAGCCTGCAAATACAGGTAACACACCCACCTGAACTGCTACCATGGGCACATCAATGCTCAGGCCACTTGCCATGAAAGGCAGATACTGGGGTCCTTCAGGTAGCCAGCCAGTCCCTGGGATATTTCACATTTCCTGCAGAAGTACAGATTGTACACAGAGCTTTAATGGCAGTTAAAACAAAATTACTGCTGAGGAATTCCTACATCCAAGTAGGGGCATTAATATACTGTATCTCATAAAAAATTATATTTCTTTGTTTTCATTCAAGATCATCTAGATTTTATGTTCTTACTGTGCATTTTTCCTCACAGATAATAAAACTTTGCTGTCTACACATGATTCTGCCTAGCAAAGCATATCTGAGACTGTTTGCTTTGTTAGCTAAGGAARAGATCCAGATTTAATTACCTGTCAAAACAAGGTAATTCAGATGTATTGACAGGCAAATCCCTTATAACCTACATTATAGAATTGAGATATATATTAGCTAATGCATTTATTAGGCTTTAGAACAAACATGTCCTAAACTTGACCAAACCCAGGAATTCTTGTCTTTAAAGCACAGTTAACAGCAACCAGCAATCCTCCATCACAGAGAGCAAAACTCACTGAGCTCAGCAGAGAAAAATGAGCATGACCAGCTCAACAGCTTCTAGCAACAAGTGTGACATTAACACTGTCAATCAGGAAAATGAATAGGAAAAATATCTCACCGAACAAATTGGTGAATTTGCTGTGTCTGTATCTTAAAGGACAAATAAATACTGCAAGAATGGTTAAAAATCTAATTCTCAAATTAGTCTCTTCTCCTCCCCATACAATATATAATAAATGCCCTGTTTCTTGTCATCTTGTAATGGCTTTAGCAGCTGTCTAATGTCCAAGATCACAACTTCCCATTTGTTTCACCATCATCTCCCAAACCAACACTCAGAATTAATTTTTCTTCATGAGAAATTTCTTTGATTTTGCTTACAATGGTTTTCTGTCTGATCTTAAGCATCAGGACATTCCAAGAAAATACTCAAAACATCCAACATCTGTCTATAAACTTGAAGGATTATATTAGAAAAAAACCAAAACAGATCCAGAGCTTGTCAACCCCTTCACCCCCAGCTCTAAACTTACCTTCTCTGCTGCAACACAGCTGTTGGATATGCTATAAATAAAGACAAACATTTCAATCAACACTGAAATTAATAAATGGAGAAAACCACAGCTAAGACACACAGCACCTAAGCCTTCCTCAGACACATCAGACCAGGGGATCAGATAGGAGTACCTGCCACCAGAGTGCACACTTCAAGTCCATGCTTTAGTGCCCATCACTGTGTCTATCCTTCATCATCTAAAAACAGACCAGAAATAATGGCATTTCAAAGAGGAGAAARTTATTAAAACAAAGAGCACAGATCCTGCAATCCTACCCCATGGAAAAGAGAGAGCTGGCATTCAGCAAATACAAAAGCAGCAAACATGAATAAAACAGAATTCACAATCTCAGGAAAGGCTCTTTGTGGTGAGTAATTTGAGAGTGCTAGGTAGTAATATCAATATGCAAATAGTTAATCAACTCTCACACACACTGTTTACAGAACTGCAGTGAGCATGAGCAGGTTTTACACCATCCTCCTGCCTCTCTATAAAGCCAAAGGTAAGTGAAGCAAAGTCACCTATTTCACATGCCACCAAATATCCCAAGTTACTGAGGCAGACTTGGAAAGATCCTTACTGGTTTTTTTTCAAAATAAGCTACAACTCTTTGCATTAATTATCTGTAAGCTAAAACTTAGGGCTGAATCTGGAAACAAGAAAGCAGGTGATGTTCACCTGAGCCTCTGCTTCAGCTCACTAAAGGAAATGTGACATACTGCCAGAGCTGACTTCAGCTGTTTCTACATTTCGGTTTCTGAATACCAGTTTGGAGGTTTGGTCCATGGTAAGTAATGAATATCCACATTTCTTCACTTTAGCAGTAAGGCTTTCTTCTTTTTAATTCTGTTCCTCCTGCTATATTTTAGATGCTTCTCTCAAGCATGCGAAATAAAAAGAAATCCCAGCTATTGTGGAACAGATCATCATCTTTTGCAAACTGGCCATTAAGGAGAGAGAGGCTGTTCAGAGATGGATCAACCTGAACATCCTGCAGATGAAATAAAACGCAACAGTCATTTCACTAACATCTGCTCAGGCAATTCATAACATTGTGCAGCAGTGACATTAACTGGTGTTTGCTTACTCTTTTTTTTTTTTTAAGAAAAGGCAAGGATTTAAAGTCCTAAATGACTCTGATGTGCTCACGTGAATGATCACTAAGCAGGCTGCAAGATTTTGCGTTGCTTTGCAAGTGTAAGAGATGATACCTGTCAAGGTGTCACCAGCAACGTGCACTGCAGGAGGCAGTGCACTACCACACTCCCCTAGAGCATTTCCTAAGACTAACAGCCAGAAGGCATGAATACAAAACAGCCAAGTCCAGAGAAACCAGAGATTTTAAGATTCAAGAACTGTGATCACAACATCCTATTTCTCTAAAAAATGAATGAAGCCTGAAGAGATCAAGAGGCATAAGCTAAGCCAGGCTGATGATCCAGGCCAGAAACCAGAGATCAAAGAACCCAGAGGAAAATCACTCCCCTCAAATGAATGCAACCAACAAATAACTGTTCCAAGAAGCTGTGAAGGTTGATGGGGTCCTGCCATCAGTGTGTGGATAYAAAGCTCTAGAGCTCACTCAAACCAAGCTGACTTCTGCACCTAAAACTCTTGGGTCACAAGATGTACAATTTGTATCAGAAAGGGCTCAGACAACAGAGCAAAACCACAAAGCCAAAGAGGGCTTGATCTCATCCTTCCTGTTACCTCCAGTAGATGGAAACTCTCCCAACTCAGCAGTGCCAGGAAGGCAGCACTACAGAGATGGAACCCCTCAATGGAATGGGAGGGTTTTCAGAGTCAGTGAAGCAGAATCACCTCGTTGATACCTCCTCAAACATCACCACTACTGCCACACCTCAGACATTACCCTGGACTCTGAGTGATGTCAGGAGGTTCTATTCACGGACAAAACCTACCAAAATGAACAAAAGGACTGAAAATAATTTACTTATTATAAATGTAAGCCAGGTAGGAGGCTGGAAGACCAAGCCTTGAAGAGCCATCATGAAAAGGGGGAAAGGTCCAAGCCCAAAGAGAAAGGGTCACACATGAAGTGGAAACACACACAAGCACAGACCTCCATGGCAAAACATATAAAAGCTGAAAAGCTTCAGGCAAGGCTTCACTTTTTGTTTGGATTTTGGCAAGACCAGGAACTTCCCTAAGAGAAACTGGAAAGGATGCAGGTGTATGGAGCCTGACACCTTTGCAACCAAAAAGAGAGAGGCTGCAGGCAKAGGTAAAGCACAAAGACAGCAAGGGTTGAGCAAGAAAAAGCTGCACCAAGCCTTACCTGTCTCCACTCCCAAGGGCTGCCCTCCTTCAGCCAGGTCATGCAGCTCTGTGCTGCTCTTCACCAGGTATCAATGGATGAAACACCAGAACTGTTTGGTTCAATCCTTCTCCCAGCCCAAATCACACGTGGAAAAAGCAGGCACTGAGCTCCACTTCTGAGAACACAATTGMTTTTTATCCTCCTCTGCCTCTCTTGTTGTGTCAGTCTCACAAATATTCCACCTGAGCCTTGCAAAGCAGCAGGTACCTGAGAAGGCACTGAGTCAGGTGACACCCAAAAAGATGTTTTCAGGCAAATATAATGAGCAGTTACACAAACACTTCTCTATCTCACCTCTACTAAAAGCTCATTAAAACCCAGCTTCCTAACCACTTTAATTTAAAATACAGAAAAMCAGGAAGATGTGAAATATGTGTTTCTTTTCCCTTCTTAAATGTTTGCAAGGAGTTCTAAACTGTGAGRTAAATATGAGCCAAACCTTCTGACCATGCAGACTACTGGTGCATGATGAACCAAAGAGATTGAGAGGGACAAAGCCTAAGTCCAGGAGATGTAGAAAACACCTAGAAAAGGAAAAATATTCAAAAAATGTAACAATAAATATTGAAAAGAAACTAGGGAGTCATATAATCTTCTGTCCAAATTCTCTACTTGCCAGTTATTTCTTTTGKTTTTTTTTAATTTTTCCCCCAATGTAAGGTTGCAAAGGGGCACTGAGAAGCCATCTACTGGTATGCCCAAATTCCTTCAGTCCAGACTCAGCTGAAATTTGTGTGCAACACTGTAAGAAGCAATTATAAATACTTCAAAAACAAGTTTTGCCTSAGCAGTTTCAATTCAAAAACCACTGGGCTAAAAATAAACTTGATTTAAGTAGTGGAGCATATCTTGATTATTCCAGGTATTATTCTAACAAGTTTAAGAGGATGGTACCCAGCCCAAGAACCCAGAATGTGATTGATGCTTGTGCTCTAATAATCCCTTTCCACATGTTTCCTGTTCTGCCAGACATCAGCCAGCARCTGCAGCAGGCAGGCAGTGAAGAGCAGCACTGCCCTGCAGGCTACAACCCAGAGCACTGCCACAGGCCAAGAGCCACCCACAGGGAAATAGCAATTTTGCTAGATTTTTGTAAATTTAAAAGCATATCCAGGCTCCAACTGATTTCATACTGTGCCACAGCTTTAGTATCCYAGTGTGTGTGCAGAGGCTACAATGYCAGGTGGCATAAAKGAAGTCCTGAAATCATTTCAGRAAAGCCAGCAATCAAACTTCTCCACACATACAAGCAGAGGTAACTTACCAACTCAATTCATATGGCATCATGAATGTTCTTCAGGGATTATGAGATGAGAATGGAAGCTAAAACATTATTAGTAGATAAAGGGGTCCAGGCACTTGTGTACTAAGATATAAAAATGAGTTTTAACTTCTTCAGAGCCTGATTTCTGATTGCTGTTAATAACTATAGTTTCTAAAATATCTTATTTAGACAACTAATAGAGAGAAAAAAAAAGTGTGCATTTACACAGCCATAGGCTTTTTCTTCTCCTTTCATTCTGCCAGCAGCCATCTTCTTACAGGCAGCACTGAGACACCTGCACTGGCAGAACTGTTTTAATGACAGGACTGAACCATGAGTGTAACAAGCAAATGAACATCTAATCATGCTTACATCTCAATTTTCATCAAGCAATCCTATCTCTGTAAGTAACTGCAATCATTCTCAGGCTCTTGGTATTAAAGTCTGATTGTGGGGTTTTTTCTCACTAAATGTTTTGTGGTCTCAGTTTGGAACAGAGAAGAATTTTTTGCTAACACAAGCAGAGGCTCTGTGCATCAAAAAGGAGTCTGTCTTTGCTTGAGATCCACCTGGCTGTGCCAATCACACACTTCCTCCTGCAAGTCTTCTTACATATTTATACACTGCAGTTCCTCCATGCCCAGGGAATAATCAGGCATCATTATCTAATTTTCACCTATCAACAGAGTATATGTTGTACATGACAATARAGAATCAATGTGAATTATGTACCCCATGTTTCTGTTACATCAAGAGCAAAGTTCACAGTCTCTATGGCCAGATCCAGCTCAGTATCTGAAAAACATGTATTTTTAAATTCAAAAAAAAGTTACACCAAACATCCTTGTGGTCTGTCCTGCATTAATTAMCTTATTACTAGAGGCTTTGTGAGAAATACACAATGGTTAAAAAGATGCAAAACACAAAACTTCTTTGCATTTCAAGCTCAAACTGAAACAGCCACAGAASACAGCACAGGTATTATTTAGTGTTAGTACTTCCTGCTCCTCTCCTGGTTACCCAGCCTACAAGCAAGTTGCTACTYTGGATTTGGATTTCATGCATTAGTGAAAAATGCCTCTACTCACTGCTTTCCTAAATGTCTGCTGTCCCCTCTTTTTCCCAAGGTCAATCATTCTGTAGAAATATTGAGTAGAAAACTTTCTGAGCTAATTCACTTGCACCCTTTGTTCACATAAAAGCAACACTGAAAATAGCCTGTCTCAGTAGGAACTGCTCAGATCCTGTCTGCAGACCCAGGCTTTCACTTGCACTTGACAGTTCAAATAAGACAATTCTACCAAAATATAGACCAATTTTCTTCAGAATGCCAAAAAACTCTACCCTGCAGAAATAATCTTCATGGAAAGTCAGGATATCACACCTGAATCCCAAGAACTCAAATATATGGCCTTTGGATAATTAGAGAACAGAAAACAGAGAATCTGTATAAAAAGTCCAATTGAGTGAAAATTACTGAAGTTAAAGGAAAAAAACATTTCAAGTGCTGCTTCTGAGAAGAAGGATGATTATTCCCACAAAACAGGACTCTAAACCATTATGCTAGAGTCTAGACTTTGCTGGAACAGAAGAGCACTGCYTTTCATGTATCCCTGAAATGCAAATTTCCATTACTACTTATTCCTCAGTCAAAGAAGGGGTGGAGCTAATCACAGCAATTAAGAGTGAGCAACCACATGAGTGTTCTTCATATGTGTAAACAAACACTCTGCCCATCCCACACTGCACACATCTCATACCAGAAAAATCACAAAGAGCTACTCAAAYAGCTGCACATCTGTATCTCATTTCAGCAACTTCTACTAATACATCCACACATTTGATGTTATTTAGCTGTTTCTATTTTAAACCTCAGCCTAGCTGCTAAAAGGATTTTTCAAGCTATTTCCAACGAAAGAAAAAGGATGACCTACACTGGTGGGGGTACCTCTCTCTGGCCACACAGCCTCCCACAGTAGGGAAGGKGCAGCCTTCACTGCACAGACCCCACTTTGGCTCAGTGAAATAGATTTAATTTGTGACCTTTAGATTTTACATGCTACACTGCAAACCCTCCTGAACCCACTCCTAAGGCACATAAAAGAAAACATCTATTTGACATGAGAGAAAAAGCTAAAACTTTACAACCAAGAGTCAGTCAAGCAAAAAAGGAGAAGGGAAAAAAGCACATTTATTTTCTATGAACTGCCATGAAAGAAACAGAGAAGATTTAATGTTTACCAGAACAYTGAAGAAAATATATGTTCTAATGCTTCACAAACATGATGAATGTGAATGGTTTTTGTATAAAATGATTTTATGAGCAAATTAGCTCCTAAGTGCATTCCTACAGTTCTGTCACATCTATCATCTAAAAATCCTGACAAAATTAGTAACTCAAGTTCTAATACTTCAGGTAGGTAAGGAATAATATCAAAGAAATTTGAAGAATCCTGCAGTATGTTTACCTTTGCATACCACATCAAAAAATCATTTGAAAAACAGCAAGGTCCAGTCAAAAAAAATCTCAAACCTTGCAACAGAGCTTTGCATCTGCACCAGCAGCTGGTTGGCTCAACATATCCAAGACACTGCAGGAAATGCTTTTCTCCTTTCTCTCTACATAAGGAGACAAGTACAGGTGAACATCCAAGCAACAATGGGAGAGGAAAAGAAGAGTAGAACTGAGAAGCTACAATGCTACCACTAAGGGTTTAAGCATCCTCATTTCKCAGGAACCTTAAACTCAATGACTCTACTCATAATCATTGGTTTGTCCAGCATGAGACTAGCAACAACTGCTTGATGGTCAAGTATCACTTAGGATCTGAATGAGAAGCAGCTGAGAAATCCTGCTGGCAAGTTCASCAGGAGAGCTGCTACAGACTGACTCTTCAACTGACACTGAATTTTGTCTCTGACCTGTGTGTTCAGCTCAGCAATGCTCTACAAAAAACCTACAGACTGCTTATTGGATGTTATGCAATGTATTGGCATCCTGCAAATGTACAGCAGTTTGAAAATCAAAGCTACAGAAATCAAAAWTAACATGTATGGCATAAAGATTGACTAGGTATTCATTAATAGGGTTTTTGTAGTGAACCCCTAAATAAYAGCTGAAAGAAAATTGGCAGGGCAGAAAACCAAATTTGACAGAAATTATTATGGTTAAGAGTTATCTTTAAAGCTGTGTCCACCAAAAATTTTAAATTTAATCCAGAACTGTTTGGGAACAGAAGAATAAAGGTGGCTGCTCAAATTTCTGGAGTAAGCACAATGGGATAAGCATGACTGTCCTTATTTATGAGCTACTGCTCAGCTATCTGGCTACTAAAGGACCTTTTTATGATCTACACTCCTCAAGTTTTTGACCCTGTTGAACTTGACTCAGAATGCTAGGGTGCTAATATTCTCCTGGCCTAATTCTTAGCACTGTACAAGTTCTCTGGATTCCAAGAAGAGCTCTATGAAYCCCTCACCACAGCCCTTTCAACTCTGACCTTCCTGATACTGCATCAAGGACACTCCCAATGTGGGAAGAGAACACCCACTGCAGCATGAACAGATTTATAAAATACCTGAAAAGTGGCCATACCAGCAAAAAGAGAAAGCAAAAAGAATTCACAGTTCTTTTCCTCTTCCTGGAKTGGCACACAGCAAACTTTGGCAAGAGGCCCCAGAGATGTGATGTCAGACTAGAGCCATCCCTGCCAATAACTCATGTTTAATGAGAAATGATCCAGCTGTTCCTGAACTGCTGCATTAGTGGGGTGCTTCCCAAACCTGACCAGCTAGCACCTACCTGCAAGGACACTACTGCAACTCCTCTGCCCTTCCCAGGGAGAGAAGGAAAAGGTGCCCAGTCYGCAGGGTGCTGTGAGCACAGCCTTGCTGTCTTTCCTTGTTTGGGACTTTGGGTTTTTTGTAAAGGTTGTTTGGTTGGTTTTGGCTTTTTTTAAGAACTGCAACTATTTTTAATCACAGGACTTTTAGCCCATGCAGCATTTCACTTCTCTTTTCCTGCAGCAGTTAAAGCAGCACAGCAGGGAATTCCAGAACAGAAAGAAGCATCCATTGCTAAGATAGCTGAATGCTCTCAAGAATTAGATTCCTCTCCTACCATGAAATTAATGCTTACACCACATCTCCTCTGAAATTCCAGCTGGGTATGCACCTTCTGCACACCAAATGTGAAATGTCTGAAGATATGTCAGAAAGAATAATGTCATGTGCCCAGGTGCTGATACATCTGGATGGATGGATGCTCATTCCTCGAAATCAAAAATACAATCACCTCTCACAGGTTGCTGTGAAGATTTAAAAACAGAGAGAGAAAAACCTGTGTATCCTACACTTACACAAGCTCTGCAGAAGTTCAACAGGAGAATCCAATGAGAACACTGTACATTCACTGATGCTAAAGAAGGAAAAAAGTGAAGTTTGTGTCTGAAGCAAGGAGGGCAGAACTGGAATTTGGTCTGCTTTTCATTCTTTTTTCCCTTTTTTTTTTTTTTTGCCTTTAATGCAGTTTGGCAGCTTACAATCACATAAATACATACTGACATTGTTTTAAACTCATGAACTTCACTGATAAGAGAATGATGTTTTATGAAAGGAGCATGTCCCATTCCCATTATTTCCAGCTATCTCCRAATTCCACATGTGCAAAAGCCAATCCATTCAGTTGCTTTTTCTCCTGTAAGGACCTTGCCATCTTCCTTTCCCAGACAGGCCACCTGAGCATGTGCAACATATCCTACTACACTCACTATCAGCAGCTCTATGGGACATGCAGATTGGAAAATCCAAAATTAAGAGATCTTTTTTATGTTTATGATCTTTCAAGTGAAACAACATTGATGACTTGGTGTGATCACAACCGCTCTCAAGTCGTGGTACGCCGAGTGAGGTTTATCTGGAATGAAACAAATACTTCATTTCTGAAAATTCCTTACAAAATACCTGTACTCACCAGGCACATTTCTTCTGCAGTTGGTGTCAGAACTGGCATGCTATTCAGTCCCACGGTAAACAATGACTGCACCTGGAATGCTCCTCTAGCCTAGTAAGCTTTTCCAACTTCTCTGCTCCTTTCCAAGTACTGCATGAACAAGCAGGAAAAGACAAGTCTGCTGGCTTAGGAAAGGTGCAAGATGAGCAGGTGCCATGAWGAATTCAACATGTCCAAGTATTTGATTTGCAAACCTGTTCTTCAGCTTTTGCACTTTGTTTGTCTAGAATCAACATATGCCCTCCACAAAAAGGGATGAAAATTAAAATCCAGTGGGATTTTATAATGGGATCAATTACAGCTGTCTCTTGGTACAAAAGCCATTCTCTCTCCATTAGTGCCTTCTAAGCATTATCATGTTCAATACATGAATGATTCAAACTCATGATATGCCAGTTTTGTTATTTCCAAGGCAAAATTTTATTATTTTCCAGAGATCTACTTGGACACTTTTCTTAACAGCRTTCTTAAGCTTTGAAGAAGTGTGCTGCAAATTCTTTGCTTTTCCACAGGTGGGGAAAGAAATCCAACCCATACCTGGATTTCATTAGAGAGGAAAAATTTAAATGTTCAAAATGTTTTATACTTCCAGCACTCCTAAAAGAGCATCCACCTTTCTTCTGAAGTGCAAGYCATCTTTATTTTCAAATTAATTTCAAGAACCTATACCATATGCCTCTCTTGAACATGGACAGATTTAACCTCAACTTTTACCTTTCACACTTGCAATCTCTCCATGGTAATGGCAGATTTTGAAAGCTATTCCAGTGTATAGGTCTGTGGAGCTCATATCCTCCCACCTCCCACACCAACCCTTTCACCTTACTGAAGGAAATGAGAAAGAAAGTTTTCTTACCTATAACTCCAAGGTTAATGTCCCCTGCGAACCCCACCTAGCAAGTCGACATCATGACATGTCAGGTCAGCCTCAACCACGCTTCCCTGATAGTCAGGTAAAAGGAAGGAGTTAAAATACAAAATTGACACTTGCAGATTTCTGGACATCAGAAAATATATTCTGAACTGTCTTTCAGAGCTTCTGGTAACCTCCAAGTTGTTAAAACAACATTTCTTCAGAGGGATTCTCCTGTTCTAAAATTTCAGAAGTTCCTGATCAATAACCAAGTATYGCAGATCCACCCTGACTATTTTATTTGAATGAGACCAAAAGCTTAAGGTTTCCCTTTAGTACAAGTGATTTTTTTTCTCCCTACTCTACACATTTTATCAACTAATACATGCTCAACAGAACTGCTCAGGGTTTCAAAGGACAATTTAAGCCAATAGACTACAACAGCTTCATTCAAGTTCTAAGTTAACAGAAGCTCTAACTTCTTTTTGTTGTTGTTTTAGAAAAAAACAGGAACACAACGTGGTACACTCTTTCTATAAGGCTCTGAGCTACTCACAYAGGTCACACGAATGACAGAATTCCACTGACAACCTCCACCTTACAAGCAATCCTTAATCACACACATACTCCACCTCAAGTCATGCATGATCAAAGATTGCTGATAGATTTCTAGGAGAGGTCCTTGCTGTTCTATGGAAGGGCTACCAGCCCTTTTGGATAACAATAATTAATTCTTGCTGAAAATACATTCATTCAGTAGGGTCTTTGGGTCTTGGTACTAAATGTTTTTGAGAGGTTTAAGACTTTTTGCTCAGCACTTCACATTTATATCTCTCCTAGCCTTATAATAAGAGTGCTCTGTATTTTTTTTCTGTGTAGTTCAAATTATAGAAATGGGCTTAATGTCCAAACATAGAAGGGACAAAAAGTGGTCAGGTTTTTATACAGAGTCACCAAAATCATGCGGTGATCTTCTACTTTGAGTTTATTTTGGAAAGGTTTAAGCAATGCAGTTGTCATTCCTTAATAAYCAGACTACAGAAGCTGAGATTTAAAAATAAACAATTGCTAGAAAACACTTTGAAAAAATGCAAACTCTGTTGAATGAAGTAGTAAAATTTTGAGTTTAGTAAACTAAGTTGTTAATAAAGTGAAATTAAGTATATAATAACACAGTAGCTGTAAAGTATTTTGCTCGAGTTTTGGAACTGCTAGGAATCTGGTAACTTGCTTCTTAAGTCAAACACCTTATCAATACAGACATTTAAGCAACTGCTATAAATGAGTGATCAAATGATTATTAAAACTCCATTTCATGGCTCCTCCTCCAATGCCAGCAGGACACCCATAAAAGCTGAATATTGGTGTGCAAGTTGAAATCCATTTTTAACATATTATAGAGGATTTTTGTTAAGTTATATTGAAGAAACAATCAAAAGAAATGCACGAGAGTAAATTTAAATTTATTTTTAAACTAAATGTCAAAATTGTGCTGAGAAATTCTTCCTTTGAGTCAGGCATGGTAGTTTTCCACTGTACTACAGTATCTTTGCTTGATAATTTTTTTCCATAATTTCATTAAGTTCTTCAAGTCCAGCACACACCACTATTCAAGTAAGCTGCAGCACAACTTATCTAAGGATTAAACAAAAGTACTTCTGCAAATTTAAAAGGTGAATTTGAGTAGCCAAAAACCATGTAAATCAAAGAACTTGGTATATCTTGCAAATATAAACTTCTACTGAGTTTAACTGTTACGATTTTCAATTATAAAAATTAATAGCTTGCTCCACATATTTAATAAAATTACTAGTAGAAATGATGATTCGGGGAAAAGTAAATACAAGATGCAACCTTACAGATCTTGAGGAAGACAATTTTAACGTTTTTGTTTCTCAGCTCTTTTGTAACCACTGTAACTGAGGTGTTTAACTTCCCCCCCACTCCCCCCCCAGCCCTTACTAGCACCTCATCTCTCCCAGCTAAYATGTGCAATATGGGAACACTACCTTCTTCCAAGATGGAGAGGATTTGAAATATGATTCCAATTAAGCTCCTTGTACTAGATCCCCTTTACAATGAGTACTGAAAAGCCAATACTTATTGGGACTACAGGGTTCTGCTCAGCATTATAAGAGCTGTATAACTACCAGAAAGTCATTCAGATAGGGCAGCAAAAATYTGTGTTAGAACAGAATTACAAACCACATCCTTATCACAAGCAAAAGCCTGAAGTGTATACTCAGGCAAAGCCCTCTGAGTTCACTGCTCAGGTAAGAAACAGAGAGGACATGATTTGGCTCCATTAACTTTATGACATGGGAAAAAAAAAAACCAAACCCCAACATACTAGATATTGATTTTTTTAAAAGCACTTTTAAGCTATTTATGACCAATTCTATTAATTGGAAGAGCCTGACATGGGCAAACCCATTTCTGAGAAGCAGATAGACATCTTCGATTCAGGTCCCAACTCAAACCCTGCAATCCCATTCCAGATCCACAGCAGTGTGGGGGGGCTCATCTTACTGGGTATATTCTGACATAACACACTTGAGACACCAGACAGGAATAGAAGACAAAGGGAGGAGTATGACCACTGAAGTTTAACTTCCTCAATAGTCTGTGTTTGGAATACTGTAAATCAAGTATGAGCAATGTATTGGATTTGGATATTTAGCAGTCCGGCAATAGTTTTCTTTAGAGAAAGTATAAATCCGTTTGTTTCTCTCTTTTCTTGAGAAGCAAATGTTCTTCATTGTGGTACAGAATGGCTTAGATGCAACACAAGAGTAATGTCATGATTTGCCAGTTAAAATTGACATCTGGGAATGTCCAAGACAAGGGTCAAAGCAACACATAATATAATGTAGCTAGCAATGCCCTCAAAAGATAAAGTCTTAAACTTTTTAACAGCCTTTATTTTAAGGCAGGAGAATTCTAAGGCAAATTGTTCATCATGGCAGAACATCAAATTAAAATGTCAAGATAGAAATAAGCAGAATCTGGAGAGTATGTTCATGTTATCCATAGCAAGAAATTAATTTAGTGTGCCATAGCACCCAAGCTGTAATTCTCATTCCTAGTCAAGTATTATTTGAGATTAGATTAAGATGCTTGAGATCAAAATAATTTCCCTGTGTGTCTGTAGGCTCAATTATACAATAAGGCTGGATCCTACCAGAACAGCCTCCACAGGGACTCCACAGGACATCACCAAAGGAACAAAATTAACACCATTGTAGGATCTGCTTCCTTCTCCACATTTACATTAGAGGACTAGATTTAAATTAGATCTCYGTGAATGCTTGGATACAATTCAACACTTTTAAATAGGAAAAAAAAGTTTCAAAATTAGATGCTGATAAATTATTGAACAGCAATTAAACAGTGAGTGCCTTTTGGGCTGTCTGTAATTTCTCCTAGTTTTCAGTCTGATGTCCACAGTGCYACATGTTGGAAAGCACAGGAAATTTTGCACGAATTTGATCACTCACATAGGCAGTTATACTTTGAAAACAATATTTTTCACAAGAATTACCAATGAAATAATGTTTTAGGACACAATTGAATTTGAAATAGGTAATGTTTTGAATAGATTTTTGAGTTTTATTGAAATCTTACATGAACAAGAAATTGGAAATACAATCACATCAAGGAACAAATTGCCACGGCTTTGACGTTTTAAGCCAAACAAATTTTGTAGGGCAGATTTTCAAAAAGGTGTGAAGTTATAACAATTTAAAAACACAGTTATCCTACTTCTAGGAATGCAAAACATACAATCATGTTATTTTCAATACAAGAAAACTTAATTTGTTGTAATTTCTTAAAACTACTAAGACAAAGCACTAGCTTTTACTTTTATGTACAGCATACTCCTATGTAGTCTATCCCAAATCCAAAAAAAAAAAAAAAAAAAAAAGAGAAACTGTCCAAAACCAGAGGTTCTGCAAAATCATGATTGAACAGTGTGCCATTCCTGCTTTTAAACTGCTAAAGTGAAGCCTAAAATGATAAAAGCACTGAGACCCCATAAGGAGTTCAGGAATTCTGCAAGCCCAGTAATGTCCAAGTGCGTTTATGAAAAAAGAAAACTAAGAGACTCGAGTATATACACAATAGAGTGATTCTTCAGCCCAATACAAATGGCAGCCAATCGCTACTGAAGGATGAAACATTAAGCCAATTTTTTTTTTTTTTGAAAGATGTAGAGCTATAGCCAATTCTATGTTTCCAATATTCTCAATCCCTCCTCACTTGTCTACTTCCACTGTTGCCCATAAGTATCCTGATAAAATTCCTGGTTGTCATTATTGTAACCATAGTTACCGGCATAGTCACCACCTTGCTGGAGCGGCTGCTGAGCGATGGGTTGGGAGCCCCAATTCTGCTGGTTGTTGGTCTGACGGCGCTTGGAATCAGGCTGGTTGTACCCATCTGCCTTTCTCTTGCCTCCTACGTTGCCCCCACGGTTGCCCCTGGCTCCACGAGCACCGCGTCCTCTCTGCTGCTGCGCAGGGCCCCCTCTCCCCCCCCTGGCTCCTCTCGGCGGTCCCATGGGTGCCCCCCTCTGTGAGTAGCCAGCTCTACCTCTTGGTGGTGGTGCTCCCCGCCCCCTAGGTGGTGGAGGGGCACCTCTCCCACCCCTTCCTCCTCCTCCTCTTCCTCTTATAGCATAGCCATCATCATAGCCGTAATAGGGATCTTCATAGCCACCACGGTAGTCATGATAGTCATAGCCATAGTAATCATCATAATAATCTTCATAGCCATAGTAATCTGGGGGATAGCCATATCCACCTCTTCCTCCACGGCCTCGGCCTCTAATAGGAGGTGGCATGCGAGGCGGAGGGTAGTAATAATAATCTTCATACCTAGTAAAGAAAAAGAAGCACAGAATTATTTATCTCCAAAAGCAACCCAAAATACAGTATATATTTGCCTTTGTTGATTAACAATATGCAATGTGGAGAAAAGTCAAGTCAAGTCAYTCAGTTCTTCTAGACCAGCCCCTGTTTCACAGCACAACTGGAGTGCAGCATTACCACGGTGCGAGGGTGACACTCACGCAGTGCTCCGGGAGGCCTGTCTGGCAGCCTGACGTTCTTTCCTTTTCTTATCCGGTGGCTTTGCTAATACTATTTCAATTTCTTCCCCTTCTATCTCTTTCCCATTCATTTCATTCATAGCCTGTACAAAAATTAAAAGAAAAATAACTAAAAATTTTTTTCCATTCAAAGGGAACTAAAACTTACTGCAAGAAACCAGACAGCTGGGCTGCTCCAGGCTGAGCTGTGCCATTTGCTTTGTTTTTGTGCTACAAAAACAGAATGTTACACATGACTTTTCCAAGAGCCACTTGATTCACCAGTTACAGGGAAGCAGGATTTTTTTATATACATCATAAGATAAAAAAGAGGATTAAAACATAYTAAGAATTATTTTTATGAAGTCAGACATAGCACCATCGGTTTTTATGTTCCTGTATCTCCTAGAAACCTTTCAGAAATAAACAAGTTCTCACTACTCACACTGATGTAAACACTCACTGTACTTATAAGCCTTATTTGCACACAAGAGAATTAATTGTTACATTTGGGGTTCCCAGGCAGCTGAATGTGAGTCAAGTGACTGAGAAAATCAAGCAGTTCAGAGGACRCATACTTGAGGAGAAAAAACCAAAGAAGACTACTGAAACTTCGTGATCTCATCAAGCAAGCCCTGAATCCTCCAGAAAATTAATGTGCAATTTTTTACTATCAAATGCACCCACAAAGAGAATTTAATACACCAAGTACAATTAGGACTAGACCCCCCAATTCCTCACCTGGAGTTATCTGCTTTGCATTACACTTTTTTGGGTATTAATATTTGCATTAATGAAGACTTTGTGTCTGTACACCTACATGCCTCAAAAGCATTAGAAATTGTGGCAATTTATTTCCACATTATTACTGATGAAAATCAGTGAATGCTAGAATCAATGAGCCACTTCCACACATTCCATACATAAATACAATAACTTCATTGAAAGCCAAAATACATTCACACACAAAAACATCTCACAAAGTTCATAAGCCAATTTAGTGGCCATGAAACACACATGGGCCACATGTGSTAGTTTCCAGCTTGAGATGAACATTAGCCATGCATTTGATCAGTCTTTTTCTCGGCTGCTACAAGTTTCCAGTTGCTGAAATCTAACAGAGCATTTAGCAGGTAATTGTACTTGGAAAGGGCTGGAGTTTACAAACATACTACAGAAAACCACATCCAGAGCTGTGCTGACTTACCCCTTGTTCCAACAACTTCTTGTCCTCCCTCAGACATGGTCTAAACCTATCCAAACCAACCTCAACCTCACTAAGTACAAGTGATACTCACCTTAAAGCCATAATCAAGAGTATTCTAAAACTTAATCTCTTGTGTAGTAAAATCCTAAGCAATTAAATGGCTATAAAATCATTAACAAGAAGATCAAGTATAGAGCCTTTGAACTGTCCATGTAGCCACATACACCACATGCAATGTATCTGCTTCAAGACTCCCAAACGCAAAAAAMCACTTCCTACTCTCCTTCTTCCTCCATGAACCATGGATTTAAAACAGATGGAGTAATTTCTACAGAATTCAATACACTGAATCACAGTCAGCASATACTAATGGCCTTCTCAACAGCTCATGGCCACAAAGGAAGAGAACTCTGAATCTTACAATAATGATCTTCAATATTTAACAAGTCATTGAGAAGAAACCTCSGGTGCATGCAGAGTTAAAAACTGGTAATGCTTAAAAAGTTGCCAACACCACTCTCCTCTCCTTCACAAGGCATTTTTTAATTACCTCCCAATTTCTATTTGATATTTTTGTCACTCCAAAACTACACAAAGCCTTTAAACAGGGGTCTTTGAGAGACAACTGATACCTTCTGCCAGTGTTTCCTCAGAAAAATTGTCTAGGTTGATCTTTTTTTTTTCCTCTTCTCTAGACTCTCCTGCATTGCTCTACACCTCTTTTCCAGTCTACTTGTTAACTTGCTACAGTTTTGTCCTTTCAAGTTTCACATCCTCCTAGCTACTGAAATCACAGGAACAAAATTATTAGCAGTGAAATTCTCACAATGGGAACCTTATTAAATGGGCTCTACGGTTTGTCTTACCAAGGTATTTACTGTAAAGAAATTTCTTAAAACCATTCATAAAAAATAAAGTGCTCTCACCAACTTAACCAAGAAAGAATAATTAACCTACCTTCACTGCTGCACCTCTGTCCTCAAAATGAACAAATGCATAATCCTTCAACTTCTTTACTCTTTCCAGCTTTCCAAATTCAGAAAAGGATTTCTCAAGAATTTCTTCTGTCACAGTAGTGGCCAAGTTTCTTACAAATAAAACTTTAACCTGGTGAAAAAATGAGAACAAAGCTGTAATCCTTAAAAGTCAAACCTCAAAAGAAACAACTAACTAGTAATTATTCCCTTTTTTGTTGCATAAAGAAATTTGGGTAACTTTATTAATTTTGAATCTGTTWAAAAAAAATGCCTTGTAGTTACCTGTATGAAGTTTCTACAACTTCTCTCCTTTCACAGTTCCCTTCCATAACCAGAAGAAKATCCAATTTTGATTTTCTGCTTCTGGGATGCCACAAATCCCAGCAAAATTTTAGTAACAGACCTCCAGGACAGCAAGGAGTTACCCCAAAACACTGGGATAAAATGCACATCCATTCCCCATGCTGAACTTCACCTTTATCTCACTCTGGAAAAATAGTTTCACACAACACCTACCTGGTATGGATTACAGCTAAAGCAGAAAATGCACAGCCTGATGTGTCAATCCAGCAGGATAACCCTGCACAGGATTAGCTCAGATGTTAACAGCAGTTAGTAACAGCACATTTCCAACATCTTCCAATGGCAACTCATCCACAGTGCTCAGACCACACCAYCTGCACAGCTTACTGTGAAAATGCCCTCTAATTGCATTTTGTGCCTCAAAACCAGCCTTGCTCAGCCAGAATAAATCTTTGTCACTATGGCATAAAGAAATTCCTCCCAAAGCACAAGAGCATCCAGTGAAGTCTTCACTGACCTTTGCCATGACTTCTGGATCAGGTTCCTCTACTGGATCAGCCCATTCCACTGTAACAACATTTCCCCAGACTTTTACTTTCCCACTCATCAGGCGTCGGCGAGCTTGTGCTGCTGACTTGTGATCCTCATATTCCAAGAAGCAGAATCCTCGATTCTTCTTTTTATCATCAGGTTGATGATATAAAATTACATCCACCAAACCCTCTGAAAAACATATCTTTAGTACTGAGCTTCAAAAGGAAAGTAAAAATCTAGAGTCTACCTTAAAATGCCTTCACTCATGTTCTGTAGTGAATTTGAGTTTTACACCTGAAAGGGAGTGGGAGCACAAGAAAAGCAAAACAAATAGATATTCATCCAATCTACCCAGAAACATGTCACCTAGCAATTAAAATTCCTCAGAATAGCTCTGCAAAACATCAACCTCAGCAACTCACACAGTCTAAGTTTTCTATACTTTTWAAATCACTTTTACATCTTTGAAAGRCAGCCAGCACTAACACATGACCTCTTCCCTGCCTCCTGCAGAACCTAGAAGGAACATCTTCCACATCTCTCCAAAAAGAGGAGAGAACTAAATGAATATTCACCTTCTGTTTTCACCACTTCCCTGAAGTACTTATAAATAGCAATCCTAAAAAAGAAGCAGGAGGTTAAAGCTCTCCTACAGGAACAAGAGCAAGTGACTCAATCTCTTATCTAAGGCAGAAGCACCCTTTCACTGATGAGCTGACTTCTCTTCTTCCTACTTGCTGCACATACTGGAGAATGCTGAAAAACTGGGACAAAAAWATTAGTCTGTTATTAACTATTTCTCTAGTAATATTCCCTCTAAACCAATTTAGTACTCCCTCCTCCCATTCACTACTCAGGAATACATTTGCTTCAGGCTCCCCAGAAAACTTCTCCATGTTGACAGCAGAACCTCCAGTAGATCCAGTAACAAATACAGAACCTTCAACAGAAAGTTAGAACAGGTAACAGAATTGGAACCTTCATTTTCTTCAGAGTTCATGTGTGCTGGTTTTTGAGTTCATTCGAGCTGTTTCCATCGCTAATTGTAAAGTTACATCATCATTCATTTAACAATCACTAAAACAAACATGAGTCCCTTTACACTCCACCTTGAGATACAGTACATATATAAAATTTCTAACGAAGTCAAACTTGGAATCCAACTTGAAAATTGTTCAAATGATACCTGAACACATCTGTCAAACAACTAGACCTACAAAGCAGAGACTAAATGGTATTCTAGGACTCAYTAAGTCTTACCTGTGACTTTACCAAACTCTTCCAGTATGTTTTCCTTAGTTTTGTTCTTTGGAATTGACCCAACAAATAACCTGTTGTTTGCCACGGAGATGCATACTCCAAGGTGCTTTCCAGGACGGATTTCATAGTTGTCACACTGAAAAAAACAAAGCCATTGATTTGTTTTATCCACAATACTATGCATAAAAATATTCCCAAACCATAAACTCAGGTATTTTCAGCATCATCTACTACTTTAATACATAGCATATTGAATAGGCATTGCAAAAGAATTCTTAGAACAGCTGTTTTTGTGTCAGCATTCACTTGGAAGAACAGTGCCAAGCTTAGGATTTCCACAGACTTCAGAAGTCTTGTTGAATGGAAAGCTACAAAAAAACCTGCAGTAACAGGAACAACATGGGACCATACACAAATTGCATTGCATAAATTTATTCACCTACTGTTTATCTCAGACTTGAAAGATCTTTCTAGCAACTGGTTACTGCTTCCTCTGCTGTCAGTCAACTGCTGCTGCTGTTATCAGTAAGCAAATACAAGGCATTAAAGGTACTGGGAGTTTTTCCTCCTTCCCTGGACAGCTTTGAACACTGAGAGGGTTTGCCAAGACAGTCAAGTCTAAATCAGTCTGTGACCTGGCTTCTGCCCCACCCACAACAGCAGGCATTGTTTTGACTTTGTATAGGATAGGATTAAAAAAATTTACTATCAAGATTTAAAAATTCCATTAATAAAATTCCATTAATAAAAAATCTAGTCCASTGCTTCATGCCTGTATCCACAGCTGGACTGCTCTGAAAACAAAGACTCCAATAGGCCTTTAAAGGTACAAGAATTCAACCTCTGAAAAAAAAATTCAAGACAGACATGGTCTTTGTTTTAATCAGGATTAAAGCTGGAATCAAGTAGGCTCCTATCAATCACCTAAGTACTCTGATCAGCCACAGTAAGATACAGCAGATAACAGTCTTATAAGTATCTGTATTTACTAATGAAATCAGGAGGCAATTTTTAAGAAAGTAAAATTTTGAGTCTGTCAATGGATGCTTTCAAGACGCCATTACTTAGGAAATTACCAACATGTTTGCTGTTTCCTTTGTCTTGACCTGTCTGGAAGAAAGTTAACTCACCAGTTTGACTGCTTCTTGTGCTGCATCTTTACTACAAAAGGTAATGAAAGCATAACCTCTGTTCTGACCAGAAAGAGGATCCATCATGAGACGCAGATCCCAAATTGGACCAGCTTTCTCAAAGAGTGGTACCAATTCATCTTCATAAAGGTCTCGGGGAATTTTACCAACAAAAACCTAAAAAGGAAGAGGACACTTGAAACAAAGCTTTTTCAGAAATACAAGGTTCTTTCTAACACTYGGAAATTCCTGGGAAAGGAAGAACAATGCAGATAAAACAGCAGAGCAAAATCATTGCAGTCACCAGTGCAGCCTTCACAGCAGCATGACCTAAGTGTTCTAATCCTCCTGCCATTTGTATGAGGTTTTACACACAGAAAACCTGGGTTAGCTATTTATATTGAAGAGGCTGTGAATTTCCCCTGCTGAAGAGATAAATGGCTCTTACCTGGTTTMAATTTTGGCAGTTAAAAACTAAGACCGTACAGACTATCTAGTTGGGTATCACATGTTAAAGCAGACCAAGCACTTCCTTGCTCTTGCAGTATTTACAAATCACTCTGTAAACTACCCTTCCTTGGAAAGCCACAGAGATGGAAAAATTATTTAATAATAATAATTTCCTTTTAATTGCATGATGCACATTTTCCACTTTTAATATACACTGTAGTCTTGTTTCTCCTCTGCATTTGTTCCAACTTCCACCAACCAAATGTTTAATTTTTACTTAAGCAAACCTGTGAGTTCTTGTGGTTTTGTTCCATACAATTAACTTGGGTTAAGTTTTGTTAAGGTTAATATCTTTAGCTGAGGTCTCCCTAGAAAGATCCCCCCAGCTGTTTAATCACTGCAGCTCTCCTCTGAAGTCTCAAAACCTCTTCCTTGTTAATACAAACAAAACATTCCAAACACCCATTAAGATAAAAATAAATTTATTTTAACTTCAAATATTTTTTGTAGAAAAAGAAGCCATTAGTCAACATTTTCTTTCTCAGTAAGGTCTTGTCATAATTGTATCTCACACTGAAGGCATAACAGAATTTCAGAACTAAAGACACTCAGCATGCTCATATAAGCACCAATATAACAAACTCCTGAGGAGAATATGATTAACTTGAAAAACATGGAATGAGGTAGAACTTTTAGATACTTCATGYTATACAGATACTCCTGAAATTCAGTTTCCAGAACATTTCTTAAAAGCTTAGCCTCTCTCAGTTCAATGTGAATGTTGAACTTATCTATAAATTGAAAGACATTAAGGAAACTGGTTGTTTTCTCATATCAGTCTCGTGGTTTATAGAAAAATCTCTGAAAAAACTCCTGTATCAGATATGCAGCAGTGTGAGAGAGTATTTAAAGCGTTGAGCATGTATTGCAAAACAACCTGCTAGGGACTAAAACCTTGTAGAAAAGCTAAGTGAAGAAATACACAGTTCAAGCATTTTCATAACCAACCTAAGTCTGCTCACAGCTGGYTAGGAAGATGCTCAGGTTCAGTCACAACCCTTAATTTCCAAATAATTGCTTACAGACTAGACTTCGTCCTTTGGAAGAAAAAAAATAAATTTAAAGTCTTTGAAACTCTTCCAATTATCTTTTAACTTTAAAAATAACAGTTTTTTAGTATATTCCACCTCTTTTTTTCTCCACTTTAACCTATCTTCCTTTCTTTTGCAGAAAACTGAGGAGTGAGAAAGACTGATTAAGACACACATAGAAGATTATTTTCCTCACTTCCTATTTATGAGTTTGCATAAGTATACAAAGCAATTATCAGGTTAGTCTGTAAATACCAACCTCTGTTCCAATGCCAGGTTGAACACCAGAATACACAGTATCTGGAGGAGGACCCCCATATTTCCTCTGCCCTGTAGTTACATCCAAAGTGTAACCAGTCCGCTCTAGCAAAGCCTGGAAAAAAAAAAAGTCAGACTACTTACAGGAGAGAGGGCAGTGGGTTAAAATATACAGAACRAAAAAACATTCCAAGATAAGCAATTTTTTATCTGCTCTTTGTCACACTTGATAAGGTATAGATGAAGAGATAGAACCTASAAAAACCCCTGTTGTTTTGTGGGTTTAAAAAGCTATCATAAACAGCAGCATTTGTTTTATATTACAAGGCTGCTGGAAAGAATCTTGTTTGCCTGCTCCCTTATTTTCCATTTTATATGTAGCACCCCAAAAAGTGCAGAACACTGGACAACTGAGACAATTCTCCAACAGGTATCAATGTTTTTATAGAGCTTAAATTTTGGCAGTTGTGTGATCAGAAGAGCTGCATTTCCAACAAGCCCCCATCTAYAGAATCTCTATCATGCATGCACTTTAAAGCCTAGTGTGAATATACTTATCCAGGTGGTACTGATGCTTTTAAAGTTCATATTCAGTCTGTGTACAAGTAATATTTCAGCTAGTACAGAATAACCAGTATCTCTAAGTGTTACCTTAATCTTTGCTTCATCTGGTCCCTTCGTTGATTCCTGTACTTTGCTGCCTTGTTTCTCTCTTTGCCTGTAGGTCTTCATAACTCCACATAAAAATGCACTTTTGTTCTGTAGATACAATTTACAAAATGATTCAATTGTGTGTATGACAAGCCCTGGGAATCCACTGAATCTTACACTCCATACCATGTAGTCACTACTTCAAGTCAATGGAATAAATCAAATGTCAAAAGAATCCTTCAGGAAAATACAATAATTAATTGAACAAACTTGTCAGATTGAAAAAGTCATCAGATTCCAAACAGCATTTTAACCTATTTTCTCAATTGCACGCATATTTTTATTATCTGGGAGGTTTTGCTTTGTGCTCAAACACCTACACATTTAAGGCAATTTTTAACAGACTTGTTATTTGGGTTTGAAATATAATACAGCAGCATCAGTGAATTTCTAAGTTACAACTCTCCTGCCAGTGGTGCCAGAACACTATTTATACTTATGTGCTCACACTCCTGGGGCTCTCACCTTACCTGTACATGCGACAGGTCACTTTCTTTAAATTGCTGTAATACAGAGAGGGCTCCTTCTTCATTAAATTCCCTAAGAGCATCAATTGCTCTTTCATCAAGATCGACATAAGCTACCAAGCCTAAAAGTTAAAGATAAAGAAGTTACAGATTTCTATTGAATTTCATACAAACTAAGAACTATGCAATTTGCTTTTAAAGCCAAAAAGTTACATTCCATAGCAACAGAATTATACATTTAATTATATATTCCTACACAAGTATATGAAAGAATATGAGTACAATGAAAAAGTTAAATTAAAATGTATATACCTAAGCACTAACTGACGTGCAAGATTATATCCCATGTGTAACAGTTTTCTAGCATTCAGGAATGCAATCTGCTGCATAAAAGCAGTATTACACACCAGGGTCTGAAACAATGAACTCTGGCTCGCTTTTAATGATTTGAATTTTGTTTGTTTATCCCTCACTTTAAGTTTCACACTTCCTTCTCTTGAGTTGAGCTGTTTTAGAGTAAACTGACAGGTGAACATTACAAGTATCCTATTGGATGGGAAAAAGGAACTACCCAACTGATGATCAAATACCTAGGAAGCTCTACCCCACAAAATATYAGGAAGCAAAAATGGTTTGTTCACTTTCCTCCAGCTTCAAAAAAGCAGGAGTCAGTGGACTTCATGTGTATCTTAAACAGTGTTTGGGGCTTTTTAAACTTATTTTGTTGCTCTATGCAGTTCCAAGAGCCAGAATTCAAAAAGGTATTATTTTGAGCCCTGCTATGTACCTAGAAARGCTAATGTTAATTTTACAGGTACAGACTCCCCCAAGAAACACTGGACCAGTTCTGAAGCATTTCTTTTTAAGGATCTTTACAGGGTTTTTGTTTTTTGGTTTTTTTTCCTTTTGTAATGCACTTGCATCAGCTGTGGAGTCAGACATATAGACTGAGATTTACACTTTTAAAATCATACATCCAAATTGAGGATAAATACTAAAACTCCACACACTTTGCAACAGCTTGCTCTCCAAAATACACAGATTACTTCACTGCTACTTGATTTGGAAAATGCACAGTAGTGCCAAGCCCAAGGACTACATTTCAGAAGTGATCCTGCATATTGGAAGGCACCTGTATCTTCCATAAAAGACTTCAGCAGACAAAAAAAATCACTAAATTCAACCCCAAATTTGGCTCAAGTGTCTTAAGTAGTTTGCTTCACTGACAAACCCCTCCACAATGCAAACATCTTCAGTGGCATTAATGAAGTGTAAATAAATGTTTTCAGGTTACTCATGCAGTGGAATTATACTTGGTAGTCATGTTCTGGGCTAAAAAGCTTTTAAATTCCTTAAGAACTCCTCACAACGCAACCTAACTGCAACACATGTTAGAACCCCACGAGTTCCTCTGCCCAGGTATTTATTTACACCTTCTCTCAGACCATCAAGTGCACGTCATCATGACCCACAGTTGGAAAGTGCATCTCTATAGCCAATAAAAGCTGGCAAAGGCTTGAAGAAAGCTCACTGTGAATGACTTCCAAAAGACATCACCCACATGAGCCAGTTTCACACTGACGATTGATAGGTATTGGTTTTGAACTGCCTTCACTTGATCAGGGTAATTTTAACTCTTTTCAACAAAAACTGTCACTTTGCCACCCAGGCATTCAAGAGAAGCACATAGAGCAGTTCTACTGCTTCTTGTAAATCTGTTCACAGAACACACTCTAAAAAGGAAAAGAAAGCCTCTGTCTATAAGATAAAATAGGGTGGTTATAAAAACAAAATAGGAAAACCTCTGTATATGAAGAAACCTCTTTAGAAGTTGCAGAGACCACTTGCTACCAGCAAGGTATTACTCGAGTTGCTAGATAGCTGAGTCCTCAACTTTGTTAGTGTCAGGCTGAACATTTCAGTGCAATAACCAACATGGGTTAAACTGTCCACTCAGAACTAGAGAGAACAAAAAATCCACAGGCAGACTCAATTCAAATGTAGTCCCAGGCAAGACAAGCTAGTTGCTTCCCTCACTAAGTCACCTATCCAGCCTTTGAGTGTTTTAGAATCACTGTGACAGTGACAGTAGAAACATAAAAGCAAAATGATGATTTGGACTGAAGAAAAAAAAAATGTACAGTTTAGTATGTGGAAACATACATCTTCATTTGAGGTCTAAGAAACTAGTGCTCTGTGCCCTAAAGCAACTAAGATATCACATACAACTCCAAGGATGTGTCACGTAATTAGTCAATGTCAAACCCAATTTGCCTTTAGGGAAATCAAAGTAGCAAAACATTCAGAGCTACACAGATCAAAAACAACGAATTTTTAAATCTTAATCTATAAAAATTTGAAAATGGTATGCCCTCACTTTCATAACCAATCAGAAACAAGAAATGCATATTATACCTGTCTGAAATATTTCATCAAGTCTCTCTGCCACCTTCTGTGGGAGGCCTGCCTCTATCAGTGTCTTGTAGTGTTCTGTGTGAGTTACACTGGAAGTATCCATTGGTTCTTCCTCTTCTTTTAACTGTACCGCATTACCATTCACCTGATTAGCCATTTTATTATGCTGCTGGAAAAAATTCAGGAGCTATATTACAATAAGCCAGAAATAACTAGTTTGTAGGACAATGCATGATTTATCTAAACTAATTTGTATACATGCTGCAAAATCACCTGTATCAAGTTTTATTTAATACTTTTTGGATGCAGCTGGTCTAAGTTTCAAAAGAAAGTACAACCCTTAATACTGTGGAAAATGTACATGGAAGAATTTACATAACTTTGTAAAAATGTACTTCATGTACATAACAATGTCTAAACTCCATCTACTGATTGTCATTAACTGGTTACCATAGCAGCTAGAATGTATGGGGACACGGCAGCAACATCCTTCAGCAAAGACTCAGAAGATCTAGTGCTAGTTCCATTTCCCATTCCGCTACTTTTAAAACAATCCTTTAAAATGTAGTGAACACGGAACCCTGCAGGGTAGCTTAAGGTATAAAAATGTTAATACTTGTTTCTTGTTAATACTTTTTTCCACTTGCTTGGCTTGTTGCCATGTCTTCCTTCAAACCCAACATGCTGCACAAGACTAGCCACACGCTTTCTCACGACGCTGTCAGATCTCAAGGACAGAAAGAGGAAAATCGCACTTTGATGGACATTGTCATTTGAAGCTGCAACGCAAGAGTTCCCATGCTTTCAGTTTCCCTCAAATAGCAGCTGTACAAATCACAGCTACTATTTCAATAATATATACCTTATTGGTTTAAAAGGAAGGCATGACTGCAGCATCTTCATTTCTTTATATTAATAAAAGTACTTGCTTTCAGAATTAACAAACTGATTCCAAATCCGTGCACTGAAAAATGCACAACTATCTTCTCAGACAATCCCAGTGGGCTTTGCCCAATTCATTAAAGACTGTTTCAATTTCCCAATTAGCCAGCCAGCTGATATTCAGTGCTTCCAAATAAAAAGGCTGACGAGAGACAATTCAACTACCCRGCGGAGAACATAAGGATGATCAGCTGTTAGGTTCAGAAATGAACAAGCCTCAGGCTGTAAATGATAGGGCAGAAGTTGATGAGCAGCAGCRAAATGATAACCAGGTAGACAATGCAGCATGGCTGGAGCAATGCAATTAAGTACTGGAATACAGGTATGAAGATGATTCAAGAACAGTTTTTTTTAAAAATGCTGAGGCCTCAAGCTATTTACTAAGCTGCAAAACAAGTCTCCAAGCATAAGCACACCTCTAACAGTCCCTTGAACACCCAACCCCTCCAGACTACAGCTCATGAACTGGTTGGAAGATGTCCTATGAAGATTTGCAAGCTAGAGCAAGGSAAGAAAAAAACCAAATCATTTTTCTTCAGACAGTAATGATTCTACTAAAGCTGTCTTATCTTGAAGGGCAATTTTAGAGACATGTAAAGCAGCCTCACACTGTTCCTGTCAGATGCCACTTCTTTAAGCCAGTAGTGGGGAAAAGAAAGGAAGTTTTCCATAGCTACATGGCATATATATATACACACACACATTCTGTTACTTGACAAAGAGAAATTACTTTCTAACCAATTCAGTTTACTTAAAAGCAACTACAGCCTAATTACAGAGGAAAAAAAAAATGCTACCTAAAGCTACAACAATGCTTACCCATCCTTATAGGTATTAACTATCAAAACACTAATGAACATCAATTTTCTGTAGGTTATGAACACACAGAGGGCAAAACTCAGCTACATGTCTGCTTGCTAGACAGCCTTGGGAAGATCTCAAATTTGAAACAGTKCAGGGCAGAGGGGGTTTAATTAAACTGAAAATGCTTTGGATACAGCACCATTCTCAGTCCCTCTTCTCAAAAACTCACAAGCTGAGACACACAATAAAGATATCAAGAGAAGGGCATTGTTGTGTTCATCTTCCTTCTGCCTTATAAAATCATTTAATTACACATACACTGGCTTCTCTATACACAGAAAAAAAAAMCCCAAACCAAACCACAACGAACTGAGAGACTACAGCAACACATAAACACTGAAACTTTACTGAAGCAATTTCTATGACCTTCTGAACTACAAGGGCTTGTGGTGACRCTCAATGACAATTTCTTGATAATCCAGAGTAGCTTCTAAGTGTTACATACCCAAAAGTTTAACACTTTTTTCAGTGTTGGCTATAAGTGAACAAAAGGTTGACAAGCTATGCTGTGCCCAGGYAGAAGCACCTCCTCTGGAGTAGTGATTCAAACTTCTGCCAGGCAAGATTTGCAGCACAAAAAGATATCAGCCTTCACCACAAGCATGTACCAGTGSAGCAATACCTAACCCCTGAGAATCAGATTACTGCACAGCACCACAGCTCAAAGGCTTTTTAAAGCARGCTTTTAGGCAATGTAAATTAATACTCAGCTTTGTCATTTCCTAGCTGTATTGTTTATTTTTGCTTAAGATTTAGTTCATAAAGAACTAAAGTTAAATGCAATGCATGTTCAGTTTGGGTTCAGATTTTAGCTATTTCCAGCTTCACAAACTTTATTTAAAAGGTTTTCCTAAAGAATAGACTGTAGAAAATTCTGAGTGATACAGCTACCAGAATATTCAGGCACCAAGAGCATCCAGAAGACATGGATTTCTTTTCACAGATATAGCAATAGATCCCTTAATGGCTTGGCAAGCTTGGCCTGAAATCTGAGAYTAAATTGATTTTTCTCCCACAACAATCACCAACAAGCAAAATTGCATCTCTTATAACACTGAATCTTCCCTCTGAGTTCAGCAGAGATGCGTGGGGGAAAGTCATGGCTGAGAAAGACTCTTCAGCTCTCCCTCAAGCTAACATCACTTAGTTGTACTTAACAAGAAAAATATTTTTAACTGAATTTTATCTAGTAAGTAAAACACACAATGATTACTTGAACATTTTYATTCTGCTCTAAACGATATTAAAGCATGGTAAAGAGGAGTGCTAGCTCTGCCTGCATGCACAGTGTGTCCATGKGACTCAGCCTATGACAGACCAGCACCCGCACACACTCAGGTTTTCATCTGCATTAAATATTAAAATATCTAGAAAAGAGGGAGACTGCTTGAATTGGAAAGACTTCAAGGGTGGATTATAAGTAAAGAATTATGTATATAAGTACATGTGGGATATGTGTTTGTTTTTAAAACATGCAGAAATGGGTGAATTTAGAACAGTGTACACAAAACCATGCTTACCAAATGAGCAGAAGTAATAAATAGACATCAGGGACAATTTTACATAGGCAAGGAGAATTCTCACTCAAGGTGCCCAAGATGTTGCCTACCCTCACACCTCCTAACTGCATACCAAAGGGGTCTTGTTTCAAGTTTCACACTGTTGTTGCAAACAATGTTTTGCTGAAGACTAAATACTTCATGATAAAAAGTGTGGTTTTAGCTGTTCACTATCTCACCCAAAATTCCTGCATCTCCAGATGCATTTACAAAGTAATTTACAAAGTTCCTAGCCCCTTTTTTAAGCTCTGGTATGACAAGCAGGGAGTTAAAACTACAGGTGCTTGCAGTGTTCATAACTTAAATCATAACTTAAATGGCTCAATTAGTTATTTTTCTGGAAAATAGAAAAAKTAACAGAGGTGTGGTCCTCACAGTGTATGGCATCTTGAAAAGAAATACCTGATCACAGCCTTAATCTGACAATCACTGGRTAAACAGCCATGATGTTACTATTCCTTTATCTTATACCATGCCTCTAACAGAGGTTGCCACCTACAGACTATCTAAGTATAACTCCATCCAATTAATTATAAATTCAGTCTAGTTAACCCAAAACATGCTTAGGAACAGCTTAATTGAGAAGGACAGAAAATTTCTGGCAAAAGGACAATACCTAAAACGACCATAAGGAACTTCAGTGATTATACACCAATGCTGGTTTTGCTGCTGAAAACTTAGTTTCATGCAGGAAWGGAACTTGTTCAGCTCAGGTGCACAGGAAGCCAACTAATGCATACATAAAAACTCTGCACCCAAGTCATTCAGCTTGCTTATGTTGCTACTCCTAACCAATGTATTATCTGTGTCAAGCAGTTAAGTTAAATCATGTTAAAAATAACACTGATGGAAGAAGTTTGGGGGACATTTGCTTGGTTTTGTTGCTTTAATTGACCACAAGAAAACAAATGCAGTCCCTATAGTTATGCCTCACACTTCAAGAAGGTTCTGGTCAAGCAAGGAAGATAAACATACAAGTGGGGGGGAAATAAGAATTCACACCTAAAGTCTGAACTAGGGTTTTATTAAAACCTCACTTGTTCAGAAACATTTCTGTACAAAAGGGCAGACCCTTTATTCTCTACATGAAGGCATTATAGCCATTTCTTTTATACCTTAGCTTATTGAAGGCATTATAGCCATTTCTTTTATACCTTAGCTTATTCAATCACAGAAAACACATTTTAATACCTTAATTATGATATGCTAGGTGTTTCTTGGCATGAATTACATGAAATTTCATTTTGAAGTAATCACAGCCTGAAGACCTTTACACAGTAGCCAGGACTTCTCACTATCTGTAGGCCAAAATGCAGCCAGCACCCTCACCTCTCCAGCTCAGCCTTGCTCACTCCACAGCCCCTTGGAAAAATCTGAGAACCTCCAATGTGATGCCAAGCAAGAGACCAGCACAGCCCAGAGAAACAAACTCTGCTTCAGCACCCACACAACTATGACTGGGAGATGACTYTAGCACAGCAGGTTAGCAACATGGCCATCAGTGCCACTAAAAAACACTGACTGCACCAGTAACTCCCATGTTTTGCTAACCTGAACCATGAAGTCWGCCCATGCTCATTTCTCACTGGAGTTGGCTGTTCACAGCTCATCTGGTTGTCTGGGTTGTACTAAACAACACTCCTGGTACTCCAGCTCCAAGCAACACTTCAACAGAAATGAGCTTTGTTCTGAAGAATTTATCCTCAAAGAATTTCACAGATGTCTAACAAATCAGGGAGTATAAGGATTTTTGACTGAACTAGGAAGTTGAGAGTCAGCAGGAGACTCGAATATTATTTTAACAGTGCTCACCTAGACAGAAAAACTAAGAGATAAGGACATGTAATGCTTGTGGGAAATACAATTTCAAGGATGCAAAATTTTCAAGCAGACACTGCTCATTTGCAAATACTACACTTTGCATGTGTTACAAAAACCTTACACTGCGAGACGCAAAATTCGTTAGATTACTTTTACAGGTAAAAAAGAAAACCAAAAAACTCTGCTAAAGTGTAGCCTCAAAGAAAAAAGAAAAAAAAAATCAAAAAACCAAAGCACCAGCTCCATGAGCATTAATGCCCTTTGCAGCAAGAAGTGCCGGTGCGATCCTTTGGAGCCATAAACATGGGAAAGGGAAGCCAACACTGTTTCAAAAAGAGGAGTCCAGCACAGATAATGTACTTAAGTAGCAYGTTCAAACACTGACAGGCAACAAGGCTGCTCAGACCGAGTCAATAAAGTCTTATTTTTAAAGTATTTTCAACAACKATGCATTTAAACAAAACTTTTCAAGATTCAGCAAAGGCTTTTAACAAAAGTTAATTTAAGAAAAACAATGTCTTAACAACAAAACTTTGGATAATTTCCCCTTTAAGCACTGGCCAAGCGTTATTCCCTGGCTGGAGGCAGGAAGCGCAGCCCCGAGCGCCGCGGGTGGGTGCAGCTGTCCCTGCCGGCTCCGCCGCATCATGCGCKGCCTCAGCTCCGAGGGCGCGCTGCGACAGCGACGCACTCGCCGCTGAGAGCGTTCTGTGCCCGCGGGCAGAGCGGACCGGGCACAACCGCAACCGCCGCGGCCGGTGCGGCTTTARGAGCCCGGAGGGCCCGAGCAGGGACCCGACCCGACCCACAGCCCCGGGAGAGGCGCGTCCCGGCCGCCCGTCACATGCAACCCTGATCCGCACGGCTGGGCGGAGCGGGCCGGCCGCCCCCCCACCC
>JACDOX010000205.1:713103-725377 GCA_014549065.1 Cardinalis cardinalis
TGGGGGCGGGCGGGCGGACGAGCGGCGGGTGCCGGTGGGTTGGTGCTCGCTCCGGCCCTCCCTCAGCCCCGGGGCCGGGAGCCGCGCTCGGCCCTCGGTGCGCCCGCGGTCCCTGCGCGCCGGGCCCCGCTCGGCCTCGCTGTGGGTGAGCTGTCACCGGGCAGGGCCTGGGCCCCCTCCCTCCGCCGGGCCCGCTGCTCTGGGCACGGCCTGAACGCGCTCCCTGAGCTCCCTGAGGTGCATGGGGAGGAGGGAAGGCACGGCTGTACAGAARGAACAAACAGAACTGTTCTGCAGTATGTTTTATAGATAAAATGTGATGTTGAAAACASTGTTGGGCTGTAGGAAACGCTAAAACATACGCACGTTTGTTTAAATAAAGGTGAACGTTAAATATAAATACGTGGTTTTGTTCAGCATGGTACAGTGAAGGGTAAAAACTGAACTAAATAACGTGTGGTTATTAAAAGYGGGCTTGTGTGTTTGCATCAGTGTCACTTAACGTGTTTATAGGGCTGCACTGCCAACAACGGGTTAAAAGTAATAACGCCGTGGTTTCCAAGGAATCACAGAACTGCTGGAGGTGCATGGGGGGGAGGGAAGCTGTAGAGAAGGCCATAGAAGGAACAAACAGAACTTTCGTGCAGTATGTTTTATAGATAAAATGTGATGYTGAAAACATTGTTGGGCTGTAAGAAATGCTAGAAAAGATGTGCTGCTAGTGCTTGAGAAAATAACTACAGGTTGGGGTAAGCAAGGGGCATTATGAATTGTAGTACAGGACGAGGATGACATGTATTCACAGCATGAATAAACAGGTGAGGGTGCTGTGATGGTCAGTTGATACAGGTCTCTCTGTTCTTCAGGTAAAGCAAATTGAAAAACGAGATTCTGTTTTAACATCAAAAAACCAAATTGACCGGCTGACCCGACCTGGATCTTCATATTTCAACTTGAACCCTTTTGAGGTTAGTTTGAACATTCTGAATTGATGTATGAGCTTTTTTCCCTGAGTATTTATTCCAGTAAAAGACAGCATAAGGAAAGAAGAAATTTCTCTGTGTACAGATGACTGTGCAGAGGAGAGCAGGGTGGTGTACATGTGCTTAKTGTCTTTCTCAGTGTTTGATGGCAGGACAAACTCTATGTTGTCACATTTCCCTCATACAGCAGCACTGGAAGATTTGGCTGAGTACTTTCTGAACAGGAAAGCAGCAGCTGGAGGTGGCATTTTGGCTGGTTCTGGTCATAGCTCTCTCAATTCAGCATTTGTAGTTGTGTGTTTTATTTTGGGTGTTCATCYCACTGAACTTGGGTTAAGAAAAGGTCTCTCAGTGGTCAAACCAGTGAGGAACCATTGGGTAATGGATAATCCCCTTGCACTTTATAGGGTTTGATTCCAGTTGCAGTCAGTTCTAAAGTCTTAGTAAGTAGGAAAGCCAGAGGAAGGCAGTAATAAACAATATTGTATTCATCTGGAGTTGGCTTTCCCTGGGTGTGTTCCTTCCTGGTGTTGTCTTCACTGCCTTTTTCAAGCCTCAGGTGCTTTTGTAGTCCCAGTTCAGTGCTGGTCAGCCAGATGAGTCAGCAGATTCACTTTGACAATGTTCAGTTTTGTACAGGTCTTAGTACTTAAAGAGTAACTTAAGAAAGCTGTTTCAGAGTAGACTGTAGCTTTCCTGTGGGAGAGTGGTTTTTAYTTACAGATTCTTAGAGTCAGACCAACATCTGCTCACTTGTTGCTTAAATCTTATGTTCAGTCAATTAATTCACAAAAGAATTCCCAAACTGCCACATCTGTAAAGATCAATAAACAAGTGGTGTCAATCATGGAAACCAAACAGTAAAACTCTAGTGACTTCTTTCAAAATGATAAAATTAATAAATTTTTATAAAGTAGTGTGTTTCCTATCCAACATTCTGAGTGGCCTGGCATTGTCCCTGAGCCACCACATGCTTTTGTTTCTGTCAGACTGAGGATTGCTACAGGACTGGTTGGAGGTTCAGACCCATTTATGGATCATGGCTGTCTACACAAGACCTTGGCATAGCCAGAGGAATCTAGCACTGCTAAAAGTAGTGTCACAAATGTCAAAAAGATTGTGAAATGTTTCTGTTTTACTGGGTGAAAATTCATGGTGTTGTGGGGTCAGCTTTCTGCTGTGTGTCAGTGTGCCAGTGAMCCAAGTGGCACAGAACCACAGAATGGGCTGGCTTGAAAGGCACCCATCAGRATCATTGGGTCCAAGCCCTGTCCCTGCCCAGACCCCCCCAACAACCCCACCTGGGCTGGAAGGACCCACAGGATCATCCAGTGCAGCCCCTGTGCCTGCCCAGASCCCCCAGCACCCCCASCCTGGCCATCCCTGCAGCGCTGCCCAAATTTCTCCCCCATCCTTCATCTCCCCCATCCCTCACTCTCACACAATCATGGAATGTGCTGAGCTGGAAGGGACCCACAGGGATGATCAATCCCAAAGCCAAAGCCTGCCCAGAGCCCCCAGCAAGCCCAGCCTGGGCATCCCTGGAGCTCTGGCAGCCTTGGGGCCGTGCCCATTGCCTGGGCAGCCTGGGCAGTGCCCAGCACCCTCTGGGGGAGGAATATTTCCCTAATCTCCAACTTAAACCTCCCCTGACTCAGTTTCATGCAGTTTCCTCCTGTCCTGTCCCTGGCCACGAGAGTGAAGAGCTCAGTWCCAGCCCCTGAGCTGCCCCTTGGAAGGATGTTTGGGTGTAATGAGTTCTCCCTCAGCCTCCTCTTCCTCAGGCTGAACAAACCAAGTGACTTCAGCCACTCCTCATGAGAGTGTTAGAGCTTGCTGGCAGGAACCTGAAACATGGAGAGCAGCATCAGACTTGCTCTGCTTTCATGGTCTCTTTTAGGTGCTGCAGATGGATCCTGAAGCCACAGATGAGGAGATAAAGAAAAGATTCCGACAGGTATTCAGCTTTTGCACTCAAAGTTCATGGAGGGGAAGTAGAAGTGCTGTAGAGATTGTGCAGCTGGGTGTGGGCAGAAGAAAAATGGTAATAAAGCTGTCTCTGGGTAGAGGGGTGTCTATTTTTAGCAGAAATGCATAGAGCAATGCTTGTATCAACAAGAGGAGAGCTGCAGCAGTGTCCCTGGTCCAAGCATGCTAGGCTGCTTTGCCTGTGCCATGTGTCATTGCCAGCTAATATAGCCATGTATGATCAGCCTCTTGAGCTTCAGTTCAAAAGGTATTTTTCTCAAATATATGAACTTGGATCCAGATTTTCTCTGAGGTTTCTTTAAGAATTYCCATGGTCATTTTTAGTGGCTTGGTTACCTGGGAAAGAGGCAGCCCTGCTTACTGGCAGGTCTGCAACACAGGAAACATCACCCCAGCCTGCCTCTGCTGACAGGGCTGCAGGAAAAGTTTTGAGTTTAATCAGTGCCTGCTGCAAAGAAACAGTGTTTGGAGGGCTGCAGCCTCCACCTGCATTGATGGTGTGAGTGTCTTTAGACAGGAAAATGCTGTGGGGGCAGAGGAACAGGATGTGGGCTCCTCCTGTGTGTGGGAAGTGAGAGGGATAACTTTTTGGTCTATTGTTGGCTTCTCACTCCTACAAGATAATAAAGTATGACATTCTCAGCTTTGGGCTGGTAAAACAGTACAGGGAGCTGTTTTTAATTCAGGGTAATGAAATGAAAAATGTGCATGGAATTGTGCATTGAAGAAATCAAACACCTCGGTGCAGAATGTGGAACAGTCAACAAAGGRGAAAAAAGGCACTGGCTGAAGGCAAACTGTTCAGGACTAGAGGCAAACCTTTTCCTGGGAGCTACAAACTGGCAGCTGTACAGTTCCAAAAGTAGTTRTTTTGTATTCTCCAACACCAAAGCAGTTTCAGTTGCTGCTCTGTACAGCAATGGCAAAAACAAAAGGTCTATAAAAATTTAAAAGAGGCCATATGGAAAGTTTTAAATAACTTTCTGAAAGAGGARTGTGGAGGATGTGGTTTCCAGCCCAGTTAAAGTTCCCCTCAGGATGGTAGTGATCTATCTCCTGTCTGCCAGGTAGAGCACAGGCAGGAGTTTTCTTAACTTTCAGTAAAGCAGCCTAAGAAAAAATGAGCACTCTTAAATAGTTTGGTATTAGCCTTGGGCATGCTGGAGAACTTCTTGAGAGACTTTGGTTGAGGATGATCTTTTTATGTTTGTTTCTTGTCAAGACCAAGGATAAAATCTTTGATGACCAAGGGGTTCATATCAGCTGAGGGGTGTTAAATTGTTCCTCTCATCACAAGCTGCAGCTTTTCTTGGACAGCCTGTTTGTTACAAGGATTGTTTGTTCTTTCAGCTTGTACTGGCACACACTTCTGCATGTTGTCAGCTGGTTTGTCCATGTACAAATGATTGTGATCTCTTTGGTTTCTATTTCCCTTCTCTCAAAAAACTCTGAAATACTCTTCATGTTTTACTATGCTCTTGATAGCAATATTCTTTTTCTTGCAGCTGTCAATATTGGTGCACCCAGACAAGAACCAAGATGATGCAGATAGAGCCCAGAAGGCATTTGAAGGTAATACTCTTTCTCTGCCTGCTCTGGGTTAGTAGTGTCAGCTTTTCTGGTTCTGGTTTAAAAATTCATTAGGGTGGAGGGGACAGAAGGGCTGCAGAGGTGCTTTAGCTGGGGTAAAAGCAGCTGTGGCAGCAGCAGCTGTATGAGGTGGTGGCATTTCAGCAAGTGGCACTAGGTGGCAACAATGCCATTGTCATGTCACAACAGGGACAGACATCTTCGGAGGGGTGTGGGATTGTTCAAGAAAAACTGTTTAATCTTGCATTAGATTTTATTCAAAGACCATAGGACAGAAGTAGAGTGATGGTTTTAGCTGTGTGCTGTGCAGGCAGGAAATCACAGTGAGGTGTTCATGCCCACAACCACAGCTGGGAGGAATGATGCTTTCACCTGCTCCCTCCAGAAGGTATCAGACAGTTCCTGCCATTACTGTACCCCAAAACTCATTCAACTAATCATGTTATCACTTTCCTAGATGTATTTAACAAAATAAAAAATTAAAACCAACCAATTAAAACAGACTGCCAAACAAACGACCTCCACAAATTCTAGAAGCAAAATTAGTAATGCCAACAAGTGGCAGTCTTGTGATGCCTTGTGAACATGACTGCTGGTGCTATTAATATTGATGTTTTTTGTTAGCTGTAGATAAAGCTTACAAGCTGCTGCTAGATCAGGAGCAAAAGAAGAGAGCCTTGGATGTGATACAGGCAGGAAAAGAATATGTGGAACACACTGTGAGTATTCTGTGGGAACATCCAGAGTTGGGGGTGAGAGGTAATCAATCATTCATATTCAATCGTTCATATTTTGCTTTTTGGTACACTTGCTTCATGTTTAGGTCTCTAAGCTGAGCAAAGCTCATAATGGCACTGTGCAGGTGGGCTCCAAGCTCTTCACAGCAGAACAAGCCTGCTGTGTCCAGGACTGCTSTTGAGCTCAGTGCAAGATAATTCAGTGAAATTCAGTACTTGAAATAATCAGGTCAGACCACGTGATCTGACCTAAATAATTTTTTCCAAGTCTTTGARTGAATGATGCAGTTCAGATATGTGTAGGTGGAAAAGAATAGGTGGTGACAGCAGGAGACTGGAAAGTTTGGGGGATATTGACCTATAAGATAAGAAAAGGAGCTTGGATTGCATTGGCCAAGAAGTTCGAGTGATGTGGGTGGATGAAAACACAGAAAGCYTGAGGAAGCAGATGATGTGGGAGAGCTCAGATACTCTTAACACAAGGAACACTGTTTATTGTTAGTCACTTGAATATCATGAARCAAAATAAACTTAGTGCTGGTTTGGATGGTGTATATTGAATAAGAATATATTAAAGATATATTCAATATATATATCAAGAAACCAAAAGGGATTATGTTGGAGGAATATTATCCAACACAGTATTTTCATTTACTACAGTTCATATGGTAGTAATCTTGTATATGTTTGGGCTTAGGAGGGTTTGGTGTAAAACAAAACATCAGTCAAGAGCAGAGTACTTTGTGTACATTGGAATAGAAATGCAGAACCACTTGGATAAAATTATGTAAGCTCTATAAAATTTTTAAGGCTCTTACTTTTGTTCTTAATCATTAGGTGAAAGAAAAAAAGAAACAGCTGAAGAAGGATGGAAAACCTCCCACTGTAGAGGAGGATGATCCTGAAGTTGTAAGTCATACTGTGTTCAGAGAAACTGGAGAGTACTAAATGTGGTTTGTACTACAAAATGTGAGGAATTAAGATTGAAAGCCAATACAGAAGTATTTATTAGAATGGCTGTGTTGTAAATGCTGTAAACCCTTACATTTACAGAACAAATTCTGCTTAGGCACTGTAGGATATCATGTGTCAGGTGATACCTGTGTACTGTGGAAAATAGCTTCACTGTAGTGTAAGGAGTAAATATATTGTGAGATTATATAGATCAAAAGACCCTGTTCTTTTCTCAAAGCAAGTCTTCATTGCTTGTGCATCGTGCACTCTTTTTTGAATTTCTTGTTGTCTTCTGACTGCTGCAACTGTGACATTCCTGCTGCTGGGAGAGGCACATGAAGCACTCACTGCAGAGTGGCTAAAATGAGCTTGTGACTTTTTAATGAGAGCAGTTTCATCTCTTTCATTCATGTAGTGCTGAGGGACAGATGTGCTGTTCTACAAGAAACCACTTGTATTAAAAAGGGCATGGCATAACTTCATTCTTCTAACCTGGATTTTAGTCTGAAGAAGTCCAGATATGAGAGGCTGTAGCAATGATAGGTGCTTGCCAAACATTGGCTTCATTAGTCTCATTGCCCTTTTTTTCCTGGAAAGTGATTTCTTCCTGTTGATATCACCACAGTAACCCCATAACCATCCTATTTTTCATTTTTCAGAAGTCTGTTGCTCTTCTTTAGTAATGAAGATTGGTTTAAGCATACTGATTTCCTACTGGGAAGCCAATGCTAGATTTTTACAACACATCAAGAAGATCTGCTGGAAAATTACTCTCTAAAACAGTGACCTTTTTTTTTTTGTCAGATATAACAATGCAAGACTTAACCCAAAAATAAGAGAATTTGAAGTGAACAGTTCTGTTTAGGCACAGCTTCATGAATACAAATTAAAATGAGACTAATATGAGGTTAATGTGCAGTTGTTTCCTGGTGCCTGGGCCAGAATTTAATCAGCAGTGGTTTATACCTTTCTGTGTGCTGCTGCTATTGTCAGGGCAGGATAGGGGTTKTGTGGGCACACCTGTGGTTTGCTTTCTTTTTAGGTTCATACATTTGTATGTAAAACAGACTTTAACTGTGTTCACATGCATTATTTTAAGACTGGATTTGTGTTTTMCAGTTCAAACAAGCTGTATACAAACAGACAATGAAGCTCTTTGCTGAACTGGAAATTAAGAGGAAAGAAAGAGAAGCGAAAGAAATGCATGAAAGGTATAAATGACATTCCACTTGTGCAGTTCAGGCTCTTCTTCCACCTCATGCTTCCTCAGAGAAGATATGGGATCAGAGAGTCTTAGAATAGTCTAAATTGGAATGAACCTCTGGAGATCATCTGGTCTGACCTCCTGCTGAAAGCAGGACCTTGGATTAGATTAACAGGGGTCCTGTTAAGCTGATTGCCAATAATGGATTCTGCCACATCTCTGGTAGCCTGTGGGTTTGTAGAGCCCTATGCTTGAGAAAAGCACACAGGAAATTTGCCCTCCTATGCTGAAGATGTGAATATATTTTACATGCTTGTATTATCTTATGTGTACACATGGAGGCCAGCCACAACAGTGAAATGGTGATGCAATTCTGCATGCTATTAGCTTGCAGAGRATTGATTTTTAATTTTATTTAAATGCCAGAAATACCCTGTGGCATGTGTGATCCTGAACTATTTTAGGTGATTTGATCAYGTGCTCACTGAGTACACTTCCTGCAGCAGGGTTCTGTGCTGGTCAGTGAGGTGGGAGATGGCTGCAGGATGTTGCTTTTGATTACAGGTGAAAAATAGGGAGTTAAAAATGTAATTTGTACTTTGCATGCTGAAGTGCTTATTAACTTCTCAGAACATGTACCCTCAACAGTTTTAGAGGCTTACCACTAGAGTGGTGTCCAGTTTCTTGGGTGAAGAAGTCCAGCTTGTTTTGCTGAGCAAGAGAAGCCAACACCTCAATTATTAGTTGTCAATTGTCAATTATCAGCTTGCTGTCAGTGRGGCCAAACCATCTTCTCTGCTCACTGCTCTTCCAAATTTGAAACCAAACTGTATTTGCTATCTTAGGTGTGCATATTTATCTCTTCTGGAATTAGAGGAGCTTTCCAASATAATTTGAAAGTATTACCTTGCTTTCTAAAGTGGATGCTTGTGRGTTCATAACTTTTGTGCCTTCCCTTCCAGGAAGCGGCAGAGGGAAGAGGAAATTGAAGCACAAGAGAAAGCCAAACGAGAACGAGAATGGCAGAAGAACTTTGAGGTATTCAGCACTTCAGCTTACAGAATAGGCCCCAGCAATTCCTGTCCATGTTGCAGGGACTGCCCCTAGAGAGAGGAGAGACATTCTGTATGCAAGTCTGTAAGATAACTTAATAGATCTGCACCAGSCTGGGGTTTGTTCCTGTGTGTGGAGAAGAGCCCATCAATAGGCCTTTGGTATCACCCATGCAGAAACAGGTCTGCTAAATTGAAATGTACTATTTTTTCATCTCTGTCAGCAGTTCATTCTTATCTTTAGTTRTAAAATAGAATTGCTGCTTAGCCCAGGTCACTGGTGACCATTAAACCCTAATTTGGAAAGTGTTTGTGTGGAGTGATGTGGTACTTTCCAGTCTGGTTGCTCCAGCATCCAGATCCCTGCTAGTGCTGGGCCCTCTCCCATCCCRCCAGGGGAAAGGGGGCAGGGAAGCAGACAGCTGCTCATCTGCAGCTCTGGTACTGCAGAGATGGGCCTGGAGTGGATGGATCACRTGCTGTGAAGTGGGTCATTCCTGGACTTGTTCTGTCCTGCTGTGAAATCTTCAGCCTGTAGAGATCATAGGTTGGCTTTGTGGGGAGATTTGGGGGTTTAGGGTACTTTCTCGTGGGTTTTGTTTTTTGATTTGGTTTCTGTTTTGGTTTTGTTCTCCTCAGGAAAGGTTTGTGGTGCTCAGCAGGTAGGGCAGGGAGAGGAGAGAAGTGCACCCGAGGCCTTTTTGTCTCATGGTGTCARTGTGATGAGACTTTGAGCAAGAAGCATGAGAGAAGGCAGCAGTACATTTCCCTTCTCTGTCCTGTAACACCAGGAGAGGGAGGAGTTGAGGCACAGAAAGGACATGCCACGTTCTGGGCTGACAGATTAGGAACATCCACTTGAGAGGTTTCTTGTTTCCTTTGAGGATTCTGTAGAGAGTAAGGACTACCCAACCCAGTCTGGTGGTTTGTGAAACAAGAATCCAGCACAGTGCTTATACTGATGTGTGTAAGCTCACTTGTAGTTCCACTGCACTGTGCTGCTCTGGCTCTTCCCAGTGTCTTTGTGTCCTGCATGCTGGAGAAGGGGAAATTGCCACTGATCTCCTGAACTATGTCCTGCCTGTGCTTTGGTTGTTGCACTTGTTAACTCCCCACTTCCTCCCTGTTGTTCCCAGGAAAGTCGGGATGGTCGTGTGGACAGCTGGAGAAATTTCCAGGCAAATACAAAGGGGAAGAAAGAAAAGAAAAACAGGACCTTCCTGAGACCTCCCAAAGTAAAAATGGAGCAGCGTGAATGATCCTGGAAACACTGCCCAAGTGCAGCTCCTCAGTCCCTTCTCTGCTTTTAAGGACTCATTGGCACCTAGAGTAAGATTTGCTTTTTAGTAGACTGTTTGTTTCCAGTACAATTAATTATCAGTCGAAGTATTTTTTGTACTCTGTCTGTTTGAAATAGGGCCAGAGAATGACCCCGGCCAGGGCCCTGCTCCACGTAGAACTCTTGGCTTAGGAGAGTCCCTGCCATTCCTGCTGTCCCATGTGTCTGCTGCCCTGTAACTCAGTGTTTTGTACTTCACACAGACTGTGTTGTTTCACCACTTCTGTTTCTAGTTTGAGAGCTGAACAAAATATTGGAGATGGATCCAAACCCTTCCAGGCACCATCTTTCTCAGCAAGTTCAGCTTGGGGAAGATCTGGAGTGACTCTGGGAATATCCTTCCAGCACTGTGCAGTGCAGCTGGCCTGCAGTTAAGTCCTGCAGCTCCTCACTGCATTGAGTGCTGCTTGGAAGGAACCTGCTCCCAAAATCTGATTTCCAGACTAAAATCCCAGCTCTCAGGCTTAGACTTCTGTTAATCTCAGACCAGCTGGTCACTTCCTATAAAGGAAAATAACTTCTCTTGATTAATAGTTAAGCTGCAATGGTCTGTATGTAAAATAAATTTTTACCCAAATTACCGTTTTTTTYCCGTGGAATTATTAAAAAATGCAATAGCAAGAGTGTGAGTGGAGTGCTGTCAGTGCTGAGATGCTGCTGCTCTTCAGCATGAACCTGYTCTCCAGGCTCAGACTGTTGTGCCAGCTCTCTGCCTTTCCAGTTCTCCACATCCCTTTTAAGCTGCTCAAGCTGTTCCAAGTGCAGTGTCACCAGCCTGGAGGCAGAGGGGACATTAACTGTCCTCATTCTCTGGCTGTGCTCCTTCCAGAGCCTGACTACCTTTATCCCCAGCCTGGCTGGGAAAGGCCATAGTTCAGCTTGCCTYTTGGGCTGGGAAGTTGGGATGTTTGCTGCAGCTCTGCAGTTGGGTGCCTGGGGAGCTCCAGGGCATGCAGCCAGCCAGTTCCTTCTGGCAGCAGTGCTTTGTGCACTGCTGGGTTGTGACTGGTAGTCCTTCAGGACTGTCTTAAAAGCCCCACGTCTCCTTTCCTGCCAAAATAAGAGCCAGTTATTACCAACAACATTTCTTTGTTAAACAACCCATGGGGTGTAAAGGGAGCAGACAGAAAAACATGTGATTTCTTGTTATAAGTGACTCAGGTGGATGTTGTGCCCATGACCTGAGCAATGGCAGTGCCACAGAATATGTTGGGGGAACCCCCATGTGGAATCTGGGCAGAGCAGTGCCAGTGGCAGCAGGAAGGAGTGGGTCCCTTGTCCCTGGTCACCCTTTCTTCCCAGGCTGAAGGAGCACAAGGGCCAAGGGGGGCTTATAGTACTGCAGAAGGGGTACAGGAATGAGCTGCCCCTGCCTGAAGTATTTTCTGGCTGATGTTTTCTGATTTGGGGATTCCCAGAGCAGAGCAGTGCCCTTCCTGGTACTTTGCTTGATGAATCTCCACCCATCATGGAAGCCCTGGAACAAGTACTCACTGTGCTGCCTCCTGACCCTGGGACCTGGAAGGAAATGAGGAGCCAGAGGACAGATCTGCTGAGGGAACTGGGACCGCCTCTGCACCCCTGGCCCAACCAGGGAGTGCCCCTGACCTGGAGCTGCTCAGGGCTGGGCTAGCCCATCTCTGGCCTGTGTGCACCAGGTGCCACAGGAGTGTGACAGCCCCTCACCATCAGTGGAGCCTCAGCTGTGTCACGCCTGCTGCCTGCCCAAGGAAGGACCACAGGAACTGGTGTCAAGCCCCAGGGTGCAGCCAGGGCACGGCTAAGCAGGTCACAAGTGCCAAGAGGGAAGTGAGTCACTCACCTGGGAGCCAGCACCACGCCCTCTTTCCTGTCAGAGCCTCTTCCCAGGCAGGAGCACACACACGGCTCAGCCTTGCTGGTCTCTCCYCTTGCAGCACAGACCTGGTGGGCTGGGGTCTGTGACTGAGCTGGAGCAGGTGCTCTGTGACCCCAAGGTAAGACTCTCCTTTCCCTTCTGCTTGCTGTCCCAGGCCTCCTTCCCCAAGCTCCACAAGCTCCTTCTGTGTCTGGGTAGCTCAGGACATGGGCTGGCTCAGCATCCCCCGTGGATCTCTGACCACGGCACCTCAGACAGTGCCAGGGGCTCCTGAGACATCTTCATCCTCCCAGCAGGATGTGGGGAGACACTCCTTGTTCTGCGTGCCCAGCAAGCAGGGCTGGGGTGATGAGGAGCACTGTGACACTGTGAGTCAGGGAACTGCTGCTGCTGCTGCCTTTGGGGCTGTGGGATGGGAGGGGGCTGCTCTCACCCAGGTCCCATTCCACCCCTGAGTGACAACGACCCTGGCTTTGCTTGGCTGCTGTGAAGGTGAGGAGCCCTGCCTGGACATTAATCCTGTGAGGAAGAGGAGGCAGTGCTTGGAGCCTCTCAAGGAGGGCAGGCC
>JACDOX010000205.1:725785-754981 GCA_014549065.1 Cardinalis cardinalis
AGGACGTGGCTTTTGCCTCCAGCAGAGCTGTGACAGCCTGGGGCTGTAGCACACAAATCCTGACACGGTGGCCCCTGAGCTCACCCCTCTGCCCCGTGCAGCAGGGCTGGGCTTGGGAACCACAACCAGCTGGAAGCTGCCCTGCTCCCTGCCTCACCCTCTGCTGGGGAGGCTGCCCAGCTACCAGCAGTGACATTTCTCTGCCAGTCTGGGCAATCCCTGTGGCACAGCCAGCTGCAGAAGCCATGCCCTGCCTTAGCTGTCAGAGGGGCCCTGCCACTGCTCCAGGAGTGTCTCTGGCCCATGGGTTGGTGTGTTTTCCTGCTGAGCAAGCCCAGCTCCGGGGCACATTCCTGCAGGGTTGGTAAGGAGGTGGGGACAGGCTGTGCTCAGCCTGCAACAAGCAAAAGAAAATTCTGCAGAGTGTTCAGGGAGTAGTGGGAACTCACAGACAGTAACACAGCACCAGCTGAGCATGTGCTGCAGCTCCAAAAGAATTTCATGCTTTTTCTAAGACCCATCCTGGTGCTCAAGAATGTGTCCTGGGGACTGGAACCAGCAGGGATCAAGCTCACCTGTGTGCTAGGGGCTGGTGCTGTCACAAGCTGCATGTTGGAGTTTCATCTTGTCCTTGTTTGCTGCTTGTGTCACTGACAGGCAGTCACGTACCCATCAGCTGAAATGCTGCTCCTCCATTTGCACTCCTTGGAGAGCTCTGCCTACACAGTGTAGCTCGCTCTTGGGAAGAAATCTCTGGATATTTGCTTATAAAACCAAGAGTTTCTGATCCCTCTGAAATTGACATGTGGTTACCCAAAGTGAGTATGTTGCTACCAGGCTACCTCTAAGAAGGAAACGACCTCAGGGGCATGTGGCAGAGGCAGGTGGGGCTTACAGGAGGCCCTGGGCATCTGCCATGGCAGCATGGATGCTGCTGGGTGCCAGACCATGGGGAACAGCCACTGCTCACTGCTCAGCCTGTGTGGGGTTTTCCCCAGAGAGTGGAATTTGGAACAGCTGCTCTGGGATCAAGCACTTAACCTGAAGGACTATCAGTGCTCCTTAGCAGCTCCTATGGGAATCAGAGTAAGAGAAGTTTATTTGTTTTTTATTAGGTTGCAAGTTGGCTTGATGAAAGTAAAGGCATTTTCAAGATGGGTTTTTTCTGAACTCAGCCTTGCATAGCTGTCAGAGCTGTCAGCTGGTGTGTGCATTCCCTGGACAGGAAGAACAGGAAATATTGTCAAGCACAGGGCAGCCAGACTGCCAGGAGTGCTGAACAAGCCCAGCCTCCTCTGGCAAAATGCATCTTAATATTGGAGTGCTCAGCAATTGGCAGCAGGGCCAGGAGAGCAGGGAAAGAGGGTCCCCAGGTGGGAAGGGAGTCAAAGGGAGGAGCTGGCTGTGGGCACTGTATGGGGGCAAAGGGACCTGCCCATGCAGAATGGCCAYGCTGCAGGGCTGAGCAGAGGAAGGATGGAGACTTTTGAAGGTTCCTCCCCAGCCCAAAACCCCCTGGGCTTTCATTTCCTCTAAGAGCTGGGTTGTGGCAGGACAGTGAACCAAGATTTGTCAAGTGTTGCTACATTCCCTGCGAGCACTCCCCTTRCCCCTGGCAGTGCTGGCTGCTCTCCCCAGACTTGGACTGGCTGTCAGCCAACCTCTGCGGTAGGATCTTGTTTGGTTTTAAGTTTAAACCCCCAGGAGCAGCCTAAAGGGCAGAGCTGGGGCTCTGTCTCTCCCTGAAGGGTCAGATTCCTTCATCCTTACAGCAGCTGATGGGAAGGGGAAAGGAGGGAGGATGTCTGGTGGCAGAGGGAAGGAGATGGCTGCAGCTTCCATCCCAGCACAGCTCTGGGGCGTCACTGCAGGAGCCTCAGCTCACCCTCGTGTGCCCTGACAGACAGAGCTTGGCTGTCCCTTGCCCCACATGCCAGCCCCCCGTGCAGCCCACCCTGCTGAGGCTTCCATCCCATGTGCTGCAGGTGCTCTGGGGCTCCTTCACATTGCAGGGGCTCCTCTCTGCTCAGGGGGCTTCCAAATACCTTGGCCACTCTGTGCTGTGGTGCCAGTTGTGGTGTCCATGGACTTCTGGTTGTCTTGGAGCTCCCCCTGAGAGGGGTTCAGAGCAGCAGGACACGATTGTCCTGCAGTTTGCAGAGCCCAGAGCCCTTGCACAAACCCTGAGAGGGGTTCAGAGCAGCAGGACACGATTGTCCTGCAGTTTGCAGAGCCCAGAGCCCTTGCACAAACCCTGAGAGGGGTTCAGAGCAGCAGGACACGATTGTCCTGCAGTTTGCAGAGCCCAGAGCCCTTGCACAAACCCTGAGAGGGGTTCAGAGCAGCAGGACAYGATTGTCCTGCAGTTTGCAGAGCCCTTGCACATCTCCAGCCTGGCTGGAGCTCCCCTGGGGATCCTGGGCCCTGCCTGGCACCTGGGTGCACACCTTCAGAGCTTTGCTCATCACTGGTGTCTCTGAGCACCCCACCATCAGCATTACCATGCTGAGTGAGCTTCAGGCTGCCACAGGTAACAGTGGCCATCATGTGATGGTGGATGGCACAGGTAACAATCTGCCCTGCTCTGGTGTCTCTGTCTGCTGAATATCCCTGAGATAAAGGGAGGCTTGGGATGGTGGAATTCCTGAATTAGTTCCAACACAAGTGTGAAGGAGAGTGCTAGGAAAYGAACCTGTCCATATGTCCATATATGAACCTCTCCATATGTCCAAATGAGCCTGTCCAGGAGTTTCCTGTCCCTTTCTTGGAAATTATTAAGTGGAAGCTCTTTTGCCATTCATCTGTTTGGGAGAAAGATGCTCAAAATGTTGTCTATTCCCAAATCTAACTGGGGACACAGAGTGGATTCCTATTCTGCCTTTAGAGGAAAATCTCAAWTTTGCCCTCTTTCAGGATCATCAGAAGCAGAGATACTCTGAGGAAAAAGCCTTAAGGACTCTCCAGACTTTGCTGCGGCTAATTGCCTTTCCTCTTCAGCTTATTTTATTTCTCATTTCCTTGGTGATGTCAACATTTCCTCTCCTCTAGTGACTCTGCAGTCATGCTACAGTTAGTTGCTCCCATTCTGGTGCCCTGTTCTAAAGAGCTGCCAGTGCAGAGACTGCCCAGCCCCAGGGCAGTGAAAATAACATCTGGGAGACATCCAAGCATCCTCAGTGAAACCCTCACTGCTGCTAAGGCTGAAGATGGACGTATTGTGCTGAATTTTTTTCAACTCTGGTAAGCAGAAAATATACTTTATTAGTATTATTCCTCTTGGAATCTATTACTGCTGATGGCAAAGTTTGCTTGCATATGTAAGCCAGTAAATCCTGACTGGGAGGGCACAGCCCACAGCAGGGTCTACAGACCAGGAGCAGGATCAGCAGGAGCACTGACACTGCTGCTTAATTCCACCTTCAGCCCTGCATCCAGTGCAGCTGATGGTACAAACCACCTGGAATTACTGGCTGGGGGACTGTGGACAAGGCACTGCCTTGGGCTGGAGGTCTCAGGGGGTTTGGCCAGGCTGCTGCTGCAGCAGGGAACAGCACCCACAGCCCCCAGACCCTGCCCTGCTCGCCTCTCTGCTGGCACAGGCAGCACGAACAGGCTTCTGAGAAAGGGGAACTGCCTCAGCAGGACATGCTGAGGAGAGCCCCCACAGAGCACTCCAGAGCTCAGGGCAGCCAGAAATGTACGGAGACATCAGCCTGGGTTCCTCAGGCTGAGGAGGTAAATTCCCTGGGGAATGGTGCTATGCTCCCTTCTGGCTGTGCTCTGTACAACATCGCACTTGGCTCATGAGAAGGAAAGGACACCTCTCCTGTGATTCCCTGCAGGACCCTGGCACTGGCACAGCACAGCCTCTAATGCAGAGATAGCTGAGCTCTGCCAGGTGGTGCTGGGGCCAGGAGAAGGCACTGCCAGACCTTTGCCAGAGATTTCAGCAGACTGCAAGCAGTCCCAGAGCTTGTTCTCACACTCACCCCTCTATTTCAGAGCACAGCCCTGTGGCTCAAGCTTCTGTGCACAACTCTGCTGTGAAGGGGACATGCATGTTCATTCTCCCTTCCACCCCATCTGCTAAATCTGGCTGCTGTGCAGTCTGCAGACAGTGAAGTTTACCAGAGCTCCTGGGCAAAGTYTGGTGGCCACCATGCCATTGTGCAGAGCCAGAAATGGAGGTGTGGGTGGACAGTGCCCTGGGGAACTGTCTGAAGGGACTTTGTGAACAAGAGCTGTRCCCATGTATTGATGTAAGCACTTCTCCTCATGAATCCTGCTAGAGAGATGCATTACCTGTTTTTTTACCCCCAGTCTTGGTATACTCAGGTCTGGTACCACAGAAATAGATCACCTTTAATTGCAAAGGTCTCAGCCCTAAGCACCAGAACTATTTGCTGGTGTTGCAGATAGTCACAGCAGTGTGAATTAATGGCACATATTTGAAAAAAAAAAAGAAAAAAAGAAAAAAAAGAGTTCTCTAATGATCTTAGGCAATTAGGACTTCTCAGGTTTTTATTCCTCATTCCAATGTCAGACTAGTGTACCAAACATTAGACTCTCTGTGACAAAGCCCACCTGAATAATCTACTGCTCTTTGGAGGTCAGGGGCTCTCAGAAGGGTGGCAGAGATCAAGGTGAATGAGGAGAAATGCATGTGTCACCTGGGGCCAGCTCCCAGCTCTGTCCATTCTGCTCACACTGTACCTGCAGGACTGAGCTTAAGGACACTTGGAGCTCAGCAGTGCCCAGCATGCAGCTGCCTGGGAAGGTCCAAATCTTGAAATTGTTGTGTCCTTAGGGGACCTGGGAGGGGTGAGGAAGGACAGCACCCTCAGGAAGATGAGTCCTGCCTTCCTCTCCTGACGGCTGGAGAGCAGCACCAAGGGTTGCAATTCTGCAGAAAAAGCGAGAGCAAGCTCCAGCTCCAGCTGACTTCCTCATTTGCAGAGGAAAATTGCAAACGTGTGAATGTGCAAATGAGGAAAAACAGCCCAAGGGCACCCGGGGGAGACCCAGCCCACAGAGGATGGGATGGGGGTTCCTGGCACTGCCTGCTGCTGGGGAGGATCCAGAATGTTTTGAGGCAGGAGGGCACCTGCTCAGGAGAAGCAGGTGAGAAAAGTGATCCTGCTCCTCTACTCAGCCCAGGTGAGGCCACATCTGGAGTGCAGTGGCCACTTCTGGGCTCCTCAGTCTATAATTAAAGCCCTCAAGGAAGCCATGGAGCTCGTGGAGTGGGTCCAGTGGAGGCTGCAGAGATGATGAAGGGACTGGAGCATCTCTCTGGTGAGGAAAGGCTGAGGGTGCTGGGGCTGTTCAGCCTTGAGAAGAGATGTCTGAGAGGGGATATCATCCCTGTCTGTCTGTGTCTGCAGGGAGGGGTCAGGGGGACAGGGCCAGACTCTTTTCAGGGCCCAGCAGCAGGACATGGACACCAGGCATAAACTGAAACCCAGGAAGTCCCAACTGAATATGAGAAAAACTTCTTATCTGTGAGGGTGACAGAGCCCTGGAACAAGCTGCCCATAGAAGCTGTGGATTCTCCTTCCCTGGAGATATTCAAAGCCTGCCTGGATGCCCTCCTCCACAATCTGCTCAGGGTAATCTGCGTCAGCAGGGGCTGGTCAGGTGATCTCCCAAGGTCTTTTCCAACCCCAACTCTTCTGGGGTTCTGGGAGAGGTTTTTATCACATATTGTTTCACATCCGGAATCTTTTAAAAAGTGTAAAGAAGTTAAAAAGTATCAGGAACTGTGGTGAGAAGTAGGTGGCAGGGGAAGAAAGAAGAACCACATGCAGGGAGAGGATTAGTCATAGAAAACAAGCCTGAYTCTAGTAAAAGATTAAGAAGCTTGAGACAGGGAAGTGTAACAGATTACTTTTATCTAAGAACTTTCATGCAGAAAAGTATTTTAAGATTAGAGATGAGTAATCTGAGAAGTCACTGCAGCAAACAATGCKGGATGAAGACACAGAGGTTTGTACGCTGTGGAAATGGGATCAAAGAGAGGACCAAGGAGACAGGGCAGGTGTCTGGCTGGAACCAAGGCATCAGCAGAACTCCTATGGTCATGGACAACTGATAAAGAAAGGTGGGGTTTGGTTTAGCAATGGTGCCAAACCAATCATCTTGWTTTCTGCTGTCTATTTTTAGGTAAGAAGAAAACTGTGTCAGGAAACTGAGCTTCAGACGTGGCCACTCAACACCATGATGTCTGGAAAAGGCAAAGGAGGTGCASAAGGCAGTGCTGATTTCTACATTTCATGCCACATAGACTCTGAGTTTCGCTACAGCCTCTTCACTGTTTTCTACAGCATTATTTTCATCCTAGGCTTTGTTGCCAACTGCTATGTTCTCTGGATTTTCAGCCGTATTTACCCCACCAAGAAACTCAATGAAATCAAGATATTCATGGTGAACCTGACAGTAGCTGACTTGCTCTTCTTAATTACGATGCCAATGTGGATTGTTTACTACCACCACCATGGAGACTGGATCATGCCTGAGTTCCTCTGCAATGTGGCTGGCTGGTTTTTTTTTGTTAATACCTACACTTCTGTTGCCTTTCTGATGGTCATCACATACAACCGTTACCAGGCTGTGACTAATCCTATTAAAGCTGCTCAGCTGACCACCCAGAGAAGAGGTATCTACYTATCAGCAGCTATCTGGATCATAATAGTGGGCAGCTCTTTGTATTACCTTTTTGATAATAATACTAATCCGGAGTTGGTGGACTCCAGGAATTTCACGCGGTGCTTTGAGCGCTACGACACCACCGATGGTGTTTCAGCTGTTCTTGCCATTCACGTCATCATCTGCATCCTCTTCTATATAATTTTCCTTTTAATACTAGGTTGGAACGTTGTCATTATCAGGACCCTGTTCTCCAAGTCAGTGCACCCACGGAAGAGCGCTCACGTCAAGCAAAGGGCCCTGTGGATGGTGTGCACAGTGCTGGCCGTGTTCATCATCAGCTTTGTGCCCCACCACATCGTGCACCTGCCCTGGACTCTGACTGTTCTGGAGCAGTGGAAGAAGGAAAACTGTCAGCTGCGCCAGCAGCTCAACGATGCTCACCAGGTGACTTTGTGCCTCTTGAGCACGAACTGTGTGTTGGACCCGATCATCTACTGCTTCCTCACCAAGAAGTTCCAGAAGCACGTCTCAGAAAACCTGAAAAGCATGAGAGGGAGTCGCAAATGCTCCAGGCAAACAACTGATACAATCATTGAGGGCACCGTTCACCAAGAGGATGGCATTAGGATCTGTTAGGGCCACCCAGTGTTTCTGATTGCACATGGAGAGGTGGGAATTATTCACTCATCTTTTCTCAAGAAGAGGTATGAAGGGACACAACAGAGGACCAGGATTTTACATTTTCTTTTTCCCATTAGACAGAAGAATGGATGCTCCTTTCTTCTGTCACATGCAAAGGGCAGAAYTGGAACCTGCAGTAATCTGGCAGCAAAGCTCCTTCTGTCCAGGCTGGTGTTCTCATGGGCMCTGAGAACAGCTCAGATGACTGCTTTAATGAAAGAAGTGTGTCACTGAGCCTCTGCAGTGAGCAGCTAGAAGCTGAGTGTACCAAAATTACCCATTGTGTCAGTCCAGACAGCACCATCCCTGCTCCTCTGCCTGCCCAGCTCTCGCAGTGGATCCAGTATCAGAGTGGTAAGGGACTTCTGAAGGACCTGGAAGAASAGATGGAGCTCTGAGTGTCATCAGGTGGCTCTTCTAAGCAGCTTACATGGTCTGGTGAAGAGAGTCTGAGCTAATGAGGCTCTTGAGTGGCTGTAAGGGACATAGTCCATGGAATTCCTCAAATCCTGTCAGAGGTCTGCACCTCTGATCCCTCCATCCCTTAGCAACTCACATGGTCTGCTGGGATCCAAACTTGACAGATRTCTGGGAGCAGCTATTATGAATCTTTACTTCCAAATCTTGGGTCAGTAAAGTAGGGAAGGAAAGGAAGAGAAATTGGCAGTCCCTAGCACATCTCCACCTTCCCCTTTCCTCCACCAGATCAGCATTATTGCCAAAGGGCACTATGGTCTGCCCTGGCTTCCTGTGTGAAAGCAGAACTGGCCAGCCAGTGGCCTCATGCACTCAGTTTAGTAATTTCTGACTGACTGCAGACACCCAGTCTTGCTCAGGAGGCTCCAGATAACAGAGGGCTACTGTCAGCATGGGCATGGCRATAAGGAAAAAAAAGCTTAAAATGCTTCTGTATCTTTGTACTTATTTATTTAATTTAGGATTAGAGCCATTACATTATTTTTTCYTCCATCCTGTTGAAGCTGACTAGCTCTTGATCTACAGCAAGTGAAGTGTTAGGTCAGGACACTCGACAGAGAAATAATTCACACACTCCACACCCAGGGCCGGATGCAGTCCACTGGGGCCCAGGGCAAAGTGGTTTTCCATGGGTGCTGAGTTCTGTTACCAGTCATGAGACACTTGGGGTTCCTTTTCTGACCCAAATTGCTCAATCTAGCGCAGGAAATTGGGCAGGGAAGGGAACTTACTTGTTTTCACAACAGTTGTTGGTTCCCTAAATGTCCYAGTCTGTTGACGACAGGAACAGTGTATCTGACCTGTGACAACAATTATTCATGTGCAGGACAGCAGCCCTCCCACCCCTGCCCAAGAAAAGAAGAGAAAAACTCAAGCCCTTCCAAAGACAGGACCAATATTTGTACTGCTTTGCCAGCAGAGGCAAAGATGGGAGAATGTACTTCAGCAGATGAAGGAGAGGTCCTTCAGATGTATCCTCTGGCGCTCCTCAGGCAGCTTTTGTCCTTCTTTGTTCCCGTAAGGAAAAGAATTAAGATGTTTATTTTTCTAAGGCCAGCCCTGCACTCCAGGCCCAGTGCCAGAGGAGAGTCTGGGAAGATCACAATAAGAGTGCATCTCCCTCCTAGTCCTGGGCTCTGCTCCAGTAATAGCCACCCAAAACAAACATTTGCCAGTACCTCAGACACCTTCAAAGATGCATCCTGAATCTGCAGAGCCACAGCACACAGGAAGGGAGCAATTTCTGTAATTTAAAAACCAGAACCTGCCTCTGTTTCTGCACTGTTCTGTGGGCACATTCTRGATGAGGAGCTCTCACAGCTGGCAGAGGGGAGGACCTGCTTTCCCCCCTCGGCTCCCTTTTCACAGACCCTAAAGCCCTGATAGATGGAGCTTGGCAACTCCTGGGGGAAATGGAAAATATTTTTACATGGAAAGCTGGCATGATCTTCCACTGATTCTTGGAAAGCTTGTGGGAGTTTACAGTTCAGCTCTTTACCACGGGTACGTAACAGGCTTTATTCCACAGCAAGCACTGTGGGCTCAGGGAACAAATATAAACTTGCATCTGAGGAAAAGGATAAGCAGAGAGAAAAGCCCCAAGGCCACTTCAGGAGATGTTATGTTAATTAGTCAGTAAAAATGCATTTCTAAAATACAGGCTAAGTTGCTACTTCTGTTCCTGGAAATACTTTCTTGTTCTTACTGCAATGGTGCATTACTCTGCTTTACCTTTCAATTAAATGGATCCGCAAAAGTTCTTTTAAATAAAGCGTGTTCTCCACATGTTTTGCCCTTTAACTTTYCCCAYCTTCTCATCCTTCTGTAACGCTGCRGGGAGGAGGGAGAGAATCGGGAATACAGCCGAGTCCGGCAAGCCCGGAGGGCTGGGGGATTAAGATGTGAGTTTATTTCTCGTTACCGTGCTCTGATTTATCTGGCAATAAATTAAACGGATTCCCTCAGCCGGGCCATGTCWGCCGTACCGGCGCTGCGTGAGAGATCTCCTGCCCGGAGGGCTGCGGGATTAAGATGTGGGTTTATTTCTCGTTACTTTACACTGATTTATCTGGCAATAAATTAAACGGATTCCCTCAGCCGGGCCATGTCTGCCGTAGTGCTGCTGGGTAAGAGATCCCTCCYGCCCTGCTCTTTCGTTCTGTTTGCTGCCCGGCTGAGGGCGGYGATGGAGCGCCTTTGGTGGCACCCGGCCGGGCTCCCCTCTATTAAAATACACTTGGGACAGTGAGTGAGAGCGACCTCACAAAACAATATTTTCCGTTTCCTCCAAGAGCGGGGCCGCCGCAGCGCCCGGACCCACCCGGGCTCGGCTCCCTCACGGCCGCGGCCCCGCCCCGGCGGGCGGGCAGTGACGCCACTGCCGGCGCCGCGCTCTGTTCCGGCGGCGGGCGGGGAGCGCGGGCGCCGCTGCCATGTCCGCTGCGGGCCCCGGGCCCGGCTCCGGAGCCGCCTCTCGGTAAGAACCTGCTCGGGCCCTGCGCACGGAGCCCCCGGTGCTGTTCGCGGGCTCGGGCTGGCACCGGCGGGCCGGCGCTGCGGGGCCGCGGGTGGCGAGGCCGACGCGTGTGCTCAGCGTGCGCTCCTGCCCCTGCTCCGCCGGAGCGCGGGCCCGAGCGGCCGCGGCAGCACCGGCGGCGCGGGGCTGGAGCTTGTCCGGGGCTGGAGCTTGCCTGGCCGCCCCCGAGCCCGGCGGGGCGTGTCCGGCTGTCCCGGCTCCTTCGCCGCTGCTGGTGCGCGGACGGGCCGGGAAAAAGGCAGGAGGGGCCGGGGGCACTGCCCGGCTCCCCGGGCTCGCCCRGGCGCTGAGGAGCGGCCTGAGGGACCCAGAGCCGGCCCCGGGGCACTGCCCGGCTCCMSGGGCTCGCCCAGGCGCTGAGGAGCGGCCTGAGGACCCAGAGCCGGCCCCAGGGCTGCCCGGGGCTCGGGAGATGGCCGCAGGAGGGACCGCGGCTCCCGGCGCCGGGCACAGGCTGTGCCGGCTTCCCCAGGGCACGTTCAGCACACCTGCAAAGCTCCTGGGTGGGTTTAATGCTTGTGCTGGGGTTTGTGCACTCTAATAGGATGTTTGGGCTGGGCTTGGGCTTCATGAGCGAGGTTGGATCCAGGTGGGCTCTGCTGGATGTTCCTGGTTCTGGGAGTGCTGTGCAGAGTTTGCTGGGGCGTTATGTACAGSCAGGTCTAGCACAGAATGCTTTGTTACTCTGGTTGCTGTGCAGCATGGTGTGGCTGAACGGTTTCCAGACTAGAGCTAGTCCTTGATGGAACCTCACTGTAGCCCTTCTGATGGAGCATCCAACAAAGAGTCACGGTGGAGTTTGCTCTCAGAATGGAGCTAGCTCTGTGATGCACTTAATCTGCAGCRTAGTAACCTCCAGCTGGTAATTAACAGGCAGCATACTGATGAAGATAATGATAATCATAAAAATCTTATCTGCCACTTCTTTGGTTTYCTTCAGTTTTGTCTGTTGTGGATTATCTTGAAGTCTGGAAGCTGATTAAGGTATGTTTAATTAAGAATCACAATTCATGTSCCTGAAGTCAGTGGTTTTGTAATAAGTTGCTTTTAAAAATGCATCAACTCAGTGGTTTTCTCAGCCTGCAAGCCTACAGGCTGGTTGGGCTGAACCGATTGTGTTTGAGGGATTTTCCCTGTCACCTCATGGTGTGATCCCTCTTACTTATGGGCTTCTGCCATCCAGCTTTTGCCACACAAGCAGTGATCTGCTGGTACATTCTCCCTGCTCTGTTTGAAACATCCTGAGCTCGAGGTCCTGCATTTTCCAAGCTGCAATTCCTGAGGTGTTTGCCTGCAACTTTGGTCTCCCCCTCAGCTCTTGCCTCAGCAGCAGTTGTGGCACCCGGAGAACTGTGTATTGGGTTGTGCAGCACATCTGATTGGAAAATTGTTGCTTTTCAAATAATTTGTTTGAAAAATGGTCACAGGTATATGCAATAGCTGTAGGAATTCCCAAGTAATTGGTGACTTTGGAAGTATTTGTAACTTCTCAAAAGTTTRCCCTGGAAATCTCCAGATGCTGAATGAACTTTGAGTTGAATGTGTCAGAGGACACTATAAAAGGGTTTCCATGTGCTGTATGAATGAGTTAGAGCCCTCTACAGCAGATTAATGTACCATTTCCTAACTTCTATGTACCAAAAAGTGGTTATAGACGGCTGAATATAAAACTAGACAAAATATACTGAAATACTTTAATTGAACTTAAAGTGAGGCAAGTCATGTGTGCCTGTGTGCAAGCCATGCTCTACACAAGGTACTCAAGGCATAAARCAGATAATACTGGGATGTGAGTAGCTCCATGCCTGTACTCTGAGCAAAAGTAGGGTTATTTTTTCCCCCTCTTGGCAAGTCTCTGCTCTTTTTCCCTGAAATCTGCTTTTAGAAAACAGATGCTTAATAAAACTTTTACTGGCTCTGCAAAACCCTGTGATTGGAAGAGGAGCTGCTAGGATGGAGAGGTGTGGAAACTTTTGAGCCTGAAATAGAGTTGTGTCAGGACTCAACAGSTGGTGTTTTGTGTATGTTCTTGCACCAAGCAGTGCCTACAGACCACCCATCTCCAGACAGCATCTTCTTACAGGAATTTGGGGGTGATTTTTGCCCCTGTACCATGACCAGCATCACTCACTGATGGTCAACTCACTGGTTGATTATACTCATAATCAACTCACTGGTTGATTATACATTGAGGAAGGTTTTTCAGCTTTTTCTTGCTTTGTCTTACCCTTAATTTATTTCATCCTGATGTGTCCAGAATTTTTTTCTTCTACTTGGTTAGAGGGCTGCAAGCCAGCATCTCTTCAGCAGTATTCTCTGGTGGCCCCTCTCTAGCWGTGATTCTGGGATAGTTTGTGCAGATGCCATGACTGGAGGCACTCCAGTACCTGAGGGAGTAACTTCAAATCCTTTCTTTCTTCTTGCAGCTGCCTCCAGAGCCTCAGTGAAGGTGATGTTGCAAGGGCTGGGATCTCCTCCTGATACCCAACGTGATGTTTAGGAGAGTGCTGTGACACAGCTGGGCTCAGCAGCCTCTGCAGGGTATGGTGTCACTGTGATTCACACCAATCACTGCCCTGTCTGTTCCTGTCTGTCACCCATCAGTCCTGTAACTGAACAAGCTGACTACAAAGCAAGCTTTGTATTTAGAAAAATAATACAATATTGTCATGGGGACTCTTTCACCTCTTAAATGGACTTTTATTTGGGGTATGTCTAGCCTAATTTCAGRGGTGATGGAACAGTTCAGGTCTGCAGCAGATGGGTCTGTCCTGAGTTAAGACTTGACCAGAGCACTATTCTTGCATCCCAGGAGCTTCCTGCTGTGTCTTGAAATGTTTCTTGGTTGTGTTTGAATATAGACAGTGCTGTTTCCCTTAGAGTCACCAGCTGGAACTCCACATAAAGCATGTGGCAGCTTTAAACCTTGGGTGATGGTTCCTGTTTCTGTACAGAATGCACTATTATGTATAATTCCATTTCTGGGATTTTACAAGTCAGTCTCATACTAGTTTGCTTGACCTCCCAGATTCTTTCTTTTTGAGCTTAGTCAGAATTTGTCTGTCCAGCCAAACTGTCCTCCCCTGCATTTGCTCATTTTCTTGCCTCTTGGGCTGGACTGGGCTCTTGTGCTTGGGGAAACTGTCCTTGATGATCAAACGTTGCCTCTTCAGGTGCCCCACAGTACTGTACAGATCAGATCAGATCAGCCTTCTGAACAAAGTGTAAGCTGGCTGTTTATTTTGTTACTGGTCATCTTGACTTTTTCTGGGACCTTGAGTATAGGTCCTGAACTGTAACTGAACTGAGTACAGTTGAGTACTGAAAGAGTTCCTCTAATAGCAGTATAGGTGCATTTCTGGTGCTAGCTGTGTGACTTTCTGAGATGTATGAGTCGAATCTTTTATTGAAAATGAAATTTAGAACTGCATAATGTCAATAATTCTTTTTTGTGGTTAATGTGATGCAGATTTGCTGTCTGACTGAGAGAAGTTTAAAAAGTTCAGTCTTTTGTTCAGGCAGTGTCCTAATCTATTAGGYTATGTCTGAAGTGGCTTTTAGGAATTAAGGGCAGTGTGTCCTGCTGCTGGGAAGTTTGTTTTTAAAACCATGAAAGTCAAACAGCATTTTTTTTTCCCTGTCTGAGGCTGCAGCTCTAGAACTTTGTGACCTGTTTAATTATTTCCAGAAACACAAAAATGAATATGGGCTGTGAGATTTCAGGTACCACACTCTGTATGGTCTTCAGGGGAAAATCTGTTTGGTCTCACTGCAGGTTGTATCCTCAGGAAGAGAGGAGGGAATCAATTGTTCTACTTGGCTGATGTTTCTGTAAATCACTGTGCTTTGGTTCTGTCACTGAAAGGTAGCAGCAGTTCTGTGTTCTCCTGCCCTGTGAGTGATGTGTGTTGGCTCTGTCCAGCAGGAGTTGCCACATGATTTCTGGGCTCAGTGGGAGTTGTTTTTCTTGAGGATGAAGTTGTTCTTTCCAAATCTTCCTTTTGTGAAAACAGTTCTTTTCCCCATTAAAATTTTCCCTGCTGTGTTTCAAAATCGAATTGAAAAAGCATTGCATAAGAACTGGGAAAACAAGCATGTGTCATGGGTCAGGCAGAGTGAGCTGCAGACACTCAGAGCMCTGATAGCCCTTCAAGGATCTAAAAATCACAGGGAACTTCCTGTCAGTGGAACAGGCATTGCTTAGGMGAAAACTAGATTTGTATTTCCATGTTTGGTTTCAGTTATTTTCTYGCTGTGTTTATTTCTTATTTTATTTCTCAAGGCACAATTTTTTTTTCCATTTTAAGGTTATGAAATTTTAATCAAATAATGATTTTTTAGTCCTAAATTATGGCAGCATTTGGAGGCTTGTCATGACCATCCATACCTTCAGAGATAGGGCATACAAAATGCCTTCCTTGTAGCTTTTACAGTGTTTAATTCTGAAATTTCCTGGCTGATAAAGAAGGGAAGGAGCATGGAGAGAGAGCAGGGACTCATCCAGCAGCACTCATCACAGAGGTTTATTTGTGTGGTTGTCACAGTATTTTGCAGATACCTGTGTGTGTTGTACCCGGGGGCACGTGGGTGTGTGTGGAGGATGAGAAAAGCCAATAGTGGAGTACCAGGGTTTGCTGTGAGCTCTGCTGCATTGTGCAGTGCATGGTAATGTCAATATGTGTCTATTCTGCTTTTGTTTTTATTTGGGTATTCTAATGAAACCTAAAAAAAGAAAGGGATTAGATTTGCCATGCTGCACTGTGCCAAGTTCTGCTCGTCTGTCAGGAGCTGTTGTGTGGTGAGTGGCACAGAGTGAAAAAAAACATTGTGAGGAAAAGCTCTGCTCCACTTGGGTGATGTTTTGGGTTGTTTTGGCTCATGCTCTGGTTCTGTGTGTGTGTAATGCACATTATCATGAGACACCCCACCAGAAAATATGGGAACACTAAACTATTCTGCTGCCTAATTCATGTATTTGTGTTGCTGTTCATTGTRAGGTGGTGGTCCTTGAACAGCCAAGGAGTGAAAATAACTGCAAAGGTGACTTCTACAGAAAACTTGCACAGAACATTACAGCCATTGCTGTAAAAGACAATAAAAACTGTTTCTATAAATACATACTGCACCACTTAGACAAGTCTCTGGGTCACTCTAGGATCCAGTCAAGGRCACTGAAGGAGCTGGCAGCTTCTTCATCATTTCCCAGCCTCCCTGGCTTACCAGGAAGGTCCCACTTGACTGGATGCTTGCAAGCGTAATGCCCATCTAGAAGGAGGGTCAGAAAATGGATCTGAGGACTGCAGSCTCAGTGGAGTGGAAGGCTGTAGAACAGACCATCTGCCATGGCATCATGTGGCACATACAGGACTGCAGCCTGCCCTCAGTGGRGTGGAAGGCTGTAGAACCTTGTAGACCATCATCCCTGGCATCATGTGGCGCTCCCAGGGGTCAGTCCCGGTGTTCAGGAGAGGCAGATCCTGCCTGACCAACCTGATCTACAAGATGACTTGCATCAGGGATAAGGGAAGGGCTGTGGATGTGTCCACCTGAACTTTAGTAAACCCTTTAACTCCRTTTCTCCTGGGGAAAGTGGCTGCTCAGGGCTCGGGCAGGTGTATTCTTTGCTGGGTTTAAAACTTCTATATGGCTGGGCCCAGAGAGTGAAGGGGAATGGAGCTACATYCCTGTGGGTCTGGGCGCTGGTGGAGTTCCCCGTGGCTCAGGATTGGGACCAGTACTGCTTAATATCTTTCTGAATGTTCTGGACAAGGGAATGGAGAGCATCCTAAGCACAACAATCCCATGGAACACTCCAGGCTGGGAGGAAAGTGGTGGGAAGGGACCTGGGGGTGCTGCTTGACWGCTRCTGAACATGAGCCAGCCAAAAATGCCAAGGACATCCTGGCCTGTGTGAAAAATGGTGTGTCAAGGAATAGGGAAGTGATTTCCCCCTGTTTTGGGTTCAGTTTTGGGCCCTTCGCTACAATACAGATATTGAAGGGCTGGAGCATGTTCAGAGAAGGGAACAGAGCTGGGGAAGAGGCTGAAGCACAAGTCTGATGAGGAGAAGCTGGTGTGGCTCAGCCTGGAGAAAAGGAGGCTTGGGAGGATCTTCTTGCTCTCCACAACTCCCTGACAGGARGATGGAGCCAGGTGGGGTCAGGCTCTGCTCCCAGGGGACAAGGGACACAACAAGAGAAAATAGCCTCAAGCTGTGCCAGGGAAGGTTTAAAGGGGATATTTGGGGAAATTTCTAACCTGAAAGGGATATCCAGCCCTGTCACGGGCTGCCCAGGGCAGAGGTGGAGTCACCATCCCTTGAGGGATGTAAAGACAAGGCACTTGGGGACATGGGTGGCCTTGGCAGTGCTGGGTATTGCTTTGACCTAATGATCTTGGAGGTCTTTTCCAAAATAAATGATCCTATTATTTTATTCCAACACTGTTTAATAGATGTAATTTCACTACCCCAATCAAAACTTTGTTCCTAGGGAAATAGTGACTGTTTTAAAGTAATATAAAACCATAGTAAATTAGCTTTTTTYCCTAATCAGTATAATTACTGCATGTTGGTTTTATCACAGCATCCTGACTTTAATTATTTGCAGCTTGGGAGAACTGTTTCTTGCATGAAACTTTATATTCAAAACCAAGGCAGATGGGCTTGAAWAGCACAAGCTGAAAGTAAATAGCAGTCCATCCAGGTGCTGCTCATAGCAGGCAGCTTTCAGAAATTCTGTCCAGAGCATCTAGTTTGAGAAAGTCTGACCAAGCTGGGCTTTGTATTTTAGGATTTTTAAAACAGGATTTAGTGCAAGAAACTGGAGATCACTTGCCAGGGCTTTTAATGGTGGATTATTGGCATCAAGACATGCAGAGCAGAAGGCAGCTGCTGAGAGGGATTCTGCAGCCCATACCTCTGCTCTGAGGCCTTCTGGTTTGAAGTTTGGATAATGTGGCTCCTTAAATTGAGCAAACAAAATGACATGCAAACCCAATTTTTATTATTTTTTCATTGTTGGTGTTCCATGCAAGTTGGAATTAAACAGGGTGGTTATTCAAAACAAGTCTAGGTCAAATAAAACCTGGTATTTAATTCACATAATACAGAATAGTTTTCATCAGGTAATTAGCAAAAATCATCCCATAAAGCAAAAAAGTGTGGTACTTTGCTGGTTTCCAGAAGCAGAACAATGGACTCATTTTTCTGAATGTTTCTTTCATTGCAGCAGCTCATTTAATGGCTTCTTGCACACTTGCTTCCATTTTGTACTGTTTTTCTCATTCACAAACMTAGTGGCCCACAGAAGCATTCTCACCTTCTGAATCTTTGATACCTCTGCTGTTGTGTTCACTTAGGGCTTAAAAATGTTCTGTAGTAATGTGTAAAAAAATAATAAAGCTTACCTGAAGTGCAGTTAACTTGAGTTTTATATGAGTTAAAATCTAATTTTGAGATTTGATGTGCAAAAGAAGCCAAAACAACCAAGAACATCCSCAAAAAACCCCAACAAAAATCAGTGTTGTGTATTTTCAATTTTTAAAAATCATCTTTGTTGCTGGTGAGCTGTTGGCTCAGTGTGCTCCTCTGAGGCAGCTCGGGCTGAGCGAGTGCAAGATGCTGGGTTTGATTTTTGGGAAAGCCAAGCTCTGTGTGGTTCAGAGCTCTCATACTGGGTGAGGAGGTGTCCAAGAGCACCTGGAGGGGTCTGGGGCTCTGGGCCATGTACCCACCAAGGGCTGAGGGGCWGCTGGGGATTGGCTGTTAGAGATATGAATGGGGCAGGAGCAGCTGCTCCCTGGATCCTGCTCGTGGTTTCAGCCTTGGAGCTGCCAGCAGCTTCACTCAGCCTCTCAGTGCAGGAGGAGGGAGGCAGGGGGAGCTTCCTGCCATGCCATGCTCCAAGGACTTTGTGTGCCCAGCCACAAGGAGATGTGTGCCTGCTCTGTGTGAGGCCCTGCTGACTGGGTGCGTGGTACAGGTGAAAAGGCTGTTGGATATTTATCACTGTCATGTCTCTGCTTCATCAAAGTGGAACATCAAGTAGATGATAAAATTTTGGTTTAATTTGCTGTRGCTGAAAAGGGACATCCTGCTGCTCTGCTTGCTTGTTTTTCCTGACCCTCATCCTGCTGGCTCCCATGGAACAGGTCTCTGCAGGGCCAGAGCTGATCTTTCTGTCATCAGCTCAGCAGAAAGACTCTGCTTGGGTCTCTCTGSTTTTTCTTTTCTTTTCTYTTGGCAGATCCTACATCCAGACTGCTGTTCAACCTCACAAGCCTCTGGTGGCCAGGGAGGAGGGAGTGGCAGGCAGGAGTGGGGTGCAGGAGGCTGGGAGAGGCAGGAGCTCAGGAGAGGCAGGAGCTCAGGAGAGGCAGGAGCTCAGGAGAGGCAGGAGCTCTCCCTTTTCCCACACCACTGTTGGGGTGGGGAAAAGCTGCTGCTGCTGCTGCTGCTGCTGGCCCTGGCTGGGGGAGGATGCCCTCACCCTTTGCTCTCAGATGTGGAGCTCAGTGCCTCCATTTCCCCCTGCTTGGTCTGTGCAACCACAGCACACTTGGAGTGGGAGGTGTCATCCTCTGCCCCTGCTGCTGTTTCTGCAGGTGCAGGGAAGGCACAAAGCCACTCTAGGCCAAGTTTCACTTGGAATTCTGACTTCTGTTCTCACTTCTCACTTCAAGTTCTGCCTTCTGAACACTTTCTATTCATTTGCTTTGGTTCAATCATCTGCGTCCAGGTGCTACAAGATGCCCAGGTTATTTGGAAAGAGTGTTTTCTTCACACATGTAAGATATTCCAGTGGGACTYTGAGAATCTTTTTCTCTTTGTAATTATTTAAATCCTTCTTAAAATCAAAATTAAAGAACTGCTTACAGCTTTTAAGCAAAGCATGGCATGGGAAGTTACTGTTGTATGGWTCAGTGGAATGTAAAATATTTTTTCATACTGAAGAGTTTAGTTTGGGATTCTTCTATGTAATTACACGGCAAAACMGTGTTAAATAACAGAAGTGAAGGATGAGGGACAGGAATAAATTTCAAATCATCTTGCTCTTGGCCATTGTATTTTGTACTCCTTTGTATAATCTCTCACTGCCAGAKCTTCTCTTCAGTCCTAATTTTTCTGTTATTTCTATAAAAAATAAATAAGATTTATATTTAAAATAAAACAGATTGAAACTAGTGGAGGAAAAACTACAAAGGTGACAGTAGTGCTTTGTATTGTAGACTTGTGTGTTGTGAATAGGGTCATTTCCAAAGAACCTGAATTATGGAAAAGACTAATTGTGAATTCGAGTTCAGGCAATAAGGGTAAGTAGCTTTGATTAGGGGTGGCAGCCTTGCAAAATCCTCAAACCCTCAATGAAACGTTATCCTGCCACATACAATACGCCGTGGCMCATAAGACCTGCCCTCAAATGAGGGAGAAACCTTTTGTGTTTTCTTGGTTAATTTGGAATTATTGCAGGCTGTGCAGCATCCGCGGGGCTGGCACGTGGGGCCGGGCTGCGGGCGGCCTGCACGTGCTGCCMGGGTAAGTAGGTCTGGCAGGAGCCAGGGGGGGGACCCAGCCGTGGTTTTCAGGACACCAGAAAGTTGTTTTTGTAAACCAGTTCAGTCACTTTGTGTGGGGATAACCCCATGGTTTGGAGGTGCCTGAATACTCCGGGCAGGGTGGGTAAATAGAAGGTCTTAGAGGAAGGAGCGGTGTGTAAAAAAGCACTTTCACATTTCTGCAGACACTTTGTGCCTGTGGAAGCAGGAATAAATTGTACCTCAGCACAGAAAGTCTCTGGATTTAACTTCTCCAACCCACTAAGAGTTTTTCAGCATTTTGTCTCATTTCTGCAGTCCCCTGAAGTTGTGCTGTGTGGGTGTGTGGCAGAGGAGGCAGCTCAGGAAARAATGCCCTGAAGAGGTTGGGGTTGGTTTTAATAAAGTGGCTCCAAAGTGAGCTGCAGAAAGAACAAAAACACAGCTCATACTGCTCGTGCACATCAGGTGGGCACAGGGGGAAGCCAGGAGGACACAGGCCTTTCTCTTCTGCCCAGCAAACTGCAAAAGTTAATCAGGTTGTGAAAATATTATGCAAAATGTCTTTTTCATGATTTTAAGGCCCTGGAAAGCAGCAGCTTTTTGATGTATATAGCATCTCTCTGCTAAGTGCTTSCAAAATAAAAATTCTTTTCTAAAATTTCATCAAACTTCTCTTTTTGAAAGGTGCAGTTGAAATAATGAACTTGCTTTGTGAATTTGGTGGGGAACGGCACTGTGTGTAAATGCATTTAGGTGTACAGTCTTGTCCTGATTTTTTTTTTTTGATTGTTATATAAATGTTCTAAATTAAAACAGGTTAGATTGAATCATGCTGTTTACTGACCTAGTAGACCAGACTTGATCATTTAAACTGTCTTTAAAATCATGGTGCACGTGTCTGATTAGTGTGTTAGCTTCTGCAGTCAGCGTGGTCCGAGCAAATGATGTAGAAATGTACCATGTGCATGAAAAATCTGTATCTTCAAAGCTTAAAGCTAAATCCCTTGTTTATGAAATCTTTCCATATATGAATTTTGTATTTTATTTGGGAGATGGCCACACGAGTTTTAGGGGAGGAGTATATAACAATTAATATTCTCTGATAGCCTACATGATAAGCCCCCAAAAAGTACATAAAGCCATGAACACCTTTTTTTAACAGGGCTTGAAGACTGCTGAGGAACACACATTTTGAATCATTTGAGCATTAAAATAACAGTAATACCCATGGAAGAGCCACAAGACTTACCCGAGCAACCAGTAAGTATATTTAAAAAAGGCTGAAAATGAAAATCTAAAACAAATTAGTGATCTCACAATTTTGTTATACAGTTATTTTAACGAATATTGGAAAAGAAGGCTTATACTTARTGTATTTATCCAGAGGACAAAAAGCATTTTGTTGTTCGTAAAATGTGCTGTACATTTAATTTACTATAATTGTACAGGCAGTAGTAAGAAAGGAGTAGTTATAAGTTCTTGAGCTTTATGATGTTTCTATGCAAACTGATTACTTGTTATGCTCAGAAGACTAGACTTATCTCAAGCCTGTTGTAGAGAAAATAAAATTCACTATTTTAGGGACAAATTCAGCATGCTGGGTATTACAGAGTCGATAGTCTTTAATTCTTCTTTTGCTTGAGATCTTGGGAAGATCCTGTGATTCATTGTTTCCACAAGTGGAAGGCATTTTTAAATGACTGATGTAACAGTAGGTTGGGGTAGGGAAGCATGTCTGAAGGTTAAAGTTGCTACATGTGTGTGAAATATTTGCAATAGTGTTTGCATTATCAATAACTGATATTAACACAGCATGGAAGTGTTGGGTAGAGAGTTATCAATACAGTATGAGATTAATTAAATTGTGTATCTAAAACATAATAGCATAGGAATTAAGCAGAAATGTTTGTATTAAGGTTTTGTTCCCAAAATAAACCTGGCACAAACTCTACAAGAAATTGCCAAGTTACAGTGGGAGTGATGCTTGTAATCTTGGAGACCTTGTCAAATGCACACAGAAACAGAATAATGTGCTTGAGGGCACTTTGGGTGTGTTGTAATTGAAAAGATTTTGATGCCTTTTTAATGTGAAAATTTAATATTCTTCAGTTAAACTAGTTAGAAAATACTTTGTAATGTCATTTATGCAATTTTATGATTTAGGAACAAAATCAAATGAAATGGAAATGTAAAATTATTTAGAAYCTGGCTTTCCACGAGCTGCAGATGATGGTCTTGAGTAATATCCACAAAATGTGAAACTAAGCAGCAAAACCATACAGTTTGTACTCCAGCTGTTTGAAGAGTTTAAAAATGAATTGCCTGTACTAAAAAAGGAAATCTCTCTAAATACATCCTAATATAATGAAAACTGTCTTTATTCTKTAGGGCATGAGAGATAGGGTACAGCTAATTATCAGTGGTGTGTCCTTTAAGCAGATTCTGCTGTAATATTCAGCTAAAGATTTTTTTGGTAATTTCTTTTAAGAATACCAGTGATACCAGTCAGTCATTCTGTGACAGATTATGAGACTAGATAGGTCATAATGAATGAGTGAGGAGTTCTCCTGCATGTTCTTGCAGGAGAAACTCACCCTGGCATCCTTCTGAGAGCTTCACAGTGATGTTTGTAGCCTGCAGAAACCAAATTTGTGTTCAAGCCAGTGCTGTCAGTGGTGTAATATCCTGTACAGGAACAGGATCCAGCTGGCACCTACAAAATGAAAAAAAGTGCTGTACTGGTTTTAGTCAGGAGTCAAAACTCCTAATTTTTTACAGAAAAAGCATTCATGTTCCTATCTTTATGCAATATTAAAATATAGGGGGGGAAAGAGCAAGGTTTGTGTCTGTAGTGCTGAATCTGTGCAGAATAAGATTTTCTTAAAATTTATGACTGTTTTATTCAATTTCCACAAAATTCCTTAGCTATTCCTCCAGCTATTTTTGTGGCTTTATATCTCAGCACCTGCTACTAATGTAACTAACATGACAATTCTGCTATACAAGATGCAGTGGTAGCCCTTGTTTTCTAATTAGGAAAAAGCTTGTTTTGAGATGAAGAGCCCGTGGTTACACTGGTGARTTCTGGAGTGCAGGACATTTAGCCACCACTCTGAACCTTCCAGCTTGTATTAGTTGTAGCTCTGAACATTTTTGTCTTTGCAGGTGAAAAAAGCCAAGATGCAGGAATCCAGAGACCAGAGCCTGAGGTATGGGATTTTAAATTTTATTTTAGTGTGGAATAGTTCTTTATGGTCTTTTACAATTATAAAGCYTTCATTTTAGAAATTTGCCTCTTGATTTATTTTTTACAAACCTATGGAAAATAAAGTTGTATTTGGATTTGATATAATTTTGATTAAGTTCCCAATAAAAATTAATTAACTAGCCCTGTGGTAAAAACCTTTTATAAAAGTGCCACAAAGAGTTTTAATGGCATCAGCACATCTGTCTTTCACAGAAGGAGACTGAAATAACATGCATTTAACTTGSTGAGACTCAGGATATTTTAATAATATCTGTACTACTATTCTTACTGAAACYCTGTGGATAACTGCTTTGAGAAATGAAACTCTTCAATTGTAGCCTCTCCTATTTAAAGCTGTTGTGTGATACTATTTTTAGCCTCATTAGATGCTTTTTGATGGGTGTTTTATTTAGAAATTAACTATTATTATTACTACTTAGAATAGCTATATTAGGATTGATTCTGCTTCTCTGAGTAGCAGCAAATACAGTGAGAAAAGATTTCTTTTTGGAGTCTCTGCCATTCCAATAAGAGCAAGGAGGAAACACCATTTCTGCAGGAGTGGTCATGTTCTGTATTCTCARTATTAGAATTTTGATCTAATCACACAGGCTCCCTTTCTGGCCCATCTGAGTCAGAGAAATCAGATCCTGGAGGGTTTTTTTCCCTCTCTTGGGTAGAGAGGGGAGCGTGGGCAGGTCTGAGCATGTTGGGGAGCTCTCCTCCCTCTGTGTCACCCTGCTTCAGCACACCCACACCTTCCCTATGGGAAAAGGGAGCTCAAGATTGAGTGTAAACATCCTTGGATTGTGGACATCCAGTATTTTAAAACAGAAGAGAGGGGTGGGATAAAGTTGCATTTCTAACTTGTTTAAATATTCTGGCTCTGTTTTGATAAAGCTGTGCATGATTTTAAGTTTGACTAATGGAATAATTTAAAAGAATTTATTTGACCTGTTTCTCCCTTTCCTCTGCACTGCAGGAGGGGAAGGAGGGAGAAAAATCAGTTTACTTGAGCCCAGAAAGCAGGAATGGGTGGGTGTTGCAACATTTGGGTTTATTTCTCATACAGCCTCCTGCTCCCTGTGTAGTTCACCTCAGACACCTTTAGGCTCTTCCTGAGAATTTAATTTGCTCATTCAACACAAAATTGTGCAGTTGTTTTTTTGTTGGGTWGCTGAATGGAGTCAGGTGATGGAGGGAGGCAGAGAGCACCAGCTCACCGTGCTGAGGTACAAGGGGGAAATCCCTCCTCAGCAGCAATAAACAGCTCCTTTGGCTCCTTCACCTTGAGAAACTGCAGTTTCAAARTACCAGAACAGCACACAGATGGCTCAAAACCTCATGAAAAGCTGTGTTGCAGAACTGGCAATAATAAAACTAAAGCCTGGAAGGCAATAATCAAGAAAAAATAGTTTCATTCAGAAATTATCTGTACTTCCTACTCTGTACATGAACAAAGCAACATCAACATGGAACTGAAACCACGTGGGACAAATCCAGAATAATCCAGTAACCTGCAGATGTTTAAGTACAGAAGTGCCTCCCAGTTCAAGGATGTTTCAGCACTGCTCCTAAGGGGCAAATGCAGCAGTGAGGCAAGGCCCATGGCAGGGAGCAGGGTCACACAGCACTGCTGGCAGCACTTCCTTGGCTGCTGCAGCTTGGGGGCATGGAATGGAGATGCCAAGAGGTGTTTCTCAGAGAAGCCACCCCTGCAGTCTCCCCTCTACCAAACCTTGGCCACTCAAACCCCAAATAGTTTGATGTCTGATTCCAGTTGCAGATCTCTCTCAGAATCTCTTTCTGAAATAGCAAAGAGCACAGGGCTGGGTTTTGTGAAGAGTTAGTTTGCCTTGGTCAGAAGGGTTGAACCCAGGGGTTATGATGGCCAAGGATGTTAATTTAAGAGTTCATAATGCTAATACTGAGCCTTTGTTGTCCTGGCAGTCATGTGAGCAGCACAGAAGTCAGTGATCAGAAAACTGAATCTTCAAACCTTGGTTCAAACCTTCCCATGTCCAGTGAGAGTGAGTATCTGGAGTTCTCCCATTGTCTTTCCTCATGTCTTTCCCTGGTACCATGCTTCATCAACCACAAGCTTTGTCTCCTCCTTGTAATCCTTAGCCTGCTCTCACTATCAGTTGTAAAGTGAACATTTGCTGTAGTGTTTACAAAGTGCTAATGCCTGATGGTAAGGAAATATCTGTTTCTAACAAATATTTTTCTGTCACTGCCCCTCAGCTGGCTTTTGGGTGCTTTTGAGTGCTGCTGTGTCTTATCTGCCTTAGACATGATTCTTCTTGAGGGTTGAGTCAATATCAGTTGTAATGCCTATTGTAAACATGTTTTATAAATCATTATCTCTACACAGCTGGTTGGGTCCTTTGTAGCAATATGCCATACACTTCATCTTAGACTCTGAATTGTATTGAATGTCTGCAGAAAGCTCTTAGGAAATAAACAGAGAGGAAACAGACAGGAAATACAAAGATTGCATACTAAGTGAAAAGTGGAGTGTATCCTTTCTCTTGGAAAAAGAGGGCTGGAAGTTRTTAGGAAAGTCAGATTCCTCTGTGGAATACCTTTGACTGCCAATACATATTTTGAAGTGTAAGTCACCTTACCTTAGCTGAAAGTGTGTAAGATGTAACTTCCCATKGTAATTGATTTAATCATTGCTGCTTTAATCCATGTACTGTGGTGCTGCAGGAGTTAGGAGAAATTTCATCCTGCAAAACCTGCTGCCTAACTGRATAAGCCATTTACAAATCCTAGAAGTTGCATGCAGTGTTATTGTGGGATTTTTTGCTTTTTTTACACCATTGCCTAATTCTTTGTATGCAGTTTAATAAATACAAATTCTAGAARTATCATTACTACATAACTATTCAGATGAATATTGACTTTCTTTAAAAAATACCCTACAAATCCTCAACATGTGGRAACTGACAAGTATTAGAGGAAAGCCTTTAGGTCCAAAAGTTCCCAGTTTGTGTTTCCTGTTGTATCCTTGTGCTGCATGGGCTTCACACTGTGAGCAAAGGCAAACACTGAGGAGCAGAGSAAGGTGATTCATGGATCATTTGGGAGGTTCAGCACATGTGGTTGATGGTTTGTACTTCTCAGCTGCTTGTGTTCAGATCACACAAAGAGAAGGTTATTGAGGTGGCAGAGTGCACATTGGGGTTAGAGCTGCCTGTGGCACTGTCYTGCTTTCCTCAGTGTAACTCAGGAGAGTTTGCTACATGGTCATACAAGAGCAATAATGCAGGTCCAATATGGACATCCCAACATTTTGAGCACATTACTGGGGCAGAGTATGCTGTTATCCATGACCCTGTTTTGGAGGCTGTTAATTGAGTCACTCCAGAGGGAAAATGTGGTCTCTTGTAATGGTAGGTGTGGAGGAGCATGGCCCCTGGGGTTACACAGGGGATACACAGTTAGCTKGGATTAGGTCCTGGGCAAGCCCAGGTGCTTTGCTTTCAGAGGGGAATCAGCTGGATCCACAGCAGTGCAGCTGTGTTTGCTGAGGGTTTGGGTATGGTGCTTGTAGATCTGGGCTGATAAACCCATGTGCTTGCAGATACAGTCACAGCAGTTGCTGCACTGTGGTGGTGCCATGTACCAGAGAGGCTGCAGGGTCCAAATTCTGTGCTGGGCTCGTGCCAGAGAGGCTGCAGGGTCCAAATTCTGTGCTGGGCTCGTGCCAGAGAGGCTGCAGGGTCCAAATTCTGTGCTGGGCTCGTGCCAGAGAGGCTGCAGGGTCCAAATTCTGTGCTGGGCTCGTGCCAGAGAGGCTGCAGGGTCCAAATTCTGTGCTGGGCTCCTGCCCATTGTTGCTTTCTGATGGACAGCTGAGTATTTTATCAGCTGATGTGATCCAAGGGGTGTTTATTGGCTCTTGGATGAAGCTGTGGGAGCCCAAGCCCCCATCTCCAGCCCACCCTGGAGTGCTGTAACAGAGCAATCTCACACAAGGTGTAGCAGAGCCATAGGCTGTGCTGGCTGAGAACATTTGAAGTATTTCCTCTGTGTTGCCAGCTGAGCCACTCTGTGTTACCAGCTTCAAAGTGCGATTGTTGTGGATTTATTGAAGCAGAATAAATGGTTAAATGTAACTACCAGATTGCTTTAGAGGCATCTCTGAGCCTTGTGCACTGCAGCTGTGCTCCACTGGATGTGTGTGATTAAGTTCATTGAGCTGGAGCTGTTCCTTTTTGCAGGAAAACTCTTTGCTGGAGCCATGCATGGACAGAGTACCTAGGGAAGAGGAAAGCTTGGCAAAACAGATGTTTGGTCTCTGCTCCAGGACACAGAARTGTTACACTTGCTGCAGATGAAGCCTCTTTGGCAAATATGCAGGGGTTTGGGGAGGACTGAAATCAAAGTTTTTTATGACAGTTTGAAAAAAATTAYGGTGCCAGCTGATAAAGGGAAAGAGCACTGTTTCACAGGGAGGAATAGTGTGACTGACTGATCTACCTGCTGTGAGCTGGCAAAACATTTTTGTGCCAGTTTAAAAGTGTGTTTTTGAGAATTTGCTTTGAAACAGATATTCAGGGCACTAAAACTCTTTGTAAATACTGTGTGTTGACTAAAATATACCATGAGTATTGATATTTGTCTTYATTTGTTGGGTTTTGAAAGCACCTCTATAATTACACAAACTATTTTTTTTTCAGTTATGACATGCACTGATTATATCCCAAGGTCATCAAATGATTATACCTCACAAATGTATTCTGCAAAGTAAGTCAAGAAATTGTTACTGAGTTCTGTAACTCTTCTCTCTGAAGTAATTTTTTGTATCTTTATGCATTTCTCTAGTGCAGTAAATCCCACTACTGGCAGCAGATACTCGTTGYTGAGGACACTGAACTTACAGAATTCACCCTTTAGCTTTAGTGACTGTTGTTTTATAGATGATAAATGAAAGCCTCACAAAGATAAATGAAGCCCTTCAAGTAATTAACATGATAGTCTTGGTGAATAATGCACATGATGTTTGTCGAATAAACAAATGGAACATAAATAAATACAAGRAGAATATAAGATTTTCTCACCATTCACTGTGTTTAGGGGTCTTTGTAGTTCTTCCTGTTGGAGCAGGATAGGCTTTAACCCCTGCTGCTTGTTTTTGTGTAGTTTCTGTGTGTGTATCCCTGGTTCTTACAGGTACTGCTGGATTACAGCAGCTTCAGGGTCTGGTGTGGTGAGGCATGATTAGTGGGACTGACTGCTTGTGCCTGTTGGAATGGGGAGTGTGTCCCTCCCAACCCACCCTGCCCTCCCAGTCCTGGATCTCTGGCACTGTGGAGGAGGGATTTTCCCTGCTGCCACTGCAGGCACCATCTGTAAACTCAAGAGCCTGTCTTGGGGAGCACAAGGAGCTTATTACACTATGAGGAATTGTCAGTCTGAGTAGTTTCTCCTTTCTGGAGCAATTATTGAATGTGTCTTCTGGTTTGAAGGCTGAAAGCTGCATAATGTAAACGGTTCTTTCTGACTTTTGTTCTCTCTTTTCCCCAAGGCCATATGCACATATCCTGTCTGTACCAGTGTCAGAAGCAATGAGCCCTTACCCTGCTCAGCCTCAGTACCAAGCACTACAGCAGTCCCAATCCTACACCATCTACCCCCAGACCACCCAGACCTATGGACTACCTCCTTTCGGTAAAAAGTGACTTTTCAAAAATTTCTCTATGCCTGCAGTTACTGTTTCATGTCTCATTAAAAAGCCAATGTTAAGCTTAACCAGGTGTGTTGGAGAGAAGAGTTTGTAGGAGAGCACATGCATAGCTTAAATTGTAGATGGGCACTCTTGATGGGGCTTCAACTTACAAAATAAGATTTTTCACAAAGCTGTTACTTTGGATCTCCCCGTGAAGTTTGCCATGTGATTCTTGGTTTGGGATCATCATTATCTCTAGTTGTGGTATAGCTGTGTTTGTGCAGTTTCCTTCTTAGTTAAATGACACAACATAACACAATGACCCCGTAATACAACTCCTTTCTCCTTTCTCCTTTCTCCTTTCTCCTTTCTCCTTTCTCCTTTCTCCTTTCT
>JACDOX010000205.1:755076-794571 GCA_014549065.1 Cardinalis cardinalis
CTCCTTTCTCCTTTCTCCTTTCTTCCTCCTTCCTCCTTCCTCCTTTCTTCCTCCTTCCTCCTTTTCTTGTTATCCATGATTAACACATTTTTATTTCATCTTTCACCAAATGAGAGCTAATGCTAAAATGTCTCTGAGTTTACTAGGCAAATAATTTCCTTAATTTGCTCTAATAACTGAGCCCTTTTAATAGCTATTCCAGCCTCTGCAAATGCAGCTCCCAAAAAATGGAAGGGAGCAGAGGCTGTTTYATCCCTTAGCAGGGAACACTGATAAGAGGGGGAGCATCACAGCACCATGCAGGGAACTGGGGGAGSCCCCTGGCTGCCTGTGGCAGTGCTGGAGTCACCACCCCTTGCAGAGGATGTGGTTTAGTGGTGGGTATGGTGGTGCTGGRTTAGTGGTTGGACTTGATGATCCTAAAGGTCTTTTCCAACTTTTACCATTCTGTGATTCTGAATACATGTCTCAGGGGCTTGTGGTTGTACTGCACAACCATATGCACTGAGCCTCTTGCAGATTTATCTGTAGTGTAAAATCTTGGTACCTTGATGTGTGTAAACRTGAATTTTTCTTTAGTTAAAGAATTAGATGTCTTTGGATAAAAACTGCTAAATTTCTGGCTTTTGTTAGCTGCTGACAGAACATGGACTTTTGTAAAGGTTACAAAACAATTGATTTGTCATTATATATTTGAAAGATGGTGTAGGAAAAATAATAAATTCAGACTTGGCTTTGTTAAACACAACTTAAATTGCTAATACTGTAATTACTGATGGTTGCTGGAACATAACTCCTCCTCACTGGGTGCCTGCACTTTGGTTTCAGTGCCTTGTTGCACTGTTTTTTGCTGGATCTGTGCAGTGCCTGATGGTTTCCTTTGCTTCATTTATTTGGTGTTTTTTGAGGCTGAGGCTGCTTTGTGTGCTCTTGTGTGTTTTAATGTGTCACATATTGGTGTTTTTAAAGGCAAATATTTGTAGATATGTGGAGTGCTCCAGTGAAGTTGTTTAAAACAGTGGTTTAGACTTCTACAATTTTGGAAGGAGGGAGGGAAGGTGTAGGGGTTTTGTTAGAGTATTGTGGGTGTGATGTTTTGTTGGTTGCAGTAGTGGTGGCTGTATTTGGGGGGAGTGTTCATTTTTTTCAAGGCAAAGGTTCTGGAGTGCAGGGGTACTCAGCTGCTTCAATATTATAGTCTAAATGTAACACTGGAAAAATTCTTCTGAAGACCTGGAAGGAGATCTGCATTTTCTATTGATTTCAAAGGAGCTTTCATCTGTAAAATATCCAAMATGTCATCAGTTACTGAAATGTCTGGTGCTGATTTTGAGGCCTGTTGTTAAACACCTGGATTTTTAGTGTGAAATCRAGTGTTAGGAAGATGTTAAAAGTCATTATTTCCAGTAATGGAAATCATAGTGGAGTGGTACCTGCTGAGTCATGCTGAGAAGATGGACCTTGCACAGTTTGATGGAGAGGTAGAAGTTAGAGGATTGAACATGCACGCTGCAGAGGGAATTCTGGAAATTGTTTCTGCTCACAAAATCTCCAGTGAGCAGGTGAGGGCCAACAACTTGGTTTTAGCAGCACCAGAGGGCTTTTACAGAGGTTGGTGTGTCTTTCTGCTGTGCATTTGTTTCTGTGCCAGAAAGAAGGCACCATGGCTTCTCTAACTGGAACAAACCAGCATGAAATTCAAGCAAGCTGACAAACACCAGCATAGTCTGGAGGTGGCTGRAGTCAGGATGCTCCTTTTAGAGAAGGGATGACCTGTGCTCTTGGTGATTTGTCACCTCTCTTGTGCTCAGTGCATTGTTCTGCATGGGATGCCCTTGTGGTCTGGAGAGATTTTATCAAATAAACATTAAAATAAGAGTGATGACATCCAGGCTGCCTAGCTGTAAGCTGGTGTTAGAAGGACCATGGATGTGATGGCTTCCATTAACTCAAGAAAAACCTACAAGTGCTGGAATGTCCTGTGTGGGGCCTTTCCATGTCTGTAGATGTGTGCTGGGACATTCTGTGACATACAGTGCTGCTGTTGGACATGGATGAACTCATTCCTCCTCTCACAGCTTCTCCATCATCCTTGAGGCTRTGCCAGCTTATCATGCTGTCCTGCAGGACCATTTGCCAGCAGTCCAGGAGTGTGCCTGGGTATAGAAAGTATAAAGGATGTGTCTGTAACAACAAGACAGTCAGGGAAGGCAGGGGCTGAAAGATGCCTTAGCACATTTCCTGAATCACCCAGCCAGCACTGCCAGCACCTCTGTGTGTGTCTGCCCTGCTGCCACACTCCCTGTGTGGTCATTGTCCCACAGCATCCAGGGTGGGTTTGTGTTTCACTCTCAGGTTCTTTGGCACTTCTGCATGTCGTGTGACCATCACATTGTGCTGCTGACTGCTCCTTGTCCCTCTGTCTGGTATCCTAAGGAGCTTCTGGTTCCTGTCCCCTGTGAGAACTGCTCACCCATTTGGAGATGGTGGCACTCCCTTTCCAGGCTAAGCAAACMCAGCTACTCCCACTCTCCTTGGAGGATCTTTTCCCCATATGTTTTGTTCTGGAGTTTCTGCAGTGTATCTACAGTCTTTCTTACATCAGCCTTTCCTTTTTGTTTGCTAATTATTGAGGTTCTGGAGGCTTGAAACCTTAACAAAGACACAGCTTGAGAGTCTAAGAGTCAAGCCCTGGGGTGACTGTGCAGAGGGGAGTGATTTAAGTTGACTCACAGGTGTCAGTTTGAGATCAGATCTGTAAATAAATCAAAGGGCCATTGCAGAATTTAGTTCTGACAGCTGCAGCATGGAGTGACCTCCTGGAGCTGCTGCTCATGTCCAGCTTGATGGAGTCTCCCATGTCATTTAGGTAAGAAACCTGGAGCTCACAGCCCATGGCTCAGTCCTRCTGGAGTGGGTGAAGGGCTGCAGGTGGCTTCTGCAGCCTTGGTACTGTTTTCAGGCTGTTTGAAAGGAGGGTGCTCTTTCTAATGGCCCTGAACTCTGTCTAGCTCCAAACGTCCTTTGTCCCTCTGCTTTGCACACTCCTGCTTGTTTGTAAGTAGATCCTCTCAAAATATTTCTGCTTCCTAACCAGGGCAAGGGAGATCTGTCTTTGGCTGTAGATTTGGAGACACTCAAATGAAAGCCTGAAGAGCCCTGRAGAGCAAGGCCTGAGCTGAGCTGCCTCAGTTGGACACTGTTGGCACCCATAGGTGCAGAGACCTCACCTTAACACAGCACCCAAGCTGAGCCACATGCTTGGTGTGCCCTGTACACGTAATTACAGTCACTCTGCTCTCTATGCTGTGCCTAGGGTTCTTACAAAAGCATTCCAAAACAACAGGAAATCTGGAAGAAACATTCAGATTTTAAATTATTTTTTTAGCTCTRTATTTGTTGTTGTCAGTCTAGGAAAATTACTGGCTTGTGGCTTGGTTTAAAATATTCATCCTGAAGCCCAGTGAAGTAGTGGAAGTGTTGAGCTTGGCCTTCACAGATCCCAGCCTTGGCCTCACTGTGTAACAGCTGGTGTACTTGCAGTGCTGTGCAGCTCAGCCCAAAGTCACAGCCACTGGCAGGTCCTTTATCTGCATGGCCACTGAATCTCAGTGACACAGACAGATTTCAGTTAAAAGCTTTGCAAATTAGTCTTCTTGGTGCTTTTAATTTTCTCTTTTTCAGCCATTTTGTCACCAGCTCTAATCCCTGCACAGCCTGACAGTCAGTGCTTACTATTGCCAAAATTAAACATTTTCCACGTGTCATTTGTTACTTGCTTTTGTGATGAGCAAAAATCTTATTCTGAGGAAGGAGCATGCTGTTTGATCCCAGCATATTTGTTTGTAACTGGTCCAATTTATCTGATTCAGGTGCACTGTGGCCAGGTATGAAACCTGAAAGTGGTTTAATTCAGACTCCATCTACAAGTCAGCACAGTGTTCTTACCTGCACTACAGGGTTAACCACAAGCCAGCCCAGCCCAGCACATTATTCTTATTCCGTTGAAGGTAACTTGGCATGGTTTTTATCTGCATCTCTCTCCACCTAACTGAGTCCAGATACCAAACTAGAGAGGCTTGCACGCTTGTCCTTGGTTTGTGCATGCTTCTTCATGCTTTGCCTCTTTTCTCTTTGTGCCTGTGTGTTTGTGGGGTTGTGTTTGCCTCCCACCTGTGTGTGCACCAGGCTGGCTCGTTGGTGCCATGCTGCTGGGCTGAACAGGGTGAAGAGCAAATGGGAAGGGGAAARAGACTCCATGTTGTGTTCCTGCATGCTTTACTGGGAGTGCTCTTGCATTTCTCTTTGTTTGTGGTCTTTAGATTGATGTCAGGAAATATGCTGACTGCAGTGAGATTTTTAAACATTTGTTTTTAATTCCTTCTGGAGGTAGATGGCTCTTCAATACCAACCGACACAGGTTGGTAGATCTGCTAGGAAGTGAATTTCTCAGTGCAGAACTACCATTCAAATATTATAATTGCTGGAAGTGCCACATCTAAGAAGGCAGGTGCTGAATTTCACCAGCTTCCACAGCAGTGAATGTGCCAGATAAGTGAATAATGAAATATTGTTGCTTATGGCACATACGTGCAAATTGATTCCTCTTCTTTAGGCTGGAATTTGCCATTTATGTTTTGGTGACAAATGGTGAAAATTTGTCTCTTTGGAAATTTTATAAARCATTTCAGGAAATTTGTAATCTATGCCTTGTGGAATATTTTCACAAAAATTAGTCAGGGACTTGAGGAAATTTTTAGTTCAGCTTCCTGCTCAAAGAGTAGTTGATACAGAATTCAGAACCAGATTGCTCAGAGCTTTATCTAGGTACRTCTCCAAAACCTCCAAGGCTGGAAATCTTGCCAGTTCCAGAACCTGACTGTCATTATGATGAAATGTTTTTTCTTTTGCTGACTCRGAGCTTTCTCTCTTCCGTGTTCTGACCATTTCTCTCCTCCTGCTGCTGCACACCTGCAAAAAGAGCTTGTGTCTGTCCTCTCACTAATGTCCATGCAGGTACCAGCAGGCTGCATCAAGTCCCCAAAGCCACCTCCTCTCCTGGCTGGACAGTCCCTCTCCCCTGAAATGCCCCTTGCAGGGCACRTTCTCCAGATCCCTGACTGGTTTGGTGTCTCTTTAGCAGACCCACTGAATTTTATCAATATGTTTCTTGTGCTTGAGGGGCCAAACTGAATGCCACAACCAGATGTGGCCTCMTGAGAGCCAAGAAAAGGAGAATAATTCTTAAAATTAGCAATGAGTGGGTTTAGCATGTCTCTCACAGAGGAAGGTCATGGGTATGTCATGGTCCTTGCTCAGCTTGCATTATTGAGACAGTCAATGGCCCAGTGTACTTATCCTTAATTTACTTTTCACATTCATAACTGCATAACTGCATTCACAAATTGTTAACTGCAATGAACTGATCATTTTTTTGTGAGTGCACACGGGCTCCAGAAGCAGCAGGATCAGAGTTTTGYTCATTGATTGAGGGAAAACAACTTTGTGCATCTTGGCACTGAGCAAACCACTCTGGAATTCAGTTAGTTAAATAAAAGGAAAGCAATACTGGAACTACTCCCTTTTTCCAGCTTAACCCTCCTTCCCACAGCAGAATGACTCCCTGTGTCTCACAGACCAGCTTGAATTGCCAGGGCTCAGGGGTGGTGCTACACAAGATTTCCCAGTGATGCCCCGTGGGGGGCAGGTGGATCCCTGGGGGTGCTGAGGTGACAGACCCATGCCAGGCCTTGCTCTGTAAAATTATAACATCACAGACTTGKYTGGGCTGRAAGGAACCTTAAAGAWGATCCCCTTYCAACCTCTCTGCARTGGCAGGGACACTTCCACTGTCCCAGGGTGCTCCAAGCCCTGTCCAGCCTGGCCTTGGGCACTGCCAGGGATCCAGGGGCAGCCACAGCTGCTCTGGGCATCCTCACAGCCAAGAATTCCTTCTCAATGTCCCATCTAACCCTGTTCTCTGGCAGTGGGAAGCCATTCCCCYTTGTCCTGTCGCTCCATCCCTTGTCCAAAGTCCTTCTCCAGCTCTCTCTGAGCCCCTCTGGATGCTGGAAGGGGCTCTRAGGTCTCCCTGGAGTTTTCTCTTCTGCAAACTGCTCAACCCCAGCTTTGTCAGATTTCACACAGGAGAAGGATTTGAATCTGTGCTGCTGGGAGAATGTGATGTGAGAAATTTCCCTGCAGGCTGCTCTCTGAAAGTGTGCACAAGTCACCCCAAAGTGTGCAAAAGTCACTCCAATGGTACAAATGCTGTTGCTTTTTGGAAAAACTTTTTGCAGACTCGCAGGAAACTTTTCCTTTTTCAGATTTGCTGTATTTCCTTCTCAAGCWGCCCACCAAGGGTTCAGACCAGTACAGGGGCTGGTGCCAGGGAGGTGTTGAAAGGATGGACAGAGTTGTTTCAATAGTAATCCCTGGAATGAATATCTGTCTTTTCTCTCCACTCAGATCAGCAGGGTGAGACACAGCTGTACAACGGTGCTGACCCACTGGAGGGGAGTTTTGGTGCATGGGTCTGGCTTTGACTCTTTGAAAATGATTGAAGCAAAGCAGATTTGGATTAATAAAATAGAGAAGGCAGGGATATAATGTCTGAGGATGAGTTCTGAAGTGAGGGATAAAGAAAGGAAGAGAGTCATGGCATCTTTAATGCAGTACTTGTGTTAGCTGGTCTTTAAACCTCAGCCCTTCAAATCATGTTTAGCAGATCTTTGCCAAATATTTTTGCATGGTTCTGGCCCATTCACAGGTAAAAGGAAGTGGCCCACAGTGCAGAAAGAATTGGTTCATCTGTGTGGTGGGAACTGTTTAAAAAAAATCTGGTATGAAGCAATGTTTGGATACAGGATTATTAAAAAGACCTGTTGGAGGGAGASCAGAGTTAAAATAAACAATGAAGTCCATGTGAGGGAATGCCAAACCTTTTTTCTCATTTCTTAACTTCTGTAATCAATCTCAGTGGAGAAGCAGCCTGTGCAGAGCATTACAGATAAGAATCACTTTCTGTTTCCTTTCCATAACAGTCTTGAGAGCAGTGGTGTAAGTTTATCTTCCAGAGAGTTGCTCTGCTCTGGCTGCAGGTTTGTTCACTTAGCAAGGGTCTTTTCTGGAGAGCTGGGCTTCATAGGGGCCTAGGAAGGGACCTTCTCTTMAGGTGATTCAGCCTTGATAGTTTCCATAATGTGTAATTAATTGGAAGGAGCTTTATGTGGAAACTGCCCCTGGTTTTGTGCAGTTGTTTGTGAGTGTTTGTGACAGGCTCCTGGGCTCACACAGATGGGATTCAATACCTGTGGAGCTGCTGTAGGTCCTTGAGTGTCTTCACTGCCATTATTGCTGTTCAGTGCAGCAATTTTGCCTTTTTCTAAATGTTTCTGGAGCTAATTACTTCCCTTTGTTTCCACTTCCACAGAGATGTCACYCTTCATATTTCTCATCTCCTGTAAATCCTGTGTATTTCTACACATCTTTTAAGATCTGTTTGTTTTGTTTTCTTAACTTTTTGAGGTGTATTTTGGATGCATTCCCCTTTCCAGGAGGCACCAGGTAGTATTGGTGCTTGCCATAGCACAACATACRCTTGTTAAGAGTTCATGGTGGGTCTGTTTTCCTGGGGGAGCAGGACTGAAGCCTTCAGAAGTTTGAGTTCTTGGGGTGAATTTTGTGTGGTGGTATTTGCAGAAAATAAGGATTTTTCCCAGAGTGATGGTAAGGTAGGGATACTGTGAATTTCTGCAAGTCTATATAAGCATCTAAAAGTAATTTTTTGGTTTTATTATGTGTGCAGAGGAAGGGGGTTTAGAAAAGAAAATAGTTCTTGGTGGCATCTGGTTTTGTACATTCTGGTTTTGTTCCTGCTGATTTAATTATTTGTTGTTTTTCTTGTGAGTCCCAAAACCCCRTGCTGAGGAATGTTTAATGCAGTGTTCCTGTATCTGCAACCCCCCAAAACTGCTAAACCACTGGTGTTCCCAAGTGCTGCTCTAGCAGCCTCTTCTGTGTTTTGGGAGAGCTGAATGCAGTGACACAAAGCTTAGGAAACATCTTCAAGTTGGTACCAACACCTACACATCCCTAAGAATTTGTTATAAGAGCTGTTGACAGATTATTTCACAAAGTCACATCCAAAAAGCAGTTCTAGACACAGGGATGCTGGGAGAGATGCTCACTTTCTCCAGCAGGAAACACTCTTTTTCTACTATTTGAAATTTCTTGAATGTTTCCTTACATTTTAAATCTAATTAGACTAAAAATGCTGAGTTTGATGCAGATTTTTTTAACAGAACTGATTTAAACACATTCATGTCCTTTTTCTTGATTTATTTTGATTCATTTTCATCTGCTAATAATTGATCATCAGAATGGGACTGTTATCTTATCAAATATGTAAAACCTTTTTAATTCTACAACAATTGCTTAGCAACCATGGAGGGAARAGGTTTCAGAACCATTGGAAAGGACTGTTTTTAAAGATGTACTGGCTCTTCTTTCCTGTAAACCCAACTGAAATGTGACTGGTGTCACAACACACCCCAGTCCTTTTTTGGGTGTTGGTAGCAGAGTGCTGCTGGAAGCACAAGTGCTTGCACACTTGCCTAGTAAGTATTTATTTCACAACTTCTCATTTCTTATGCTTTTCTAGAATATTTAATGCAGTAAYTCTCAATTTTACAGCATCAACTACCAATGCCAGTCCAGTCTCTACATCCTCAACTGTTGTCAATATTTCCACATCATCAGTAGCCAGCATCTCACAGGTAAAACTTCCTYGGTAAATTTATGTGCACCATCTCCTTTACCTTTGTTTAACAAGTTGATCAAAATTATCMTGGAAATGTCATTTCAAATGGAGCACAGTGGTACTGGAGCTGTGGGGCTCAGTGTGTAACTCAAATCACCAAATCACTCCTGCTGTCTCTTTAACYGTGATGCTTCTCCCTTTGGCCTTTGCAACAAACTCACTTCATCTGTTCAGAGCTGTTGTCTCATCTGCAAATTGTGAGGTGRGTCTTAAAACTGAGATCTCTGCAGGAGAGGTGGAGGGGAAGGAACAATTCAGCTGTTTTGAGCACTAAACCTGCAGGGAGGATTAGAGTTGGATGTTTTCTTGACACCTTTGTTCTCCCTCAGCAAGAATAGGAAATGAGGTTGTACACAAACMAACCCCTACCCAACAAAGTAGGGTGTGCATTCTGATGGCAGACTGGAACAAAGTGAGAAACCCTGCAAGCTAGCAGAGACCATTTCCCCTTGCCTTTTTCCTCTGGGGGTGGCTAATTGCCATTCTGAGTACTTGGTTATACACAGGAAGCCTTCAGTGTCCAGCTTTTCAGAGAGAGAATACAGGAAGTGTGGAAAATGCAATGGATGCACAAAAATCCCTCTGTGCTTATGCTGTTGCTTTTTAAACATAAACTTGTTTGGAACTGTAAGGGGAAAAAAGGATTTTCTTTTAGTATTTCAGACCAAGGTACCTGGTTCACAAACCCAGGCTGCTCTTCAAGGGAATCAGGAGAGCACTGTGTTCCAGAATAGTGTGATGTCACRTTTGCTTTTTTACTGTCAGTAGCAGAAATTGAGACCTCAAGCACAGCTCCAGGTGCTGAGCAGTCTCCTAAATGAATAGTGTTCATAAATGGATACCTTCCAGCATGCAGAATTATTGCTTGATGAAGTCAGCACATGAGTAAGGGCCATTTATCCTGTAGTTGTGCCCTCAGCAAGGCCCAAGGTCACTTTCTGTCACTGTCAAATGCAAGACAAAACCACACATTCCAGAGCACAGAGTGCACTGATGTCTTGGCATCCACTCAGCTCCCCTGTTACTGTCACTTCATTCATTATGAATTAATTTTTGCAGCCAYTGGAAGCAGAGGAATGGCCCTGTGGACACTGGTGTCCTCTGCAGAACCTGCCTGTGCAGGGGCCATTGGGCAGCCAGAGCTCTGAGCCCTTTTTGGGAATGTCTTCATGTGCAGAATGAAACAGCAAAAAGTCAGACTGTGCTCTTGCTGGGATTTTTCTTGGACAGGATATGTGGTGGAGTTCACAGGGGTCCCAGGACAAGAGAAGAGATGAGAATCTTGACTCTGTGTTTCAGAAGGCTGATTTATTATTTTATGATATATATATTATATTAAAACTATACTAAAAGAGTAGAAGAAAGGATTTAATCAGAAGGCTTGAAAGGAAAGGAATGGAATGATAATAAAATCTTGTGACTGACAAGAGAGTCTGAGACAGCTGACTGTGATTGGCCATTAATTAAAAACAACCACATGACACCAATCAAAGATGCACCTGTTGCATTCCACAGAATGGATAATTCCAGCAGCAGATAGTCATTGTTTACATTTCATTTCTGAGGCCTCTCAGCTTCTCAGGAGAAAAGATCCTAACGAAAGGATTTTTCATAAAATGTGTTTGTGGCAGGAATTTCTAATACAAAAGTCAGAGGTTCAGGGTGTTTTCTGAATGAGGTATCCTACCATCACTAACTCTTTCCCAACAGGAATATCCTACCTACACCATCCTTGGCCAGAGCCAGTACCAGACCTGCTACCCAAGCTCAGGCTTTGGAGTGGTGCCACCAGCAGACAGCAGCTCGGAGAGCCTGGCACTGGCCACCACCACCTTCCCAGAGGAGAAACCAAATGCCCTGGTGCCAGCTCGGGCAGTGCAGAGACCTTCTTCTGGTGAGGCTGGGGCTGTGGAATCCCTCTGCTGAACACTGCAGGGGGCAGCTGTGGGGAAACATCTCCAGAGGGTACCTGCAGCATCTTGTCGTGCTGGGCCCAGTGGGACACTTGCCTTCCTTGGCAGAACCTTCCTGAGACCTCCTGGTGTCACTGGTGTGCAGAGTACTATGGTGGGCCAACCAAACTGAGGTATCAGAARCCTTCTACTGCCATTTCAGGACTCCTAGCACTGCTCTGTGTGCCCCAGGGAGAGGGASTACTCTGAGCACCTGGCTGCAGGAGACAAAGATGCAGGAGGTGATGTCCTCTGTCCCTAGGAATGGTGTTAGCAGTAGCAGGACAGGCTCCATCACATCTCCCTGTCACTCATGGCCATGCTGCTTGGCCAAGGCTGTGTCTCCAGCTGTCATCTCCAACATCATCACTGTTATTCTTTTATGTTCAACTGTCTATCAAATAAAATAGACATAGTTGAGTAATAGAGCAGTTCCAGGGTAGTGAAATGACTGCTCTGCTCTGGCTTTGCTCTGCAGGCAGTAGCTGTTGCAGTGGCTCAGTTCTGGGGGACTGAATTGAGGAGAAAGCTGTTTTGAAATGATGGGATGAAGAAATCATGGTTTATATCCTAATCAAGGTTCAACTATTACTGCATCCACATAGTAAAGTTACATCTTAGCTTTTGATAAGGTGGTTTGTGGCCAGTGCTTGGTGTTTGTTTTGAGACACAAGGGGATGAGAGCTGTGTGATTTCTTTCTTCCAGGAGATGCATCCACAAGCCCTTTGCTACCAAGAGCAACAGCAAGTAAAGAGTTAGATGAGCAAGCAAGAAAAAACATCCCTGGAAAGAACAGAGGGAAGAGGAAAGCAGATACCTCCTCCTCCCAGGACAGTGAACTGGAGGTAAATAGTCCCCAGTACTGGGGCTGTGGCTTTGTCTGCCTGAGCCACGAGAGCCTCCAGGGCTGAAGATCCTGTACCTAGACAGTGAGATCCTGTTCCAGTGATCTGTCCCAGCACTACCACATCCACCCAGGGGAGGGGCTTGTCTGTCTCCACTTGGAATTTCCCATGCTGCAAATTTCCCCTTCTTCTTCCACAGCAATTTTCCATCTGCTACTAGTGATAAGAATTTGTCTCTATCTCCTTTGCAGTTCCCTTTCAATTAGTTGTGGTCTCCTGCTAGGTGTCCCTTAGTCTCCTCTTTGCTGAGAAAAGCCATCCCAGTTTCCTTAGCCTCTCCTGTGGGCTGCTGACATCTCAGTAGGATTTTGCTGGCAACTCTCATTTCCTCACAGATCCCTGGGACCAGGGATGCAGTCTGGGGTAACCTTCCCAGTGCCAAATAGGTTGAGACATCACCTCCTTTCTGGCACATGTGGCACACTCCAGAAGGAAAGTCACCTTTTCTACAGGGAGAGGTGGCTGCTGGCTTGTCCTGGTATCCAATTTTTCCTCCAGCTCCCTTGTGTGAAGGGTTTTTCCACCCCACCTGTTGGCCCAGCTCTCAAAGTCCTTCTGTACCAAAGCTCTGCCATTCCTCATGGCAGCCCATTGTCTTATTTGTAACAAAGATTTCTCTGACAAACACCAAGGGCATGCACCTGGTGCTCTCCAGATCACAGGAAGTACACTTCACCTCAGCAGGGTTCTAAAATTCATTAGCACTCTAAGCTTTACTTTCATAACTATAAAAGCAAGAGAAGCTTTTGAAATAGTTTGACCAAACAGCCATAGCCTGAATGTGTGCTTATAAATAAACTCCACTGCAATAAACTGAAGAGTTGAATGTGTTCAGCCTGTAAGATGACAATTGTTCATACCTGTTAGAGCATACTGCAGCTAACCACAAGATTAAAACTTGTTCCTTTATTGCAGTTCAGTGCCTGGAATCTCTCAGCTCTAACCTCCTCTTGCTCTCTCTGCAGCGGGTGTTTCTCTGGGACYTGGATGAGACCATCATCATCTTCCATTCTCTTCTCACAGGGTCTTATGCTCAAAAATATGGCAAGGTAATGCTGTCTTTTCCATGGAAGAAAACCTGTTTTTGTCATGCAGAATTAATTATGAGTCTTTGGAGATCGAATAGTTTGATTTTTTTTTAACTCTCTATGGTGGTACTTTTAAGTTGTTGGCAGTTTGGGGCAGGGAAAGAACTAAATTTGGCTTTGTACAGAGCTAGGACATGGACATCACCAACATGTCCCTTCTTACAGTGCAAGTCTGTCAAACTGGTTTCACCCTCACTGGGAATAACTGAGGTCCTCACACATAGGGGAAAGAAGTGGTTTTTCTCTGCCAAAAGGCATTGTAGATTTTTGAATGTTTTGTATGTGCTCACTGTGAAAATGTATCAGTCTCTCCTGTGGAGCACTGAAGTGTTTGTTTTGGTGGTTTTTTTTTTGTTTTTTTTTTAATTGAGTTGTTTAAAATCCTAGGGAAATTGCAGTTCACACCATTGAATGTAGCTGGAATTATGCCTGGTTTGATGTACAGTGGAAACTTTGTGCAATTTAACTGATGAGAGATTTATGACAATTCCCTCCTCCCTGTATCCACAGTGAATTTACATTTTCTTTTTGTGTTTTTCCAGGATCCAACTCTAGTGATTGGCTCAGGTCTGTCCATGGAGGAGATGATTTTTGAAGTTGCTGATACTCACTTGTTTTTCAATGACTTGGAGGTACATGGCAAATGTGTTTGAAAGGCAGAACTCCACGTTACCATGTCACAATTACACCTTACTCTGTGAGGGCTTTGTGCTTCAGAGCCTCTTAGTGCTTGGTGTAATCACAGCCAAATCAGAGGGGCACTCTTAGCTGAGAGGAATTCTGCAGCCTTCCAGTGTCAGGAGCTCTCTCAGTTTCTGCTGGGTTTTTGCTTGAGCCTGTACAAATAAAAAGAGTGAGGTCTGATCCATCCTGGACTTGCATTTCTGGGCTGGTGAGCCCTTGGCAGTGTGGCATGGCTTGTTGCTGTTGGGAAGTGTGAAGGGATTGGTTTCTATCACAGTTTCTTTAATTTGCAAATGTTAGTGTGTTTCTGGATTACCACAACATGACTTTATTTKTGGGGTTTTTTTGTCTTTAACAGGAGTGTGACCAGGTACACATAGAAGATGTGGCATCTGATGACAATGGCCAGGATCTAAGGTTGTACTGATGAATGCAGGAAATGTATTGCTGATGTAATCAGGTTTTGTGAAGACTTCAAATGCACATGGGGTTCAGGGATGGAGCTCAGCATTGTGCCAGGGAACAAAACCTGGCAAAGTGTTTGTTTGCTGGGGGGCATTTCTCTGAAGACCCAAAAGCATTAAAAGTTTTGAAATGATATTGTGAATTACACTGTCCACTGTTGAGTGCTGCCTCTGTGCTCAGTGACAAGTGAGGAGTGGAGAATCAGCACTTCAGATCTCATGATGACAACATTAGATTAGTAACCTAATCTAATGGTTGCTCTAAATAGATTAGTGGAAAAAGTCCCTGCCTAGATCAGGGATTTGAAATGAGATGATCCTGAAGGTCCTATCCAACCTAAACCATCCTGTGATTCCATGATCTTGACCTTTGGAAGTCCCCCTGTGGTTTGCATCCCTCTGAGAGCTTATGGTGCTCACTATCAAACAGAGGGAGGAAGGTTTTTTACTGAGCTGAACTGRCTCATGAAAAAGTCTGAGAAAGATCTGTCAGGGAGAAAGAAATACAGGGGAAGTGGTGAAGCAGGACTTGCTTTCTGCAGTTATAAACTGGTGAAGGAGCTCATCTGCTTGTGGAGCTGCAGTTGTGATGGAAAGGCAGGGATGGTGTGTTTGGAAGATGTGCTGGGGTTTCTTGCTGCAGATGAGGAAGGGGTCAGTGGGAAGGATGCTCTGTGTGGCAGAGGAGGGAGCAGCCAAAGAGTACAGGAAGGTTTTGTAGTGGAGGGTGTGAAAGGAGTTGTATCAGTGCAGCAGCTGTAGCTGAGTGTCAGCATTCCCACAGGAGCCAGGCTCTGCTCTCCAGATGCTTCTGCAGCTCCTCTCTGAGATGYTCTCCAGCTGCTGCCATCAGCAGCCTCACCAAAAATGCCTCAGTGGTTCTGCTGCTGTGGCACACCTAATGTGGGTGTGAGGGTCCCAAGGACAAGGGAAGAGATGAGAATCTTGACTCCATGTTTCAGAAAGCTGATTTATTATTTTATTGTATATATTATGTTAAAATAAAATGATAAACTAAAACTATATTAAAGAATAGAAGAAAGGAGACATCAGAAGGCTAGAAAAGAATGAATAATAAAAGACAAGAGAGTCTGACACAGCTGGACCGTGATTGGTCATCAAGTAAAAACAATCCACATGGAACCAATCAAAGATGCACCTGTTGGTAAGCAAGCTCCAAACCACATTCCARGCAATCAGATCATTATTGTTTACATTTTGTTTCTGGGGCCTCTCAGCTTGTCAGGAGAAAAATCCTGGCAAAGGTATTTTTCAGAAAATATGTCAGTGACACCCCTAACACATCTGCTTCCCTGGAACAGCAACTACAACTTCTCCACGGATGGGTTCAGTGGCTCGGGCAGCAATGCCAACCACAGCTCCTCGGTGGGTGTGCAGGGCGTGGACTGGATGAGGAAATTGGCCTTTCGCTACCGCCGGGTGCGCGAGATCTACAACAAGTACAAAACCAACGTTGGAGGTGAGTGGGCACTGCACTGAGGCTCTGAGGTGGGGCCAGACTCCATCCTTCCCCAGAGCTTTGGCTTTCCTGATGTGTGACACCAGGAGTAAAGCATTCTCCTAGTGCTAACTGGGATCAAATTCCCATGAGGGTACTTCCAAAACTGAGCAGTGTGCCAGTGCAGGCTGTGATTTATCGTGGARGTTAGGATGGGCACTCAGTCCTAGRGGCAAAGGKTTGGTGCAGATAGTATCCCTTKGCTAATTGGGTGTGAAAGGCTGCCTGGCACTCTGCTCAGCAGTGGCCTGAATTTGCCCTGCTGCTCAGGAGCTCTCATTCATGCCTCCACAAAGTCTGCCTTTGCTCATCTCATTGTCAAGAAATACAGTGGTCACCCCTGGGCTGTCAGGCCCACAGTTTGATATGACTCCTCTGCTCTTTCTCCACTAAATCACAAATGGAGATGAATTTTCTGTTTAATCTGAATCTTGGCATTGCCATCCCTGGAAAAGGAGCGTTGCTGGAGCAGCTCACCTGGTAGGGTGGCCTGGTGTGGTTGGTTGTGGGCTTGAGTACCCTTTGCCTACTCAAAAACCTTGATAAATGTATTTTTGGGACATATTATCTAAAAACCTGGTATTCAAAGCTACAGCTTTCAGCCTTAAAAATCTGCTAGTATAGGTCTGCAGTTCAGTGTGCTGCAGTTACCTGATTTCTTGTAGGGGGGAGCAGACCATGATTTCATATTTTGCTTATGGGAAACATGGATGCAGAGTTTTTCAGGACCTGTGGAAGCTGCATGATGAAGCAGCTGTCAGTGCAGCCTGCTGTGGGTCCCTCTGTGGCCTCAGTGTAGCAAAAGGCTGGAGTGAGGGGGGCTCAGACCTCATGGATGGAGATTGGAGAGATGTGCAGGCTCCCAGAAATGGGCTCCACTTCTGTCTGCTTTTAATTCAAAACTGGAGGCTTGAAGAAAATTATATCTAAAAGCAATTACAAGCATGGGAATAAATTAAGGGAGAGTAGTTAAAAAGAAAAAAAATATGTAAAAGGGGTAAAGTGGAAAGAGTCCTTGAAAAGCAGAAAGTCAGGGAGGGAGACTGTAGGAATTCCTTCCTCTGTGGCCTTGGACCCCTGCTACTGCAAGTGCTTTGTACAAGAGAAGTGCCTTTGTCTGTATCCTGAGAAATGCTCTGAAATAATTGCAGATAAAGTCTCTGCCCAGTTCCCATGGWCAGACTCCTGGATGGGTGTCTGGGCTCATTCATGTCACTGGGAGCTGGTTTCTTTCAYTGCTTTGAGACAGTCCAGCTTCCAGAGGCCTTCAGTTGTGTTCTTTATTGCAGAGCAGGCAGTTACCCAATGCAGGCAGTTGTGTGATTTATTGCAGAGCACTGGGGCACAGCCCTCCCCRTGTCAAACTTGCCAGGCAAACACGTGTTCCTCACCTTGCAGGCCTGCTTAGCCCACAGAAGAGGGAAGCTCTGCAGAGACTGAGGACTGACATAGAAGTGCTGACAGATTCCTGGCTGGAAACTGCATTAAAATCCCTGCTGCTCATCCAGTCCAGGTATGGAACCTGGAAGTGCATGTGAGGCTTTCTCAGCCCTTTCTGGCCCTGAGGTGCAGCACTGTGCTGGGCACTGCCCCTGTCTGAGGGCAAGAAGTTCACCTGTTTCTCTGCTGCAACACCTGTAATTAGCAAGGTACCCATGCTCACCTAATGGTTTTTCTGACAGGGAATTCTGCCAGAAGCAAACAAGCAAAAATTGCAAAACCTTGTCCTAAAATGCCTCTTGAAGGCAGGACAGCAAAGCACATGGCACCTGGGGAAGCTGATCAGACTGCCTGGAGCAGTCCTGGCACCCCTGCCTGTAGATGTGCTGTTACAAGTGTTTTTCTTCTTTCAGAAAAAACTGTGAGAACATCCTGATCACAACCACCCAGCTGATGCCAGCTCTTGCCAAAGTTCTTCTGTACGGATTGGGCGAAGTGTTTCCCATTGAAAATATTTATAGTGCTACAAAAATAGGTAAGGGAGTGTGCCAAGTCTGGCATTGTGCCATCTGCTGAGGGTTAGCTGGGATCTTTACAAGGGAARTGCCATTTCTGCAGCTGAGCAGCCCCATGTGGTCTCGGGAGCTGAACTGGGTGCTACCCCTGCCCAGTAAGACAAGAAGTGTTTCTGTACTGGGAGGAAGGGAGCTGTTGGGGCTGTGTTTCTCTCTGCCTGAGGCTCCTTACAGGAGGGTTGTCTTTGGCAGGTAAAGAGAGCTGCTTTGAGAGGATCGTGTCACGGTTTGGGAAGAAGGTCACGTACGTGGTGATCGGAGATGGCCGTGACGAGGAGGTGGCAGCCAAGCAGGTGGGTGTGACTGCAGAGCTGGCCAGTGCAAAGGGAGCTCCCTGCCAGGCTTCCCTGCAAGGACTCTCCTTCCAAGCTGAACTCTTCAGGCCAGGGCAGCCAGGAGCAAAGTTTGCCTTTGATGCAAGAGATCTTCCATTGTGTTAAGATGGGCAGTTTTCTGGTTCCTGGGTGCTTAAAGTTTCTCTTTTACTGTTGTTTAGGATTGCATATGACACTTCTATCAGTAGTGTCTTAGTGTAGCCTGTTGGATGTAGCATGTTGAAAGCTTGGACTCAGTGATCTTGTGTGGTGTTGTGAGGTCCCCAAGACGAGGTGAGAGATGAGAATTTCTCAGAAGGCTGATATATTACATTACATTCTATTATATTACATTACATTCTATTATATTACATTACATTATATTACATTATATTACATTCTATTACATTCTATTACATTCTATTACATTATATTATATTATATATCATATCGTTATCATATCATTATCATGACATATCATATTATGAAATTATATACTAGAACCATACTAAAGAAAAAGGAGGGATACATCAGAAGGCTTAACAAGAATGATAAGGAAAGCTCATGACTCACTTCTCAGAGTCTGACACAGCTGATGGTGATTGGTCATTAATTCAAAACAATTCACATGGAACCAATCAAAGATGCACCTGTTGGTAAACAATCTCYAGAGCACATTCCCAAGCAATCAGATAATTATCATTTTCATTCTTTTCTGARGCCTCTCAGCTTCTCAGGAAAAAATCCTGGGCAAAGAGGATTTTTCAGAAAATATCATGGTGACAATCTTGGATGTCCCTTCTACCCTTGATGATTCTATGGTTCTGTATGCTGATCATAGCCTGTGACTGTCAGGATATTGCAGTTTCTCAGGAGTGTGGAGGAGTCAGGGCTCAGGAACAGCAGCAGAWCAATACAGCACCTGCCATTAGGCTGATAACAAACAAGGAGCAAAGAGATTGATTGATTTGGACAGGCCTGGATGGGTTGTTCAGTTGTGCTAATTAGTAGTGAAGTGCAAAGATGACTGTCAGGACCTTGGCTCTGCAGGCTTCACACGTTCTGCTGTGTGCCAGAGCTGTCAGCCCTGGACAGGCATTCTTGGGTGCAGCAGCAGCTCACAGCCAAGGTTTCCATCGTGAGCAGCTGGCAGTCAGTGCTGGTGCCTGTCACACACAGCTGTGCACATAAGATGGGCTCCAGACACAGATGTGCACGTGGCTGAGGTCTGTCCTGAGAGTGGTGTGCTCAGAACCACCACGCTGCACAGCCCTGCAGCTCCACGCAGCCTGCTTCCACCTCAGCTGAAAATCCCTGCATAAACCTGCCTGTCCTCTCTCTTTACAGCACAACATGCCATTCTGGAGGATCACAAATCACGCTGACCTCGTGTCCCTTCACCAAGCCCTCGAGTTGGACTTCCTGTAAGAAGTTGGAGCAAAGACGCGACTGCAGCTCCCGCCAGCCCTCTCCATTCCTGGGGGGACAGAAATCTCACGTGTTTGGGGACTCACCTTTCAGCTTGATGAAGAAAACATCCCTAATGCAAACTGTTCAGTGGAATATGACAGCAGGTTGTTCTTGGGAGCACGGGCCCTGCCAAGTCCGAGGTGTCCTGTGAAGAAGCCCTAGACTCAGCAGAGCTAGAGCTTGTCTGCAGAAGGGACTTACAGAGCCAGCTGAATGCCTCTGGCCTCCAGAGGGTGGGGCCATAAAACAGCAGATTTATGTGTAAGAGCCTTCTTCTTTCTATTCAGCTTAGTTGTAGAACCCAAGTAAACACAAAAATTTATTTTTATAGGAAAACGCTGATGGCAGAGCTTAAACCTCCCTTGTTTTGCAAAGCCGAAGAGCTGTGGGTTTTTTTCATAGGAAATATTAATGAAAATGTCAAAAATACCTCTATTGCTGTAAAATGTGTCCTCTCTCCTTCCCTGGGTGTTCAAAACAGTTAATTTATTACAATGTCCTTATGTTATTTCCTCAGTGTGGGATTACTGGAAAATATAAAGGTAAGGGARTGCTTCTGGAATATGTGGTTCCTTGTAGAGGCAAGTATTGGTGTTATGAGTTGATCCCAGTGGYTTCTAGTCAATGTGTGCAGAAGCCCTTTTAGCCAGCAGGAGATCACTGGATTTCAGCCTTTGTCTGGACTGTAGATCCCACAGATTCTCCCTGGAAAGAAAAATGAAATTGCCTGTGAACATCAGGTACAGCAGACTGGTGCAGACTGCTCAGATGTGAACTGAGTCCTCGGCTGGATTAGGAATAATCTAATTCCTAAATCCTCATGAATGTTGCAGAAAAGGCTCTGGCTATGGTATAACCTTCACCTCTGTGTTCCTGACCCTATTTGTAAGTTCCTTTTAGTAGAATCAGATTCAGTTTTCTTATATTCTTTGCATTAGCCTAACTACATAGTGACAAACAAATGCCTTGTTAAGAGGGACTTAATTTTCTAAGACACTGTGACTTGGCAGCATGGAGCACTTGGGAGGGAGGGTGATGCTGATTTTTCTGCAGCTGTCTCAGAGCAGAGGCTGGAGTCAGTGACCTGCAGCTCCCCTGGCCAGGAACAGCCAGCAAGGGCTGGGGCTGGCACAGGGGCTGGTTTTGTGCCAACTCAAGCTGTGTTTGGGGGTCTCCCCCATGTACCCTGATGGCACCAGATCAGCCCTGAGGRCAGGTGTGAGCTGTGCCCCAGAACCTGCTGCTGCTGCTGCAGAGCCAGACCTGTGGCTGCACCCAGACCCCTCCAGGTTGTGGTCATCAGCCCCACCTGAGCCATTGGGAGACTGGGCTGAAAGTCTGTCACTGCAGGGAGGACACTGACCCATTTGCTGTGCCCATACAGGCAGGATGTGTTTGCTGCATTCCTTTCATGGCTTTAATTACTGAGGGTTGATTTCCATCAGTGCAGGGGGCGCTGCTGGGCCAGCTCTGCACAGACTCTGCTGTGCCCTGGGAGCATCCTGGGCCAGCTCCAGTGACCACGGGGCAGAAGGTGCCTAGAGCCAGGGGTTTGGATACCTCGTGCTCAGGGACTGGACCTGGGAGGTTTATTTCACATGGTACCAGCTCCACTTTCTCTTTGGGTTTGTTTTTTTKGKTTTTTTTTTAGATTAATTAAATTGGAATCRAAGGTGATTCTCTTTCTCCAGGGTGGTCACTGGAGTCAGGAGTGATCTGCTTTCCATTCAGCTCCTGGCCAGGTGTTGGCCTTGTGCTCTGATCCCAGGTGAATACTGGGTCTGTGCATTTCCCCAGGAGCTCTGCAGCAGGAGCATGCTGTCTGTGTGGGAGCTGCTCATCCATGAGGAAAATCTGAGGAGTCTGCTGTGGGTGTCACTGGGCAGCTCAGCAGAGGGTGTTGGGCTGCCCTGGGAGCAAACAGGCTGTGCTGGGAGTGCTCAGCAGTGGGTTTGGAAAGGGGAGCAGCACCCAGGGGTGTTCTCTGTCTGCACCAAGTGGASAGCCAAGGTGTGTTTGCACCTGTTCAAGGCAGCTGAGGCAGCTCCTGCTGCTGGGTCCATAGAGTCCAGTTCCTCTGGGGTCCCTGTGAAGTGCCAGAGCTGTGCTGAGGAGCAGCCTCATTGCTGCCAGGGCTGGAAATGTCACCAGAGGATCAGGACTCGCTTTAGTCACAGAAGAGTCTGTGCTGACGTGGAACATCCCTCAGCCCATCCAAAGGTCTCCTGCAAGCAGGAGCTGTCCCAGCCTGTGCAGCAGCCTGTTGGGAGCATCTCTCATACTCCAGCTGGCTGAATTTGGGATTAAAACCTGTGCCTTAACCTCCCACCACCGGCACGGCCGAGCAGCCCACGAGCTTTGCTGCCATGGGAAGCAGAGCTGTGCTGGARAGGGGCTGGGTTTGCCCAGGCACTGGCAGCAGGTGCTGCACCTGCAGGCCTGAGCTGCCTGGCAGCTGGCTGTGCTTTGTGTTTGTTTACTTCAAATGTTTTAAGGAAATTTTAAGATGTTGGTAAAATTTTAGCTGAGTGTGGAACTCGCAGCCACTGACATTTCATACTGGTATTTATATGATGTTTCCTTGAATGTATGTAAAGTACTTTTATAACAGGAGGTTGATGGTACATTTCTGTGTTTGTTAATAAAGGGGTGACCTGGCTATTTTATTTTTTCCTCTACTGGCTGAATTTAAGCCTTTTCTGTCTCTTTTGAGGCAAGAACMGCATCTCTGTCCAAGCATTGATTTTCTCCTGTCTCTGTCACCAGTTCAGCTACAGYCAGGTCAGGGGTAATGGGAGAGCAAACCTGAACACCTGAAGGACAGTCAGCCTGCAGGCCCAGAGCACCTGAGCTCACCTGGGTGYTGCTGGCTTCCCCTTCAGCTTCAACACAGCCACAGAGGCTTTAAAAACCACCTGATCCATTAATATTTGTTGCCTCCAMCAGCCCTTGGGGAGATGTCTGTGCTGGCGCTGGTGGGAAGCAGTAGGACCCCTGGAGCCCACAGCGCCTCTGTTGCTCTGCTATGAGGGTGATCTCAGGTGCTGCTGGCTGTGGGGCCTTTGCCTGTTCATGGTCTGTAATGGGAACTGTCCTGGGAACTGGAAAAAATAATAAAGTCTTTATTTTCTATAGTCAGTGCTTCAGCCTGTTCTCTGCCCTGTGTCAGTCCCTGCCCCTGTGACAGCTCAAACCAGGCCTGGCAGCACCAGGAGCATTTGGGGTGCCACAGGTCACAGTGCAGCCACCAGAGCCCCCATGATCCTGGGGAGTCCTGGGGAGCCAGTGGGGCAGGGACCTGCTCCTGGGCCCTGCTGAGGTGCCCAGGGCAGGCACATGGTGCTTCCTGCACAAAACGTTCCCTTCCCATTTTCTTTTGCACAAGGCAACGCCCCTCTCCCACCCTGTGCTGCTGGCCTTGGGCAGGGCTGAGCTGCTTAGAGGAGCAGCTGTGAAACAGCATTTCAGCTGCTCCTCCAGCTGCATCCAGATGCCTTCCCTGGTACGGAATTTCCTCCTGGGATGGGCTGCTGGGAGGGATGTGATGGAGGTGAGGGGAAGGAGCCAAAGGTCAGTGCTGTGGGCAGCCRGGATGTGCCACAGCTGCCAGCTGGGCAACAGCAAAGGGCAGGGGCTGCTCTGGGGCCTGGGCACTGAGCTGGGTGGAGGCAGCCCCACCTGGGGAGTGCTGGGTGTCTGTGCCCAGGAGCTGGCACAGCACTGACCCCACTGCTGACCACACTGACCACACCAACAGCCACCAACGGCTCAGCAATGCTGTGGCCAGCTCCAGCCTGGCCATGGCCTTGGGAGCCCTGCCCAGGCTGTGGTGGTGGGAGTGGCAGCCAAGGGAGCATGAGGTGTCCAAGCCCTGAGCCACCCTYCAGCCACTCCTCCCAGCACAGGCCTCCTTCCCCATCCCTCCCTGATAACAGGTGAGCTTTGACCTTAACACCTAAACCAACACAAGGAGGAAAAGCCTGGCTGGAAACAGAAAGGTCAGATAGCCACAAMCATGGAGGAAACAAGTCCTTCCTGCCCCACCAGCCATATCCCAGCACAGCAATGGCAGCATCAAGCACAGGAGAGGCACATAGAAAATAAAACAGCGTTCTTGTTTTCATTTTTCTTTTTTTTTWAAAAAGCTACAAATAAATAAGGAAAGTTGACAGAGCAGTGCAGCCATATGCTACAATGTGCTGGACTCCCCACACTGTGGCTTTCCCCGAGGGTASAGCCATGGGAGCCATGCTGAGTGCCATGGGACTCACTGGGTGTTTGCACATCACCCCTGGTTTCTGCCAGCTCCCTCCAGCTGTCTGAAACAACAGCCTGGGGGCACAACCAGGGGTACAACCAACAAGTCTAACTCCCCCTCATGTCCCTTTAGAGGAGCTGCCCTCAGACAGCAGACTCCACAGCAGCAGCCCCATTCCGGAAGCGCTGCTGTGCTGGCTGGGACAAGGAGAAGTGGGTCTGGGCCAGCCACTGCATCCGCCTGTTCACCAGGTCTGGTTCCAAAAACGAGCGAAACTCCACCCCATCACCCCCTCCACTGGCATCCACCTCGTCGTATCTGCCCTCCTGCCGCACCTGCACGTTGGGGTGCAGCCACTTGTAGTAGGTGATCCTCAGCCCCAGCCCCAGCAGGTAGCAGGGCAGGGCTGCAGAGACCACAGGGACGAGGAATGAGTGCTCCTCCTCCTCGGGAGCCCGGCCCCAGAGCCAGGCCAGGCCCAGCAGGGTGCTGTCCACCAGCATGAAGCCGTGGTAGATGATGCTGCGGTGCAGCGTCCTCCCCCGCGCCACGTTGAACCAGCTGAAGTAGAGGATCACAGCCACCATGGCCCGGTAAAGCTGCTCGGGGCCAGGGGACTCCATGAAGTCCGTGCCCTGCAGGCTGACCCAGAGGAACATGGCCAGCCACACCAGAGAAAAGTGGACAGCCACGCCGTGGGGCCAGAGCAGCGCGAAGAGCGCGAGCGCCAGGATGCGGGGGCAGATGAGGAAGAGGTTCCAGAGGAAGTAGATGATGGAAGAGCCCAGGCTCAGCTCGTACTTGTCCTGCAGGAAGGAGCGCAGGGACTGGTGGTAATCCAGCAGAGACCAGGACACACACAGGAACGCTGTGCCCATCCCCAGGCCTGCAAACACACAGGTGAAAATGTCACAGACAYWTTKTCTGAAAAATCCTTTGCTAGGATCTTTTCTCCTGAGAAGCTGAGAGGCCTCAGAAACGAAATGTAAACAATAATTATCTGCTGCTGTGGAATGCAACAGGTGCATCTGGGATTGGTCTCGTGTGGTTGTTTTTAATTAATGGCCAATCACAGTTCAGCTGTCTCGGACTCTCTGGTCAGTCACAAGATTTTATTATCATTCCTTCCTTCTTTCCTTGCAAGCCTTCTGATGAAATCCTTTCAGTATAGTTTCATCTCTCCCCTAGCATTCTGCCCACCCTGAGGACAAGGAGGCTCGTGCCTGGCCTTGCTCAGAAGATGAGGAAGAAATGCTGGGATTGAACAGCACTGCAGAGCCCATCTCCCAGGCGTGGAAGCCCTCAGCCCACACAGGCAGGYGAGTGCTGGCTCCCACGTTGTTGGGCTCCCCATTTCCCTGCAGTGGCACCTGCTCCCCACCCCAGAAAGGGCACCACAGCCCCTGCTCAGCGTGTGCTTCACCCATAGCAACATCAGCACCTCCCTAGTCCCCAGAAGGTGCCTGATTTCTCACCTGACCCTCAGCCTCCCCTGGGGCAGACAGGAGAATGACCACAGTGGTCCCACAGCTTCAACCTCCCACCCCAAGCCCAGCATGGTCCATTGGGGCATGTGAGGGCAGGACGGGGGCCCACCCTATAGTGTGGCATGTCAAAGGAAGGAGTGACACRGGAGCAGAATGACACAAGTGTCTTGCTGGGTCCTCCAGCCTCTCTGATCTGCCTCACCCAAGCCTGCAGCCCCCACATCCCCATCCCTTGGCCCCAGTCCCTCACCCTGGGAGAGCTCAGCCTTGTTTGTCCGCAGGATGATGTAGAGGAGCAGGGTGAGCTGCGGCGTGTTCTCCAGGAAGGTCTCGAAGAGACGCAGCATGCTGATGTCGTGGGAGATGAAGGCCATGTGTCTCTGCTCATCCTCCTCCTCTGCCTTGGCCCAGCACACCCTCCAGCCCACCTTCAGAGCATAGAGGCACCTGTGTGGGACCCGCGGTGGTGAGGGGCCGCGCAAGGCACACACCTTGGTCCCCACGCCGCCCTGACAGCTCAATGAACTCCTGAACGGACCACAAACCCCACTGATCTGTGCCCAAAGCCCTCCTTCCCCCTGCCCAAACCACACACCACAGCAGCCACACGATGCAAGTATAGAAAACTGAGCKTCGATCTCCCTGGATTATTCCCTTCCCCCGGCTCGGCCTCGCTGCTCCCCTCAAGTGCCGAGGCCGTGACGAGGTTTCGGGGCGCTGCTCCGTTTGTCCGGAGGGCAGCGGCAGCAGCCCCGGGACACAGAGCAGAGCCCGAGGGAAACTTCCCTCGCTCCACCGACACTCCTCATCCGGCTCCGGCCCGGGCTGGGCCGAACCGYTCCGTGCTGGAGCCTCCGGGCCCTCCCGGCAGCCGAGGCACCGCTCACCCCCATCCGGGAGGGGCCGGGGCGGAGCGGGGCCCGGCGGCGGGCGGGAAACTCGGTGCGGGGCTGCCGTACCTGAAGAAGAAGCCGAGCTGTAGGAGGTGCAGGGCGGCGAGCAGCACCGCGGGCACGGCGGGGCGCAGGGCGGGCGGGTCGGAGCGCAGCCAGAGCCAGCTGCAGGCCTGGGCGGCGGCTGAGGCGGCGGCGAGCAGCGCCAGCGACAGCGCGGCCCAGCCGGGGTGGCCGCTCCGCGCGTACTGCGCCGCCACCCAGCCGTCCATGAACAGGTCCAGGGTGGCCGCCGCCGTGCCCGCCGCAGCCAGCGCCAGCTGAAGCGGCCCGAAGCGCGGCGGGGCTGTTCGTGGAGACATCGGGGCCCCGCGGGCCGGCCCGGAACCGGCGGTGGCGGCGCCGGCACGGGCCGGACCCGCCCCGGGCAGCGGGACCGCCCCGGACTGTGGGACCGCCCCGGATCGGCAGCTCTGCCCCGGGCTGTGGGACCGGCAGCCCCACCCCGGGCTCTGTGACTGCCCCGGATCGGCAGCCCCGGTCTGTGTGACCGCCGCGGGCAGCTCCCCCCGGGCCGTGGGACGACCTTGGGCTGTGGGATCGGCAGCCCCAACCCGGGCTGTGATCGCCGCGGGCAGCTCCCCCCGGGCCGTGTGTCCGCCCCAGACCGGCAGCCGCACTCCGGGCTGTGTGACCGCTCCGGGCCGTGTGTCCCCCGGGCAGCCGCACTCCGGGCTGTGTGTCCGCTCCGGGCTGTGTGTCCGCTGCGGGCCGTGTGTCCGCCCCAGACCGGCAGCCGCACTCCGGGCTGTGTGTCCCCCGGGCAGCCCCACCCTGGGCCGTGTGTCCGCTCCGGGCCGTGTGTCCCTCCGGGCAGCTGCACTCTAGGCTGTGTGTCCGCTCCGGGCCGTGTGACCGCTCCGGGCCGTGTGTCCGCTCTGGGCCGTGTGTCCCCCGGGCAGCCCCACCCCGGGCYGTGTGTCCGCTCCGGGCCGTGTGTCCCCCGGGCAGCCSCACTCCCGGCCGTGTGTCCGCCCCGGCTCGGCAGCCCCGGCTCCGCTCCCGCCGCCGTCGCAGCCCCGTTCCCAGCCCTTTATCCAATTACACAACTGCTCTCCTGACAAGCAACTTCATTCATCTTTACTTCCAAAAACCCTCAGGGATTTTCTTCCTAACCGGCACACCTCCTACAAAAAGGAAATTGCAATACTTTTGGCTTCTAGATATGCTGAACGCCGTAGCCAAACGCTCACCTGTTACACACCCAGTGCATGATTCAGCCACAGAGGTGCACCCCGGGCTGCAGCTGGGCCACTGAACCCAAGCAGGACACTGGGATGGGCCCCAGCAGGAACTCCTGGCAGAGCAGAGCAGGTCCTGGGTATCCCTGCCAGCCCCATGGATGCAGCCTCAAGGAACTGCCTTTGCAAAGCCAGGTCCCTTTACAAGCCCTAGGCAACAGAAACTCTGCCCTATCCTTGGATAAGAGCTCTAAACACCCAGAGCTCACCAGACTATGAGCTCTCTGTACTGTGCCCTATGTGCACACACTGCTATTCCAGCAGGCTCCGTGTCCCTGGGCGTTTATCAAGCTGCAGTGGAAGGACAGGTCAGCACAGCACTAAACAGCAGAGCAGCTGTTCTGGTGGCAGAAATGGTTCTGGCCCTATTTGGAACACTAATATACGTTGCTTTCTTCAGTAGTACAATTATTTAGTTTCTTACTAGCCAGACATTCACTTCAGTTTGAACCTTCAAAATAAAAAACTAAGAAAAAAAAAAAAAACAGTTAAACTGAAAGTATGAGCTGTGCTTTTATCCCCAGGTTTTGTCAAGCTTTTTTTTCTTCCAGGCAGAGAAGCCTCTAGAGTTACACAATGCAAGGTGCCCCAAGTTAACATTTTATTGGAAAAGTTCAAAAGCTTTAGTTAACAAGATCAGCTCTAGTACAAATATAGATTTAAGTGCACAAACTAAAAAATAAAAACATCTTCTCATGATTGCTGTACATCAGTGGAAGATTACTCTTGGCTACCCACTTTGTGAAGAAAATGGAATGGAAGCTGAGTTAGGAGAAACAGCTCTAGAAATAAAGGACAAATCATAAAAAGGTTCTTCTTTCTAACAGGTACTCTCTAAGGAGCCAAAACAAAGTGAAAGCTCTGAAGCTTTGAGCAGTTCAGTTTTCCCATGTCTGTTTATGCTTTCAGTCACATGGTCACAGCACAGAATCACATCCAATTACCAGAATCACACACGTCCTGCTCATCCTTGCATTCCAAGGAGCTGGCATTCACCCAGTAACCAGGACTTGCCACAAAGAGCAAAGGTCACCTTCCATGTAACAGAGCTCAGCAAGGTATCTTGAAATATGGACAAACATTTGCTTGGAACTAAAATCAGATGGAAGGAACTTTACTCAGCATCTGTTGACTTGTAGTGATCATCATCCACCGTGGAGTAGATGTGTCCCTCGCTGCTGAGGAATTCCACAGCTTGCCTTGAAGAAAAACCCCACAGCTGGTAACTAATTAGCAATTAGTTAGCAAAGGGAGGTAAGTCATAACTTTTCTGATTTACAGAATTCCCATTTACAGACCCCRTGCCCACATTTCCCTCCTGGCAGCTGCTCAGGGAAGCTCTTGGTGTCTCTGTCCCGTGGGCAGTGTAAGTGACACAGGAAGTTTCTCCAAAGCTATGGCAATGTGCTCCCCCTGAAGCTCAGACTCTGCTTGAGTCACCAYTCTGCACTTCCTAGGTAGTACCCACCACTCTGCTCCAGAGGAGACAGAACATACAAAAGTAAGTAGTCATTATCTTCCAGGACCTTTGTAAGTCTCAAGAAGATGTTGTAAGAGACAGTGAAGTAGAACAGAAGAGACTATTCCTAGATTTTYATCAGTGTGCAGAGAGCAAGGCAGACCTTGAACAGGAGAAATGCTACTGAGGCACTGCAGGACATTAACACTGAACTGATAAACAGCTTGTTTTGAAAGCAAGGAGCAAAGCAACCTGCAACAGCTCATTCAGGGCAGCAAACCTTTCAAAAGCTCTGGCTCCTGTGCTGCTGGGACCACCTGAATTACCCACCCTGATTCACAGGTGAGTGTCAGGGCTTGTCCACTGCCCCCTCTGCCTCTGGAAGGACTGCCTGGATTCCCACAGCATCCTCCATTCCTACACACTTACTTGATCGTTGACATACTCAAACCGTGGAGCTGGAGCTTCAAGTCTTGTAGACTCATCCCCTCTGGGACATGGCAGCTTTTGATCAAGTTCAGCACCTGGATGAGCAAGAACCACACACAGCAGGTCACACCAGAGGAGCTCTGCTGGCAGTGCTGTGCTCCCAGAAGAGCTGCTGGCACCCACCTGGCTCTGGTRCGCCGTGAGCCCGTTCACTGGCAGGCTGCCTCCTCCTCTGTAGCCCCCCATGTCACTGATCCCAGTGGAGGAAAATGACTGTGGCACTCTTGATGCTGACTGGAATTAGGAGAATAGAAGTGCTGTGGTTAGCCAGGCTGCCCAAGCCTGCAGAGTTAAAGACTCACTGTTATTTCTAAGCCAGTAAGTAAAAACAGCTTCTTATGGAAGTGGATTGCAACACAATCTCTCTCCGAGGAAGCCAGGACTCCTGTTACCCCTTCAGTGTTGCCCAGCTTTAAACTCCCCAGCCCCACAATGAGGAATTTTCCCAGTGAAAGGTCCCTCTTTGGGAGATCACCTGTCACCCAGGAAAGGCCATGATGAAATCAGGGTTTTTGTACATACCATGAGATTTTTTCTGAGGATCATGTGTGCATTGACAATTTCCAGTATGTGTGTGGTGAACTCATTCATATTTTCCAGAGGCATGATCTTAAATGCTACCAAGCTCTTCTTATTCTTTCAGGGAAAAAAAAAMAACCAAATACAAAACAAAGAAAACAATTTACAGCACAGGAACATGAAGATGCCTAACAGCCAACCTAGCTATTTCCTCCAGGAGTGTGGGACAGCAGTGGGGAGAGAGCTTCTCTGCATGCAGCTCATCCAAAACCTTCTGACCTACATCTTGTGCTGCTTTTGGCTGGTTTTTAGCCATTGCTCACCAACCCTTGCACAGAGCCAAGGGCTTTCCTGCTTCTCACACAGCTGCACCACTATTAAACTGGGAGAGGACAGGGAGCTGTGAGGGGAAACAGCTGGGACCCCCATGCCCCACAGGAGAACCCAGACCAACCAGTGTCATGCTCAGTCATAAAACTGGTGAAAGGAGGAGGAGGAGGCACACCTTCCTGTCCATGGGAAGTGTGGAGTGAATTCCTTTTTTTGCTTTACTTACTAAACTGCTTTTATCTGAACTCATTTCTCACTTTGACCCTTCTGATTCCCCYCATCCCACTGGGAGCAAGCAAGCAGTGGGGAGAGATGAGATTTTGAAAGACAATGGAGACAGACTCACTCCTCTTTCTAACCAGCTGGGAATGAACTGCACCTTGCCTTAATGCACATACCCCATTATTGGAGTATTTACAGCACATGTGCTACATGAAGTGCTSCTACAAGATTCACACACAGGTAACACGACCTTACCTGGAACGACCGAAGGTGACCAGCTACTTTAACATAAGTTCCTGGAGGCACCACAACATTCTCACCTCCTGCCTCCTAACAGAGAGGGAAAAACAGGYTTGCTGTTTCCTGTTTCCATTTCTCGATTGTCACAATAAGGAACTYAGCAAAGCAGGCTCATCTCAAGCAAGCACAAACAATGAGCATTCCTRTGGCGCTAAACTTGCAGTAAATCAGCTGAACTTCCTGCCTGATTACCCTCCCAAYACTGTTCAACTGAACTCAGCTACACTAAACAGGCAGACAGTCAYATACACCACCAGTGACCTCTGCTACTGCAGCATCTCCCTTTGATTTCAGGGACATGTTATCCCTAAAATCCTTCCCAGAAAAGCCACACCTTCTGCACTCAAAAAGCTCTGTGAGAAGTAGGGAATTGGTGGCGTTCATCAATGATCCTTACCGGTTCCTTCCAGTCGAGACACTGTATAGTTCTCCACCCACTTTCCCCAAAGCAGGGAGAAAAAGAAAAAGCTTTTCTCCACCCACTGCTCCCCAAAGCCGCTAAAGAAGCCTGCTCATAGCAAACCCAGCGCTTACATCGGTATCAACCCACTGCCTGACGTCCATCGGTGCCGCTGTCATGTCGTCCACCTTGTAGAGGATGTTGGTGGGCGCCTTCTCGGCGTGCCGCACGATGCCCACCAGGGTGACCTGCGGCGGAGGAGCAGGGTCACACTCGGGCCGGCCCCGGGCGCGCCCCACGGGGCCGGCCCGGCGCTCACCTGCGAGATCTCCACGTCGCAGATTCGGAAGGTCTCGTCGACCTGCTCGGCCGCCAGCAGCTGCGACACGGTGCAGGGCACGATGTTCTGCGAGCGGCTCCGCTGCGAGGGCCGGAGGGGCCGTCAGAGCCGGCCCAGGCCCGGCCCCGGGCCCGTCCCGCGGCCCCCGCCCGGCCTACCTGCTTCTTCTCCGCCTGGCCGCCGGCGGGCGACCCGAACCCGCCCGGGGACTGCGTGTAGCCGCCCGGGAGCCCCGCGCCGCCCATGCTGCCGTACCCGCCATCGAAGTTCCCTAAGGGGGGAGAGAGAGGGACCGTGACGCGGTGGCGGGGACACAGCCCCCTTTCCCAGCGCTGCCGCCATCACGGGGAGCGGCCCCCTCGGCCCCCGGCCCCGCGCACCGTGCCCGCTCCACATGGCGCCGCTCCGGGACTGCCGCCGCTCGCCCGCGCGCCGGCCCGCGCGCCGCCGCTTGCCGCCCAATCCGGGAGCGCCGCTCTGCCGGCCCGCAGCCAATCGCATCCCTCCGCCTTCCGGCTCCGTCCAATAGGAGGAGGCTGCGCGGAAGCTGCTGCCGCCATTTTGAGAGCGGGCACGGCCCGGCCTGCATGGATGAAGGGGCGGGACCGAAGGGCGGGGCCGAGCACAGGTGAGGGCCGGGCCCAGGTGAGGGCAGCGGTCTCTGCCATGCAGCCCACGGGCCGCTGTGCCAGGCAGCAGCCAATCACGTTCCTTCGCATTCCAGCACCGTCCAATAGGAGGTGGCTACATGGAAGCTGCCGCCGCCATTTTGAGAGCGGGCGCGGCCCGGCCTGGCATTCATGAGGGCCCGGGGCGGGGCCGAGCACAGGTGAGGGCCGGGCCCAGGTGAGGCCGGCGGTCTCTGCCATGCAGCCCACGGGCCGCTGTGCCAGGCAGCAGCCAATCACGTTCCTTCGCATTCCAGCACCGTCCAATAGGAGGTGGCTACATGGAAGCTGCCGCCGCCATTTTGAGAGCGGGCGCGGCCCGGCCTGGCATTCATGAGGGGGCGGGGCCCGGGGCGGGGCCGAGCACAGGTGAGGGCCGGGCCCAGGTGAGGCCGGCGGTCTCTGCCATGCCGCCCCCGGTCCAGCTCGTGGTGCTGCTCTGGCTGTGCCTGCTGGCCGTGCCTCTGCCCGCTGCGGGCGCCCGCTCCGGGCGGTTCTGGCACCTCACGGACCTGCACTGGGACCCGGGGTACGAGGCGGCGGCGGCAGCGGGCCGGCCGTGCCCCTCGGGCGGCGGTCGGGCCGAGCCCGCCGGGCCCTGGGGCAGTTACGTGTGCGATGCGCCCTGGAGGCTGCTCCGCTCGGCCGCCCGGGCCATGCGGGCCCGCCTGCCCGCGCCGGACTTCGTGCTCTGGACCGGGTGAGAGCGGCCGGGCCCGCCTGAGGGACACCGGGGCTGGGCGGGACAAGGGCGGTGCAGCCCGTACGGGCTCGTGGTGCGTGTGGCACGGCTCTTTCCATGGGCTTTGGAAAGGAGCAGGCACAATGTGCCTTGTAATGCAAAACGGGTTCGGAGGAAAGCACAGCCCCAGCGAGGGCGCTCGACCCTGGCAAGACGCTCGTGGCAGCGAGGTGACAAAAGGATCACAGCTCGCTGTCCGTCCTTTGTGCATCCCGTGTGATCCCACGGTGAGTCCGAGTGCCCGGAACGCCCAGGGGAAGGAGCTGTGGGCTGTGCCCGTGCATCCCGCCCTGCCGCTCAGAGCAGTGGGGACAGCGCTGGAAACCAGCCTGCAGCATTTCTCTGGCTGCCATGAGACACCTGGAGACCTGGCCCAAAAAGGGACAGTCCTGCTTTAGGATCAGAGGAACCTCCCCAGTGGAGGATGTTCTCTCCTGGTATGGTTTCCAGGGGTGTTCCCTGTCCTGTGGGAGCACTTACAGATGGTAAAAGCTTTATTTTGCATGGTTATTGTGTATGTGGTCCTTCTTCTAATAGTGCAGCCTCAACTTGCTGTAACCTCCAGTTCCAGTTTGCAGGGCTGTTGCTTGTCCCATGTTTCCATTTTCTGTCCCTGCAGATGCCTGCTCCTGCTTAAATGCAGTTATTGGTTCTTGTGACCTTATGTTGAGTTTTCTTTTTCCCTCAAGCAGTGTTCCCCAATCCTCTGAGATGATTTTGAATGTTCTCCTTTCTSTCCAGTGGACAGCCCAGCATCATCCACAAATGCCACAGACATGTTAATGCAAACACAGACATGGAGCAGCCCTGGACTGCTGCCTTCCAGAGGCATTTCCTTGTTTTGTGGTGATCACAGTTGTGCAAACAGCTCTGCTCCACCACTGCAGATCAGATGCCCTCAGATTGCAAAGTGCTGACCCTTGCAGTGTTTCCAGGCAGCTTTAGTGCCTGTGACACACCCCAAAGCAGGGTGCACAGGGGCTTTAAGGTGAAGTGAATCCTGGAATCACAGAGTATCCTGAGCTGGAAGGGACCCACAAGGATCATGGGTTCCAGCTCCTGGCCCTGCACAGACACCCCAGCAATCCCACCCTGTGCATCCCTGAACACTCCTTGACTCTGGCAAGTTTGGAGTGGAGCTCAATTTCCCTGTGAGCAATTTCTTGAAACTCCCTCATTGTCTTGGCCAGGCAACATGGCACTGACTTCTGCACCCAAAACCTTAAACTTTCTCTCCTGGGAGGCTCAGAGGGGAGTTGGCAAGTTTCTGTGCCTTGCTCTTTGCTGGAAGCACAGGCCCTGTCAGTCCCAGACAGTGACTGTGCTGCTTCTCTTTTTGTAGGGATGACACTCCCCATGTCCCCAATGAGCAGCTCGGAGAAGAAAAGGTTCTGCACATAATAGCAAATCTGACTTCTCTGATAAGAGAGACATTTCCAGGTAGGGTTTGAGGGATGAGAAGGGGAGAGGGGCATAGAGACTCATGGGAAGGGTTAACCAGGATGGAGAAAGGACAGAATTGGGACAGGGAAGGGCACAGAAGGGACTTGTTTGGTGGCCTCAGTTCTGCTGTGCCATACAGCATTGATGCACACTCATGCTTCAGGTTAGCTCACTCAGGAGAGAGGGAAAGAAAGGTTTCTGTCATTAGCAATGAAGGCAGAAAAGGCTGCAGGACACCCTCAGGCAGAACCTGTGTCAGCAGGGGCAAGGAGCCTTACAGCTGGTGACAGCTCAGTCACTTGGCTGTGGGTGGCTTGTCCCAAGGGGGGCTCAGAGCCCTAGGCAGAGGGTGGCTGGCCTTGGCAAAGGCTGGGAGTGCCTCAGGGAGCTCAGAGAGCCTCTGCAGCCCTGACCTCCCTCCCCTGTGCCTCTGCAGCCCTGACCTCCCTCCCCTGTGCCTCTGCAGCCCTGACCTCCCCTGTGCCTCCTTGGCTCTGCCCCCAGGTACCAAGGTCTATGCAGCCATGGGCAATCATGACTTCCACCCCAAGAATCAGTTTCCTGGGAAGGAGCACAGGATCTACAACCAAACAGCAGAGCTGTGGCGGCCCTGGCTGAGTGATGCCTCCCTTCCTCTCTTCAGAGCAGGTTTGGCACCACTGGCTCGTGTTTAGAGCATGCTGGGGATATGAGGAGGGGTAGGAGAATACCATGAATAATTTTCCTTGCTTCTCTGCTCTGAGCAGCACTATTCATAGAGGATTTGCAGAGGTAGGGTCCAATTTAATGCTGATTTCTGTCTTGCAGCTTTGYTTGCAAGAGGAGAAATTATTTTATACTTCAGTCTCTTCTGCCATTGCCAAGTTATTGGAAAGAATGCAGAGTGGTGACCTGCAGAGGGAAGAAAATTATCTTTAAAGGTAGCAGCTGGTGCTGGGGCTCTCCAGAGCTGCCCAGCTCCTGGTGCTGGCATTGCACCCATTCAGGTCTCCCTTCACTGGCAAGAGACACACAGGGAGGAGTCCAGATCACATCCTGGAGTGCTCAGGGCACTGTCCCAGGCAGTGACCCTGCTGTGGCTGCTGCTGAGGAGAATAGAGAGAGGTGGAAACAGAGGGATCTGGGATCACAGCCACCAGAGTGAGCAGRTCTCCAGCTCTTCCTCTGTTGGTTGCATTTTTCAGGAGCTTTCTACAGCGAGAAGCTGCCTGGCCCAGGGATGAGGGGACGGATGGTTGTCCTCAACACCAACCTCTACTATGACCAGAATGAGGAGACAGCTGCTGAGGAGGACCCTGGGGGGCAGTTCCAGTGGCTGGAAGAAACACTGACCAACGCCTCTAGAGCAGATGAAATGGTATTGAAAGGACTGAAAAAACAACCTGGCCTTCTCCCCAGCCTGGGAGCTCCCCCTGCTCTGCTCCCTCTGGGTGCAGCTGCAGCTGGCTGGTGCTCCGTGGGTGCTGTGGGCTCTGTGCTCAGGGCAGCCCTTGCTTCTGTAGGTTTACATTGTGGGGCACGTCCCTCCTGGCTTCTTTGAGAAGAAACGGGGCAAGCCCTGGTTCCGGAGGGGCTTCAACGAGCGCTACCTGGGGGTTGTGCAGAGGCACCACAGGGTGATCGCTGCCCAGTTCTTTGGGCACCATCACACCGACAGCTTTCGGATGTTCTACAGCCACACAGGTRCCTGCTCTGGTCACCCACGTGCTTGTGTGACAGCTCTGACAGCTCTCAGAATCACTGTCCATGAGAGCTTTTAGTGGCTGTTGGCTGGAAGCAGCTGAGAAGCCAGCAAAAGCATCTGACATGCTTCAGGCAGTAAGAGGCAGCAGTGTTCTCATCTCTGCCCCCRGTCTGTAGCTCCTCCCTCCTTCCTATTCACCCTCAGATATTGTTGTTGTTTCCCCTCTATGCCTGGCAGCTTCTTGCCTGTTTTCTCTTGAGGGCTTTGGGCATTGCTGAGGGAGCAGTGCTGAATCTGTGTGTGTGTGGGGTGCTCTGGGTGAACACCTCTGCAGAGTGTGGTTCCCTGGCCACCCTCGCTGCACTGGAGAGCCCATTGCTGGCTGCAGCAGCCCCGTGCTCAGTCCTCAGTGTTGTTCCAYGTGTTAATCTTTGTGTGTGGTGGTGCAGGGAGCACAGTTGGTGCTGTCAGCAGTGCAATCTGCTCTGGGTGCTCACTGTGATGGGGACAGGGTGTGGGACGTGGGACAAGCCATGGTCTCCATCACAGCTTGCTTTGCATTTCTGGCAAGGTGCTCCAATCAATGTCATGTTCCTGGCCCCTGGAGTGACTCCCTGGAAAACAACATTACCTGGAGTGAGCAATGGAGCCAACAACCCTGCCATTCGTGTGATTGACTATGATCAGGACACCCTGCAGGTCTTGGTAAGGGACCCCTGTGTGCACCACGCTGCAGCTCTGGGACAACTTTAATTCCCCCTGTAGTCAGAACAGGCTTTTCAGGATTTCTCAGTGCACAGAGGCTGAGTGGCTGTGTGGGAGAGGACTCTGACCCAGGATATTTCAGCTTTGTGTCTGGCACAAAGATTTAGTTGGAGCATCAGTGAGTCAAAGCATGGCCCTGGCAGCCAGTGCATCCTGCTGGGATGAGTTCCCCTGGGCAGGTCAGACAGTTTTTGTGGTGTTCTTCATGTCCTTAATGAGTTTGACACTTGCTTTACTCCCCAGATWATATGGATCACAGAACTACTCTTTGAGTAATAACAGACTTGTCAGACCACCTCCAAAACCTTTAAACCATCTGAAAAATTATTTGTGTCCCTCTGAATTGAGGYGAATTGTAGGGGCAGCTTCTGTTTCCCATCTCTTGTTTGCTGAGAGGTGGAGGGAGGGGTGCTTATGCCCTCCTTTGCAGTGGATGAAGCTCTCTATASTTGCTCTGCTTACATGTTTATAGCATAGAAGTGAATGCTAAGATGCACTGTGCAAGGCTGGGAGTCAGTGAAAAAGAGCAAGAGACTGAGAACAGCTGTGAAAAACTTGATTCTTCAGTTTGTTCACAGTTGAGAAGATAACTTTGTTCAGTAAGTAACACTCCCTTGCTTCTGCTGCTGGGCAGTGCTGATAGTAACTGCCTCATGTCTGAACAGGCCAGGCTCAGAGCTTCTGATGTTTGGAGGTCAAAGCCAAGCAGAGCAAAGCCACCCCTTCCCCCCTCAGGAAACAGGCTCTGTTTGGGGTGGCTCTGGAGGGTCTCACCTGAGGTGTCCCCAGGTGCCCCTCTGGGTAGGAAGCCCCATCAAGGGCAGCTGGGCCCTTGGGGAGGGGGCCAAGCCTGACTCAGTGTCTCACCCAGGGCCAGTCTTGTCCTGATGTGTCCCCAGTTCTGTTTTTCTCTCCCTCAGGATATGGTGACTTACTACTTGAACCTCACTCGTGCCAACACGAACGCCTCAGCAGAGCTCCCAGAGTGGGAGGAGGAGTACAGGCTGACAGAAGCCTTCCAGGTCCCTGATGGCTCTGCAGGCTCCATGCAGACAGTGCTGGAGAGGATCTCCAGGGACCCCCAGTACTTGCAGCTGTACTATGAGTTGAACTCTGCCAGGTATGACCTGGAGCTGTGCCAGCAGGAATGCCGTGTGGATCACCTGTGTGCCATCAGGGAAGTTGATTTTACAAAGTATGATGAGTGTGTGAAAGCCAACAGCTCTGCCTCTGCTGCCAGCAGCGTTTGGCTTTTGGTTTTCTGCATGTTCTTAGGATTTCTMCATCAGCAAGTGCTGTGATGGCCACGAGCAAGAGAAAAGGAGGGCGTGGGATCACACTACACTGCATGGGAATTGGTGGTTTTGGCATTGAGAACTTGCTTGGAAAACAGGACAAAATTGTCAATGTTTACTAAAAGCCCTGTGATGCTGATTTGAATTCTTCTAGAGAAGCTTGATGTGTGAAGAGCAAGGTTTTTGAGAGCCCTATTGTGCCAAAGTGACTGCACCAAGGAGTGTCTCCCCTCTGCCAGGACTGCTGGGGCAGCCTCACCAATCAGATGTAGACCAGGCCTCCCTGTGGGCATGAGCTGCCCAGGGGTGAGAGCAGGGAGCTGCCACRTGTTCCAGAGGCTGCTGCCAGCATTCCTTATTTTGGCACACACTTTTGGAAGTCTGCACAGCTGGTGACTCGGGAAGTCTGGCTGTGGTGGCTTTGTTCCACAGCAGCCTGTGGCTGTTGAGCAAAGCGAGGTGGGTTGGGGTGACAGCCCAGASAGGCCAGGGAGGCTGCAGATCAGTGACAGGGGATGGTGCCTCAGCCTGCCCAAGGCCTCACTCTGTCAGAGGAGCAGGCTGAGCAATGAGAGAGCAGAGCTGGGCTCTGGAGTGCAACTTACAAAGAGGATTATGGCAGAACCAGATAAAACTCGACTTGGACAACAAAAGCAGCCACTGTTCAAAACCCACTGCCAAGTGTCACTTGGGTACCAAAGTGCAGCACGAGGCAGCAGAGCAGCTCACAAGCAAAGCAGCTGGGGCAGTTTGGAGCTGCAGCCTCAGGCAGGCCAAGGCCAAGGCCTGCAGGGAGAGGGACACTTTGCCATGGCAGGATCCTCCCCTGAGCCACAGCACCACAGGCAGGCTCAGCTGTACCAGTGCACACTGGAACGAACACACTACACTCTCCAACCTGGCAAAATCTGCATTTAATTTACAACATAGTAAAGGTTACAGGTAAAAAGCTCAACAGAAGTGTGAAAAGGCCTATTACATATTACACAAGTGTACAAATGTCTGTACAAAGCCCCTCGATGTTCCTGTCCCCTCGTGGCCAGCTGTGGCCCCTAAGCTCTGAAATAATAAGAGCTGGTTCAGAGTCTGAGAGGAGAAGAGCTTTAAAAAACGAGCAGTGAAGTTTCCCTTGTCAAGAAAAATCTTGCAAAGAGCCACTTGCAAAAAAAAATCCCCAAAACCCCTCAACCCACCCCTCTCCCCCCCAAAATAAAACAAAACAAAACAAAAAAAAAACCAAAAGAAAAAGAAGGAAACCTGCTCAACTTTTGTTTGTCCTGACTAGTCTTACTCTAAAGAGTTGCCTTCAGAAAGCAACTGGCTGGGAAATGAAAATCTTAGAGAACAGACTAAAGAGGAAGATTTTGAGTTATTGTGGGAGCACTGGGAAGCAGAACAAATGCCCAACAGCTGAACCAACAATGGCAACTTAAACACAGAGCAGCACAGCTGGATCATGGAGCAGGTGCTGAATCCACACAAGGAACAGTCTGAGCTGGATGTGATGGTGTGGGGAGGGAACAGAGCAGTCTTAAAGCCATGGCTCTTGTGAGCTGAGCAGCTGCCTGCTGGCACCTCAGGGACATGATAGAAGCAATCACTGCAGAGCACAACTCACAGATTTTGGGGCATCTGCCTGAAATGGGTCTGGTGCATCCAGCATCCCA
>JACDOX010000205.1:797370-809092 GCA_014549065.1 Cardinalis cardinalis
CCAGCCAGCCCAAAGTGTCTGTGGGGTGAAACACCACAGTGCTGCTGTTTGGTTCAGCAGCAAGGCCAGACAAGCTCAGGCAGATCCAGTCTGGCTACATTGGTAAATACTCCAATAGTTTTCCCCAAGAGGCACCTAAATCTGCCACCTACAAAGTGCCAACAGACCATTTCCCAGTCTTTGTCCCACAAGGTTGCCTCTGGGTTCTCTTGAAAACCACAACAATAACTCTTAGAGGCACGCAGTGCAGGAAGGGAGACAAAAGCTGACACTCAGGTGTAACTCATATGAAGTCTGAGCACCTCTTCACYTCCTTTCCACTCCTGCCAGTCTTGAGCTCATCCTGAACAAAGACTGAGTGTCCCAGAATGTCCTGGGTTGGAACAGACCCACAAGGCTCACTGAGTCCAACTCCTGGCCCTGCACACGACACCCCAAATCCCACCCTGTGCCCGAGAGCATTATAACACAAACCTTCCCTCCCTGCAGAAAGAAACTGCAACTTTTAGATCACTTGGGTAATTTTGCTCCTGATCATTGGAATCTTCTCCTGCAGTCTGGGTTTATAGAATATTATCCTTCTCCACATGATGTTATTTAGTCTATACCAGCAACAAGTGAATTTGCTGTTACACAGTGGCTTAGCTGCTCTGAAGCTCTGCAGATCTTTCTTTTTCCTTGTATACTCCAATTAAATAGAAAATTGGCAACACTCTCATCTTGGAGCAAAGCCTAAACCTGCCTGCTCTAGCACACAAATGTATGAAACATCAAACACAGTATTTAAATAAACTCTCATTTTCCCCTTMTATTTTCCACATTTCCCACAGTTTTATCTGACACCTGGAACTAATGCACTAGATTTCTAGAAAGTGTTTCTTTTTGGGAGGAAAAAAAAAATCACCATTGATCCCATGTGTTATTAAAGAAAAAACCTAAAGCTGGGTTCAAAGGGAATTGCTCAAATTTGCTAAAAAAGACAACAGTGAAACACAGACATCACTTCTGCCTAACAATGAAACACCTCCCACATGGGAGCACTCTGTTTCTAAGGTGCAATTCTAAAATCATRAAGTGAGATCATCAATGTAATGTGCTAATGAGAAAGTCAGGAGTCACCCCATACCTTAACAGGGACCACTGCTGTCTGTACCATGTTCCTGAACCGCCCCACAGACGGGTCCACGTCCTCTGCAAAGAAAAACAGGGATGGCTGTGAGCACAACCAGAGATGCCTTCAGTGGGCACAACCTGTGATGCCTTCAGTGAGCACAACCTGTGAGCACAACCTGTGATGCCTTCAGTGAGCACATGGGGTAAACAACCTCTGTGGGGTAATGTAGGAATGTGCCCCCTGCTGATGGAGTGACCAAATTATTTTTTGTCTCCTTAAAAAGGAAAAAAAGCCCAGAAGTTTCTCTCCTCAGTTAGGTGAAAGACACCTCATAGGACCTTAGGGACYTCACCTCAAACCCAAGGATAGCAAGCCCCTTACCTGGATTGATGATCTCATCATCATCACTGAACGTCACTCTGGAGTTCTTCCGCTTTCGCTTTGGCCTCTGGATGTCCAAGTTCCCCTCCTCAATGGTCAGGGTGGAGATCCTTTTGTTGTGGGCTGTATTAAACTCTGTCAGATTCTGCAGAAAATTTAGAAACAMATGAAGTCTGACTTAATCACATGACTGTGCACATCAGAAGATCACAGGACATTGTTTAGTTTCAACTTCAGCGTTAGATTTATGGACCTGATGATCTTAAAGGTCTTTTCCTAAATGATTCCATGACCAAGCAAATGAGAGGGGAATGCTGTCCTTGCTGGAAATGCTATTAAGGCAGTGTGCCATCATACTTGTGGTGTTTGTGAAGGTCCCCAGGACGAGGTGAGTGGTGAGAAGTTCTCTGCCTCCAAGTTCTCAGAAGGCTGATATGATATSATATCATAYATCAYATCATGCTATACTGAAACTAYACTAAAGCAAAAGATACATCAGAAGGCTTGACAAGAATGAATAATAAAAACTCATGACTCCTCAGAGCCCCGACACAGCWGGACCATGACTGGTCATTAAATTAAAACAATTYACATGCTGGATAAACAATCTCCAAATCTCATTCYAAAGCAGCAAAACAGGGAGAAGYTGAAGCTTCCCAGGAGAGGAAATCCTGGTGAAGGGATTTTTCAGAAAATACCACGGTGACATATACTCACGTCCAGTTCTGTCTCCTCCTCTGGCAGCCCCAGCAAACCCTTCAGCTCCTCATCCTCCCCACCCATCTTCTCATCCCCCTTCACAGCCGAGGGCAGCGTCTGGGGCTTCTCTCGCAGGGTGTAGGCGCGCGTGGAGGCGCCGAAGGAAACCGTGGAGTCGATGGGGATCTGCTGGGGCTTGTGAGCTTCCAAACGGATGTGGCCCAAGAATGTGCCATGTGCTGGGGACACCAAAATGCAAAACAGTCTGTTCAGCTYGGGATCATGGTACTCCAGTTCAAGTCTGAGAATCTCAGAAATTGTTCCAAGGTACAAGGCACTGAGGTACTGCTGAGAGCATCAGCTATGCAGATCCACCATCTCACAAACTGAGATAACACACACCAGAAGTCCTCAGAAAATCACTGGAAATAAACTACAAACACCTTTTACTTTCTGTATTCCTGCAGGTCCCAATGTACTGTCTGGACAGTGCAAAAAAACACCTGACAGGTTTTAGACCTTGGGAAATCACCCTGAGAAGACAAGGCTTCACTAAAATTGTGATGGGAAGGTCAAGAACTTTCCTCCTCTCCTCTGGCCTCTTACAAGTCAGAAATGCTTGAAACACCCAGTGAGGCAGCTGCAGGCTGACTGGAGCAAACACTCCTTTGCCCTAACCCTTGTCCTTCCCTGTGATGCAAATTCAATTATATCCATTTGCCCACAGTGCAGACAACAATGGAAAGGGAAAAAGTGTCTCAGATTCAGAATGTTTAAGCACTGAAGTATAACTCTTCTGTCTGGTTAAATGCCACACTACTTACTGCTGTTCAGATCTATGAGGAAAACCCTCTTGAGATGTTTGTGATAGACCAAGGCAGCATGGACCCGAGAGCAAGACTGGTGGTCAATGGTAAAATCACACAGATCAGGATTTCTCCCAAAGAGATAGTATTTCTTCTCATCAATGATGAGTTTCTGAGGTAGAATATCAAACAGAGAAGCATATTAGACTCCTAGAATCTTTTGGAACTTCCTGAAAAAAATTCAAGAACATGAATAAATAGAGCAAATTCAAGACAAAGCATCAACAGCTCATCAATATTTCAGTTTAGTCTGGCACTGTTAAAATACATGAACTCAMGTCTGCTCCACAAACACTGATCAGCTCTGCAAGCAGTTACCTCACAAWTTCAGTTACCATAAAAACTGATCAAACCATTTCTCATTCTTGCCCACAAGTGAAACCAAAAGCATCCTGTAAGTTTTCATTTGCACCTGTTACACACAAACAACACTGCCCTGACTGGGGCACACTTCCAAGAGATTTTGCAAAGACAAAAATTCATGGAAGTTACTGCAACAAATAAGATAATTTTAYTGCCTTTAATACAAGACAACATTTCCAGAATGTTCTGTGCCTCTGAGCTATAACCCAGTGTCTTTCTTCACACACTGAGCTTAAACACTGCATGGCTTCTTTTGCTGTTGCACTTTGCAGACCCAGCCATCACAGGGTGTCCCTGCAGAGGCTGGGACACTGATGGCTCGGTTAGTATCAAGTGCTCAACAACCCCCAGGATTTAACAATGCTCCTCCTTGGTTACTGCTGCCTACCAGAAAAGACAAAASTGAAAAACTCTCTGCCACCTGTACTGAGCAGGGAAACACAAGGATCACATCCAAGTGCTGTTTGGCTCAGTGCTAGAGGATCTTGCAAGAATATTTAAATTAGTGGCAATGGTACCTACCAGCAGCAGTTCTTCCTTCTAGACAGAGAAGAGGAGGAGCTGAGGAAAACATGTGAGAGAAAACACCATGGTGGCACCAAGGGCAGGGGAGAAGGAGGGGGAGGAGCTGCTCCAGGTGCTGGAGCTGAGGTTGCTCTGCAGGCTGTGGTGAGACCAGGGAGAAACAGCTGTGCCCCTGAAATCCATTAATCCACAGGGGAGGCAGAAATCCACCCACAGCCCTTGGGGATCCATGGGGGAGGCAGAAATCCATAAGGGATGCAGAGATCCACCCACAGCCCATGGGGATCCAGGGGGGTTGCAGAGATCCACCCACAGCCCCTGGGGATCCACAGGGGATGCAGAGATCCACCCACAGCCCATGGGAAAAGGGCTCACACTGGAGCAGGTGGATGCCAGAGGAAGCTGTGATCCAGTGGAGACCCAAATGGAGAGAAAGGGCCTTTTGCTTCCAAACTAGAGCAGCCCAGCCTTAAAATCCTGCACCCCATGGATGAGTGAGCTATGCCACAGCAGTTTTGGGAAGACTGYTTGCCTGTGGGAAGGACCCCATGGCACAGCAGAGAAAAGACTCCTCTCCCTGAGCACAGAGAAGATCTCAAGTGATGAACTGACCAAAACCCCCACAGCTGGGGGRAAAAAAAGGTRTTTTAAAGGCTTATTTTACTTCTTGTTAGCCTCCTCTGACTCTGTTAACAATATATTTACTTTATACCTTTCAATTTGAATCTGTTTTGCCCTTAGGGTGKTTTTTTTTCTCCCAATCCTTATCTCAACTCATGAGCCCTYCATTAATTTTTCCTCTCTCCTCTGCCCAACTGTAGCAGGTTAAGTGAATGACTTTTGTGGGTGCCTGGCACTTGTATCAAACCATTACACCCAGACACATTTCTGTTTCAGTCAGCTTCAAGTTAGGAGTCTCTCCACACTGAAATGAATTCACTGGTTTGGGTTCCCTCTGTCAACAATGGTAAAGAGACTTTTCTTTATTTATTACCTTCAGTGTGATATAAGACAAAATATGAAATCAGGAATGAGGTGGTGCTGTAATAAAAATAACTTGCTGTATCTGTGCTGATCACAACACTGCTCACAGATCCTGAATGKGGGAGGAAAAATCAAATCAAACTGTATTTCACACTGTAGGACASAGCAGCACTCTTGCAAAATACAGGATGCCTGGTTAATCTGACTTTAATGCAAAATAAAAAATAAACTGACCAAACAGGTTTCTCAAACAAGCAGTACAAAGGGAAGAGGTTTAACTGATGGAAGCCCTGCATGGCACGAGGCTGCCTTGCACAGACAAGGGAAAAGTCACTTCATTCATTGTTTCAGAGAAGAAAAACCTGATTTGAAGATAATGAATACACGAGGGAAAGGAAATACTTGTGCATAAGTGTGAAAAATGATGGGGAATGTTCTGCTGCTGATACACCAAATCCATCAAACCCTAATTCCATACCTCAATGAGTTTGTCTCCTTTGACTACRTCCAGATGTAAGCCAGGTGGTGGTTTTCCTGCCCTGGAAAATAAAGAAAGGAAAAATATAGTATCAAAACATTTAATAAAAATTTTATTCATATCAGAGCTCCTCAGCTACAGACCAAACCTACACAAATGAAAGCTGAAGTATTTTGGGGAAAATATGAAGATCCTGTAATTTTCTTTGCCTCCCTGCAGATTCCTTCTGACAACACATAAACCAAGAATTTTTTATGGTAAGAGTGAAGGTAACAGGACATGAAGTATCTCAAGCTTTACCTCTCCAAGTGAAAACCATCTGATTTACACAATTATCAGAGCAAGTCCTGAGAGCACATGGTATGAGACCAACTACCAGAGATGGGGACAGGCTGAAGAGCTCTGTTTCCTCAYGTCACCCTCAAAATAGCACATCTCTACCCTTGGCTGCTGAGAGGAACAGAAACTTCTCCCACCTTTCCCCTCTAGGATGGTGATGGCAAAAACCTCAAAGGGGCTCTGCACACACCTGTAGCATTATAAAGTGCTGGGCAATAGGCAGAGCTCCTCCACACTCACCTGTGGAACACAGGGAGCACAGAACAGGCTGCAGCCCTGGAGGGAGCCCTGCCCTCTGTCCAAGAGCAGCCCCACTGCTCCTGCTCAGCCCCTGGAGCAGATTCTCCTGTCTGCAGCATCATTCCCACCTGGGCAGAGGCAGCACAGAGGCCTGAGGGACTCAGCAGATCCCAGCAAGGGGTGAACTCATGGGGAGCAGGAACATACTGGGCACCCACAGTGCTCAAAGCCAGGCTGCTGCTGTGCCACCTGCACCACACAGGGTCCCTCAGCTCTTGGCACCAAAGGATCTTTTTCTGCTCAGACAGCTCAGGATCTGCATCTCTAGGACTTCCTCACAGGTACCATCTCTGCTGCTGGAGCAGCTTTCCAGGCAGCAGCAGTGACCTGGTTCTTGTGGTTCTTGGCTGCACTGCTGCCCTGCTGAGGAACTCTGCAGAGATCATGTTCCCATTCTGCTYAGGGCATGAGCCAGCCCGGGGAACAGTGACAATGGCAGTGGTGTTCTCAGGGTGGCTGGAGAAGAAAGAAAGGTCACTGGTAGCTGAAGTTGTTTGAAGGGTTAARTACAGATGTTCATGTTTCTGGGGTGTGCCTTACACTTACTGGTTTCTTCTGTGCTGCAAGGTCAGCTCCCCTCAATAATTTCATGTAAGAACACAGTCTCCTGTTATTTCTACTTCATTTCCTTGCCAGGCATTTTCCTTTCTTGTTTCCAATCCATTACACCAGCCTGCCCACATCTCTCTGTTCCTTTCTGAACTGACCACTTAGGACTTTCACAAGTTTTCTTGTCAGGCCCTTCTCAAAGACTGTGGATGTACCACCCTAACAAGGACATGGTTAATTCTGACCCCTACTGTTTCAGATGAACAAACAGCAGCAGCCAAAGCAGAGGATGCCAAACTCCAGCACAAGTGGTGACTTCAGCAGTGAAATGGGATTTTGGTGATGTGGGGGACAGCCCAGCAAGCAGGAATGCTCCCAAAGGTGGACACAGTCTGTGTGRTGAGCTGGAGTCCCTCCAGCACAGCCAGGGAAGCTCCTCCTCTCAGGTACTGCTCAAGAAACCTCCAGCCAGGCTCCCCCTGAGCACTGCTGGCTGCTCCTGTGCTCCCTGCAGATCTCAGTGCTCAGCTTTCACTGGAACACAGGCTCCTTTCATGGACTCCTGTCCACTTCTCAGTACTCCCTCTTTCTGCCTCTGAGCACTGGAAAACTTGTTCTCCCCCCTTCTTCTGAAATTGCCAAGTTCTGATTACTCTGCAACCCAACTTTTGGTAATTTTCACACATCAGCCTTACTCAGATCAAACAACAGCAACTTCCCCAATATTTTTTCTCTTTCCAAAYAGATAAACCTTTCAACAAATTCACTCTAAAAGTCTCCTTGTTACTCAGTCTGGCCTCTRCTTTTCCTTTCAGTGATCTGTTCCTGGATACTCAGCCTGTCCTAACACATTTTAGCACTTCCCCCCTGTACCTGTCAGGTCACAGGAGCCCCAGCACAGCTGAATCCTGTCTGATGCTCATGTTTTGCTATATACCAGCTCTGCTTTTTCACTGCCCCCTCTACTTTTAGTTTCATCTTTGCTCTTATTTTTGCCTCTACCCTCAATTTTATTCTCAACAGATAAACCAAGCTCAGCAGTATTACAAGGCAGTGCCTTCAGCTGTGAATTGAAGTGCTAGAAAAATCTACCTATTCTCTGGCTTCTTTTGGACTGTAGAGAATCCTTTGTAGGCAGTATTTCCCCCACCTACCTATGCCTGCAAAACACTGAACACAGAAAGGTTGTAAATACTGATTATGATACCATAAAAACAAATTCACAGAAGTAATTTCTGATAGAAAACACCTTTGGAAATTTTAAGTCAATGTCACAGTTCAGGCTGCYCAAGTTAGATACCTGAAAAGCCTTTTAATGAAAAAAAGTAGAAAGATTGTTCAGTTTTATATTCAAAACTARTTGGCTCCAGAAGAAGTAATCCCTGGATTTGGAAGTATCAGTCACCTTTCACATGTTCTGCYCCATCAAATCTCACACCTCATGGATCAAGGAGTAAAACATGAAAGGAAATCTCTTGCAAAAGTCTCCTAGAAGAAAGTTTATTAGAAAGCTGGACTTGTGCTGTTACAGCAGAGCAGTTTTTTCCCATTTTATGTTCAATGCCAAAAAAGTCCTTTCCCACTAAACTAACTCCACTATGTGCTAAAATATCCACTAAACTAATTTTCCTGCACTGTTCTGAAGGATGAAGAATTACTTGAGGTCAGCAGATTGTCCTCTCTAYAGAACACAAAGAGCCCTTAGCACTGCCCAAGGCCAACGCTCTGCTATCACAACTTGGCTCCAGCACAAGTGCTTGTGTTTGAAAATGAGAAAAAAGCAACTTCTTCTGTACCTTGCAGATGGTGCATCACAGACCCCAGTGCCTCCCCAGGGCAGCATCCTGCAAGTGACCTGAAAATAACTCCTGCAGATGCACTGATTGTGGTGGGCACTAGCTGAGTGAGCTTGACTGAGCCCCAGGATGCTCTGCCTGCCTCCTGAATCCTGAAACTCCTGGGGGGATGTGAAGCTTCCAGAGCATTAACAGAGCTGACTGGCAAGGAGAAAGGAGCATTCCCAGCTTGGGATTCCCCACATGTGCATTTGCTGGCCTTACAGAAGACATCAACTACTCACAATGATCAGCAGTTAAATATTTACAAGGGATACCACTGAACAAAGCAGGTTCCAGCACAGGTTTTTAAAAGATTTAAATACCTACAAACAAAGAAAACTTTCYTCTGTACTAGAAACAGAAAATTGTGTTTCTCCACTTCATGCTCCACAGGCCAGGCCTTGTCTCTGTAACAAAGATAAAGCATTTTGGAAAAGAAGGACAAGGCCATTTACACTTTGGAATGTGCCAAGTAAGAGAACTGAGGTTTTACAAATCAGGATCTCTTCCACAGTGCAGATTCAGTGCTGACATGCCAGCAGGGTTATAATATCTATACCCAGCTGAAACTCAGCAGCCTGACTGATGTAAGTCACTACAAGAAATCTGGAATTGTTGCTATTAAGGACAAAGACAGGACAGCCACAATTCGATCGTGTTAGTTTAAAATTAGGTCAATTATTTGGGTTCCTAAATGTGACTCAGAACCTAAATTTAGCCACTTCCTAAAAATCTTGGCCTCTGTGACTCATGTACACACCTTCATGTCCAACTTCAAGGACAGGGTGGAATTTGCAGAGCTCTGGAGCTCATCTCTCCAGAAATCTGTGYAAAAGCATTGTCAGGAATAGCCAGTTCTTGGCCAAAGAAACTAAAGAGAAACAATTGCTGCCTTCAAACAAACTCTTTCTATTGTATGTCCATTCCAGGACAAATCTGACATCCCCACTACTGAGGAGTCAAAGAGAGTAAAGAAAGTCACAATTCCAAATACAAGTTACACCTGGACAAAAGGACAGGCAGGCAGTRTCCACTAAAGATCTGATCCCTTCAAAACCATACACCAGATAACCTGTACCTCAGAGAAATCACTTTTACCACCCAAAGCCAGCTCAGAATGTTTGCAAAAGTCTTAATCAAACTAAGATATCTAATTGTTATCTAAAGTCATTTTCTGATCTCATGGAATGGGTAAATTTTAACTACAGGAAGTAYTGGCACCCTCTTTATGCCAACTGTAAATGCACAGCCCAACTCTTGGCTAATGTACACAGCAGTTACAGCACATGCAGAAACATGTTCTGGCATCAGCAAGGTGGCAACCACTGGTTTCCATCTGAAAGTCTGAAGTTTAGCTGCTGGAAACACAAGGAAAGAAAGAACAAGTATTGTATGGATTATGAAGAAGTAACCTATAACAGCACAAAAACTAAATCAGAGCCACAACTTAAATCAGCTGAAAACTGGGAATTTCAGAGCAGAAGTCTTTTCTGGAAATACTCAGATACTATCCAAATTATGGAAGAAGAGGTAAAATGATAGGGGTAAACCTCAAAAGCATGGGCAAGGRAAAAAGCTACTCCTTTGGATTACATCTAAGATGTATTTCTCACATGATTGGTGCTCACAGGCCCCAGCCAGCCTTCCTTAGGAGCAGGAACATAAATAGACAGGAAAAGACTGTGATTTTCATTTTAATAGAGGTTGTGGAGACTGAAGATAATTCACTACAGAAGAACCTGCTGCTGACTGTGARAACTCTGCAACTCCATGCTCTTGGTCACCCACAGCTCCTGGAATGAAGCCCTCCAGTGCCACCTGCACAGAGACTTTTTGGTGCTTGTGTAAGACCAGGCCTCCTGCAGGGTATCTTCACATCCTCTCAAGCCAGAGCTGTGAATAACAGCACTGTTGGTCCAATCCTGCTCCTGCAAACCACCTCCAGTCTGGAGAATCCTACCTGGGAAAGGCCCAGACTGGCTCCACATCACACCTGTGCACTCTTTGCTTGGCTCTGAAAGGAACAAATACTCTAAACCCATGAGCTGGAAGCTCAGCAGATGTCAGGAGAAGGCATCCAGAGCTTCAGCATGAAATACACCCTACAGAAAAATAACCAGAAATAAATAAATGCACCTGGCAGGAGAGCTCCTCACTTCCAGCATGGCTCTCACCAGCCAGCACCCCCCAACACTTCCCACTTTGGGTTCACTGCTCAGAGCACAAACACTGGCACTGGAAGCTCTCCAGGCTGCCTTCCTGCTGCCTCACTTCTTGATTTTTCCTCTTTTGGGTTTCAAAAGCAGCATTAAGGACAAACACAAAGCTTTCACTGGTGTTAGCTGCCACGTCTGCACGTGCCAGCTGGACAAAATCAAATTGCCTCAGGCACTCCTTTACCTCACAGCTACAAACACACAAAAAATGGYCCCTAAAACCATTACAATGTGCAAACAYACAACAGAGTCCAAGAGAAAATAARAAGTTTCCTTACAATGTGCAAGGAAAGAGTCCAGACAGGAACTCTGCTGTACCCAAGAACTAGTTTGGAATATTATGGTAAAAGGACATTCAGGTTGCAATTAGTTAATTACAAAAAATCTTAAAAATGTGAGAACAGAACAGGAGCTGGCACCCAAACACCCCCCCTGACCCCTGGGTTTGGATCATCTGCCTGATCCCAGCTCACTTCTCATCCAGCACAACAGACTGTGCTTCAGACCCAAACCAGGGCAGGGACACAGGGAAACTCTGTCAGGCCCTGCTAAAGACACAAACCAGGTACCTGAAGAGGCCCTCACAGTTACAGGTGTTACTGCTCTCCTCCAGATGGGATTTCTTTAGGAATTCATCTGCACTAGCATGCAAGCCACTGAGACTGAGCATTTCACAAGCTGKGTTTCCCCAGCTCCTCCACCTCCAGCTTTCAAAGGCACAAGTCATTCCAATTTACCATGGAATATAAAGCACAGAAAAACAACAGGGATAAAAAAAGGATGATACTTCCATTTTCAAGCTGAATACCCAGAATAATCTTTGGCTTTATCTGGTTTATTGTGTCATCATCTCATGGAACACCATCCTGTCTCAGGCAGATGTTTATTGTTGTGTATGTTCAGCACAAATAAGACCCTAAAATACATGAGGAATTCTCATCCATGAGAAGGTGAAATGGCTTTACCAACTAAAGCAGSCATTAAAAACCAGCTCTAAATTAAACCCACGAGCACTGTCACAAAGCTCTGAGAGCTACAACACAGCTGGGTGAGCAGGGACAGGCAGGGCT
>JACDOX010000205.1:811704-829256 GCA_014549065.1 Cardinalis cardinalis
CACGGCACGCTCCCTCCCCAGAACGCTTCTAGAAACTCCCGGAGGGGTCGGACTCACACCCGAGAGCCGGGGCACTGCAGCGACAGCCACGGGAGTTTCCCGTTTGTGGCTTTTCAAGCTCGGGACCATTAGTCGAGAGTGTTAAAAGCACCAGTTCTACCGCCATGAACAACAGTGTGCAGAGAGGAGAAAGGAGTCAAGCAGTTACAGAAACTCTGAGCTCAGCATTCTGTACCCTCAATTCCAGTTTCCAGAGGAATAAAACAGGCAAGAAGAAGGATGGAGCCTACAAAGAATGCTCCCGTTTAGGTCTGGTGACCTAAACAAACAAAAGCTAAGTGCTTTTGTTGTTAYATGGCAATGTGACACCCAAAGGACTGTGCCTGGCAGCAGGCATGCACAAACCAATAGCTCCTGCCCTTTCCAAGGAAAACTTTAAAAAAGGACCAGGACACAGAGTTCCCTTGCTTTCAAGTCAGATTTTGTCGTACAGGCTCACCAATGGCTCAAAGTTCTAGCAAAAGGCAAACAGTCAGAGCTGACCCAATGCTGCTCTGAGGTATGAGATTCATTTTTCTGGGATCAGCTGTTGTACAGGGCTCTGCACAGAAGTATTGTGTATGTCCTTGTGAAATGGATTTTATGTTTTCAGGGAGTTTCATYCTGAAAAATCAGGGAGCACAGAACTGAAGCTGCAGAAAACACTACTGTGCTGATGTAAAGTCCTCTACTCCACTTAAAGGGTGTGGGAATTTGCAGGCAGCCCTGACATGGGAAGAGATGAGAATCTTGACTCCATGTTTCAGAAGGCTGATTTATTATTTTATGATATATATTATATTAAATGATATATTAAAACTAGACTAAAAGAATAGAAGAAAGGATTTCATCAGAAGGCTAGCAAGGAAAAGAAAGGAAGAACAGAATGATAATAAAATCTTGTGACTGACCAGAGAGTCTGAGACAGCTGGGCTGTGATTGGCCATTAATTAGGAACAACCAACATGGGCCAATCCCAGATGCACCTGTTGCATYCCACAGCAGCAGATAACCATTGSTTACATTTTGTTCCTGAGGCCTCTCAGCTTCTCAGGAGGAAAAATCCTAGCAAAAGGATTTTTCAKAAAATATCATGGCTACAAGAGAGGGAACTGCAAACACACCTTTGCCAATGTCTAAACTGAAGAGAAATGAGCTCTGACAGAGGCTTTTGAAAGTGTTTATTGATGATTCTTAGATGGAATGGCGGCGCAATAGTGCAAACCACTGTGCAGTTGGGAGAACACTCCCTTCCCAGCTTTCACGTTTACTTTATTATAGACGAGACATGGAAGAAGGGTTAAATACAAAATGGGTCAGTATGCTGCATTTACCACCCCCACTGGGCTTTGGACAGATTACTGTTCCCTCAGTGCATGTCAGTTCAGAGCTACATTGAAGTGGGGAGTGCCTGCTTGTTCTGCCCAACCCTATGAGCTGGAACCAGCAATCCTTTTCATTTGCACACACATCCCCAGTCTGAAAATCCCAGCACTTCACTCAGCCAGTTTCTGCACTTTCTATTTCATAAAGAATTGAAAATACCAAATGTTCACAAGCCACACATAATATTTACTAGAACACCACAAGTGAGCTTCAAGAGCACTTCTTCAGAATCAAGATTTCTGCTAAAACTCTTCACTAATCTTACTAGCTTGTAAACTTAGGTGCCCACTTCCTCATTTTTAAGTGCTTTTCCCCCTGGAAGCTTCTGAAAAGTTGGGAGTGAGCAGTTAAACCTTTTATATTTAGTGCTTGAGTCAGCATTGGAAGAGATTTATTTGTCCACTAGCAAGCAACCAGCTAGTTTGTCTAAGGAGATTGCACTGTTAGATTCTAAGTCAAAGAACATTCTGTCCTCAAGTGATGCATTTTGTGAAAAAATAACCCCAACCACACCCAAAAAAATTAAACTACACTGTTAGAGTCTCAAGGCTAAACTGACCAGCATGTAGAGGTTCAAATCATCATCCACACATACCCTCCTTGCATACATCTTTTTCTTCAAGAGAATCTAGAACCACAGCCACTTGGAGACAATAAAACCATGGGGGCAGATACTGGAGACTTTAGAAACTGCTGGATTTACATAATGTGACTTGGTGGTGGGCTGTCTTTGAATGCCTTTCTCATTCCAGTCCAACAAAGTTACCTACACRTACAAAAAGTTGTGTGACTTGTCAAAAACAAGACATCTCCAATTATTGATCACACTTCAGCATACAGCTGGGACAGGGAAGAACACATTACAGAAAGCAAAACCACRAGATTTTAGTTACATAAAACAATATAATTTGTATATAAACTGATAAATAYTGTCTCCATGGTTCACTAATTCCATATACTAGTTATCTGCACATTAGTTGCTAATATCTATTATTAGAAGTAGTTCCAACTTGTGCTCTCTCAGGGTGGTCAATTCATCTCCGAGACTAGTCAGCCTGTTTGCTCTGACAGAAAAAATCTCAGCTGTGAGACTGGGTCCCATGGGAAGATTTCATGTTGTCTTCCAGATAATGAGTCCTATGATTATACAGACCACAGCAAGGCCAAGAATCAGGATGCAGATCTTCTTACGGGATTTCTTCTAATAAGAGAAGAGAAAAGAAGCCACTGACACCAGGAACACTTGAGGAAAAAGCAAGGCTACCATTCATGTTACTGACCTGGGTGAACAGGAGCACTTGGTACCCCCCAGTTATTTGAGAGAAGCAACCAGTGTAGTCTGAACACTTTTACATGTTCCTTCAACTCCATGATTTAACAGGTGAATGTTTTTAATTTTAGGAGTGCAATGGTCTATGAGATAAAGTTAAGTCAAAATGTGACAGGTTTTGCTTCTCTTAAGGAAAATACAAGCCTCAGAGAAGGCCAAACCTTTCCAGCTATTTAGATTTTTCAGGTAATCCTAATCAAACTCCTAAGCAGTTCTGACATACAATCTCCCCTGGGCCACTTGGGCTTGGTGTTGCACTTCTACAACTTAAATGATTTCATGTACAGTTACTGAACTTRGATTTCACAGCTTTTCTCACTTTATTCATCACAGGAAACTACAGTCCATCCATATACACCAAATATTTTTAACTTGGCATCTTGGATTTGAGGGTAGCTATATATAACCACTTCTTTCTCCATCCAGAAGAAAAACCACATGCAAAACGTGTCCAACAGCTCCCAAACTTAGATTTATAAATACCTCAGAACTCTGGCAAGGAAGCCATGGAAAGAGAGAATTCTACTACATGCTGCCAGATGGTAAAACCAACATTCCCAGCCTTGCACTCAACAGCTTTGGAGTTTTATTGCCCTCCAGTACCTCCCACTTAACAGCTTGGAAGAGTCCAGTATTTTCTTGTGTAAGTCCCAGCAGTAATGGGACTGACTAAAGCAGAACCCTTACCAGAAGCTGGACTTGCAGGGACAAGGATGATGAAAAGGAACCTACAGAAAACACTGGAACCTACAGAACCTACACTGGCTACCATAGAGCAGTGAGAGCCACTGCAAGAGATTTGATGGGATAGGGAGCACAGACTATGGGAGAGAAACTCAGCAGCTGGACAGGAGTGTTGCAATCCTGGTCACCAGAAGTTACYCGAGGCTGGACATAGATTTTTGCATGCCAGTGTCTTGGCTGATATGTTTACAAGTTGGATTCAATATCAGAATTTGTTCTTGTTTCTTCTACTAACTCCTAACAACAACAAAGACAGGTAAACACTTAGGTTTGCAGGGTGTGGAGTGCCAGACTCTATTTCTCTTTTACTCTAAAGTAGAAGGTGAATTTCAATAGCAATTTCAATGCCATGTTTTTGACTCCAGTGCTTTATATGCTCCTTGCAGGCAATTTTGAGTGAGTGCCAGCTTGCATGAGCTGGTTTTAATAACTAGTCTGGTGTGCTGCAGTCCTCAGTGTCTTGCTCTCTACCTGTTTCATTAGTGCTCAACCACACACTGACAATCAAGCACACAGAATTTACCTGATAATAGGCAGCTCTCTGTAATTGCTCACTGGCTCTTTCCACATGGACTTCTGCACTTTCCACATTTGCCTCTATGCTATCTATGGAAAAAACASGAGAATTCATTGCAAAATATTTCAGAGCTTCAGTGTTTAAAATTMTAGCCAGAAATACAATACTTTTAATGCAAAATACTGAAAAATTTAATCCAAGTAACTGAATCAAGAAAAAGCTTATTATCCAAATGCACTTACCAATCATATCTCCTTGGTCATGAATCATCATGGCTAAATCCTTAAATATCTGATTGACATCCAAAATGTCTGCCTGAAGACAACAGTTTAACAAATTACAATGAACACAGGGTACAATATTTTCTAATCCTCACTCTTAGTACCTCTTCTGACCATCACTCAAAGGGTCAGARTARGCACCAGCATTCACTAAGCTGAGTTGATGTCACCACTTCAGCAATTTGGGATTGACATGGGAGCCTACAATGCTCCAGCTACTGAATATTTGTTTCCTCACACCAGCAATTAGCACAGCATGAACACTGTAACATGAGTTGCTCCTGCCATATCTGAAGGAGTCAACACTGAGGGAAAATAGAACTCCTTCAGATTATCTTGGCATCAGTCCTCTCTAGGAGGAGCTCTATTCCTCCACCATCAGCTCTCCTCAGCCCATCCCATTAATTATCCTTTAATTTATCTCCCAGTGCTGTTAACTGTGCAGGATTGACTGGTCACCTCTAATTGCCTGATTGCAGTTTCTCTTTCTTTAATGAGTTCAAGGTCCTGTTCAGTTATTGCCACATCTTCTTCCTGAGACTGCATCTGATTCCAATCTTCACCACTGGAAACAGAGGGAAAGTCAGTGTCTCTCTGAGGATAGGCATTCCATGCTGCATTTTATGGCAAAATGAGYTAAAGTTGAAGAGTTTCCTACAGAACAACCCCCAGGTTCTTGGCCTTGTCACTGTGTACAAGGACAGGACCAATTTGTGACAACTGTCACAAACTGGAACAATTGAAAAAAGGGACAGATCAGGCAGTGTGAAGGCACTGGAAAGCAGTTACATGCATAGCTCACTCTGTTCTGGAATATAACAGTTACCTACAGCATTTTAGAAGAAATTGCCTATTTCAGTTCTGCTTAAAAAAAAAAAAATACTTGTACCTTCTCTGCTTCTTACCATCTCTCCAAAAGAGAGCAATCAGGGTGAAAGTTCTGATRGAGAGCAGCCTGCAAGCACATTTACAGAACAGAACAACACCTGAAAAGCATCTGGATTCAAAGACTCTTGCCTATCTGGCATTTGGAGATAAGACTAAAATGTTTTAGTATTTTAATTTGTTAGTCTAGTAGGAACTTTGAATTAAATTACACACCAAAAGAGATATTAAAACTCAAGTAACTCTGCATCCCAGTCTACCTCTCTCCTGATGWGCTGGTTCTTCACAACTGCTGCAGAAGTTACATCAATTAGAGTGGAGCCAGCATCTATAATGCAAATCCACCTCTATGTTCAGCTTAGAATGTTCTTCCAGGGCAACATCTCCATCTTCTCAATAGAGAAGTGTGCCAGAAAACATTTTATCAGTCCAATGTTTGGTACAACACTAAACAGTAAGTTTTAAAGTCTTAAAAGTGCCTAAAGAAATGAAAATAAACTCCACAAACAGGTCAGACACAGCTGACCATTCCAGTAATTCAGCTCTGAGATGACCATAGGGTTTGCAAATCTCAAAGGAGAAGTTTCTGACACCTGGCACACAAGAACAGCTTTGACTGTGGAACAGCTCCTGCGTGCTGTGTGCCATCATCTCTGACCTCTGGGTCCCACTTAGCACCTGCATAACTGAACACCTGGGGCTTCAGCCCTGGCTCAGAGGGGAAGCCCAGGGCTAAGGAAGGGACACACACCAAGCAGCTGAGCAGAGGAAGGGCACTTTGCAGAGGGAGGACGAGACAGGTAAGCAAGGTCTCCTGATTCAGAAAGTAAAGGATTTATACAGACAGGGCCAACAGATTTCAGCCCAGTTGAGAGATGAATCACAGATACTTCTGGAGGGGCTCAGGCTCTCTTTAGCAAAATGCAGAGTTGATGTAACATTTACAAAGCCATCTACCACACAGGCACACTGCTACTGCAGAAGCAGTACAACTGTCTGACAGGTGACAGCAATGCTGTCTTGTGCACATTCCAGGATTAGTTTGCCAGTGCACAATGTCCAGGACTTCTGAATTTTAGGCAGCCTCATCTGCTATTCTGCTGTAGCTCCAACTGGGCTGCTAGAGAACATCCAAACCCATGATACAAATATGCAGCTCTCTGTGGAAAGAGTCACAGTGAGTGAAATCCTGGTWATCTTGTGTTTGCAGGCCAGAGCACCAGGAGCTCCAGCTGCCACACCCTAAGGGCACTACTATTCCCCTCAGGGTAGTAATCACACAATCTGTACTTAAAGAGGATAAAATACTGTCATATGCAGATTTTACATAGTAAATTACATGTGCTGTAATAGTTGCTTTACACTGTGCTCTTTTTGCTTTGCATTCAGCCAGCAGAGCCTGGCCCAAGTTACAGTAACACATYACACCATAAAAACTTTAGTTAAATGCAGTGAAAACCTCGAGAGTACAAGAAGTTATTACCTATCAAAGGAAACAAGCTGCTCCTCTCTGAACCGCTCATCAGCCTGGAAGAGAGAAATGAGTCACCACTCTCACACCACCAGGACCATGCACAAAATCACCAGCAGTATCTTGGAAGACCAAGGCACATCCTGTCCAGAGAATTCTTAGAGAATGTCACTGTCACTGCAGCCCTCAGATTTAACTCAGGTTATGTAAGATTAATTTTAGCTTAATCTTTAGATTTAATTTTTAGATTCGGATTGCAAATCAGAGGCAACTGAATGATCAAAAGCAGCCAGTCCATGTTCTTGGATCAGCTGTCAATGTTTGTAACCTCCTTTCCCAACATGAAGCAAAAATTTAAGAGCATAATTCAATGGATAAATGTGTTCCCTTGCAGAAATTAAGAATCAAAAATTTAAGAGCATAATTCAATGGATAAATGTGTTCCCTTGCAGAAATTCAGAATGCATACCTAGCAGAAAGCCCTGAGGCAAGAGGAGAAAAAAAAGCTTTCATTGGCCACTTTATTATGAATTCTTGGGAGCCACAGGGGTTTGTCAAAACATACATTGGAGATACTAGCAGGACAGAAATTAAAAGAATATAAAGCAACACAGTGTGAGATTTGAGATATAATTTAAGGTGTGTAAGCTTCATTCTGAAGTCTTAAATTTCACAGCATAGGGCTGACATGAAGTGAAGAGCAGCCTGCAATACTTTGCTCTTCACTTTGCTTTGACTCCCAATCTCACCTTCTGCAACATTTGCAACTACCAGGATTCCTTCCCTCCTCTACATTGACACTGGAGCACACTGAAACAAGAAATTACTTCCAACACCTGGAATGGAAAACTACTGCACCAAGGCCTGAGCTTCACTCAGTAAGGTGTCAGTAAACAGGTATGAGGTTGGAAGGCAGGTACAAAATCTCTCAGCAGACTCACAGTTCAGTATATCACTGCAGAATTCCCAAAAATACTTACAGAAATACGGGAGCCAGCCCTTGCCCTTGCTACAGTCTCTTTTTCCTTCTCTGACACTCGCCTCTGTACTGCCTGGAAATTGTTTAAGGCTGTGGAGAAGTCATTCATTAATCGTTCTTTCTGAAGCCTCTGCTGGCGCTGAGGAATCAAACACAAACAAGAKTTCAGACATTCCCATTCATTACAAAGTGACTGCCAGACTCTTCAAAAACAATCATAACAACAACAATGAACTGCATTCAGTGGTCTTTTGGTGCCAGTGGTCAGAACAAAAAGCCCACCATGTTTTAATTCCTTACACCCACCATGTTTTAATTCCTTACACCAATGCCTTGCCAACTGCAGGACAGCTTTGTGCAACAAGGCTCTCCAATGTCCATCTAGTTGCAAAGTCTGAGGTACATCATTACTTTTATTCTAATTATATTCTAGTAATTCACCACATTTAACTACATACCTTTCAGTTATCATAAAGAGACTGTCAGACTCTTTGAAAAACCATCATAACAACAATAACAATGAACTGCATTCAGTGGTCTTTTGGTGCCAGTGGTCAGAACAAAAAGACCACCATGYTTTAATTCCTTACACCAATGCTCCATGCTTTCCCAACTACAGGACAGCTTTGTGCAACAAGGCTCTCCAATTTCAATTTGAAAGTCTGAGGTACATAATTACTTTTACTCTAATTACATTCCAATAATTCACCATATTTAAATACATACCTTTCAGTTACCTACAGTGTCTTTTCCCTCCATTCCTTCACTTAGCAAACCTCACAATACTTAACAAAATACACACAAATCCACACTTAAATCACAAAAACAGGAAGCCCCACACTTCCAGAACTAATGATAACACCCACTGTCCCAGGCTCCTAGGCTGTCTCTCCCAACCATGCCACACTACAAGCCTGTTGTTTTTAGATCAGATAACATCCTTAGTCCTGATAACCATTTCAGTTTATCTTTTCTTCACATACATTAGTTGCAATAATCCTTTTCATCCTCATTTTACAAGGTAAATTTATTTAGCTCCCAGAGGACATCTGCTTTGAGTGCTGTGACATTCCAGTGATGGGAAATAAGAAATTATGGAAAAGCTTGTCCCAAGGACAACATTAGGTCAGTTTTTATGTTTTCTGATTGAGATTTGCAACAGCTGGCTCAAATTGTGGGATTTGCAATCCTGCAATGAGCTTGTACCAATTCAACAACCATTTCAAGCAAAAAACTMATTTTCAATTATATTTTTTTCTACAACAAGCCACTACAGCAGCCTCATAATACACTGAGGCTTCCATCTGAACCCTCTGGAAGCAACAACCCTTCTTCCAGAGCAGATCCTCAGCATGCTGATTCCAGCTTCTGCAGATTTTGACTCAATTTTCCCTGGGCTGCATTCAGTGAGATGCACATGACAGGATTTTGTTCATCACAGAAGATTAACTGAAAAATATTTGCTGAACAAACCAGCAAAGCACAGCCATGCTTCCAACTGGCATATAAACCTTCAATACAGAATTAGACCAAGACAACATCTGCTGACCCACATGCCCAGACCATCCTACAACAGCACCCCAAAAGCAGACAGTGGTGAATTGACACTAGCAGCAGAGAATTGTCCCTTCCCTTTCCCACAGGGAGAAGGAACTACTGTTTGGTAAGAGAAAATCATAATCTTTGCCTCATCATATTTTGCTTTACTCAAATATAAGCACAGTGAGTCAGCTTCTCCCCCTCCACCACTAATAAATCACATGCAAGGGGAAAGCTTTCTGGCATGCTCACATTTCATACTGATAGGGATTTCACTCTGAATTCTTATCCTAAAACAATACCTTGCACCACCAGGCATTTTATAAACAAGATTATTTTTCAGAAATTTACTCAGAAAACCAGAATTGCATACTGAGTTCTCCCCARACATTTAGGGCCTCTTATTCTCATGTGGGGAAATTTTATACCTATTTGCTCTTGGGAAACATAGTTTTCCCAGTGTCATATAAGCAACCAGGATGCAGCCAGCTTAATGAGTTTCTCTACTGTACCATCATCCTTCACTGCAAAAGGCTGCTGTGCCAGTTCAGGCTTTGTGATCTACCCCAGTCTCATGAAATGAGTGATCTAGAAACATGTACAGAAAGTTCTGCCTGCCTACCTGCTCAGAAGCAGACAGGGGAAGTGGCAGAGACCCCAACTCCTTCAGATATTCATTGGTCTCTTTGGCCAGGCGGTTTGCAGAGTGCTGCAGCTGTTGTCTGAAACAGAAGTTCAAAAGCAGTTACACAAGATCTACCTCAAAAGCAGCCACTGAGCATTTAACATCCACAATGATGACTAAATAGGGGTTCTGAGGTCACACAGCTTTACAGCAGGTTTTTTGCAACCTAAAGGATCAGAGTCGTTGGTTTTTTTTAACATTCACTTGACTCTGGACYACATTTTTAGAAAAAGATTAAAATAATTTCTTTGCTCCCTGCTAACTAGTGTAATTCAGTAGCTTAAAAAAAATCTTTTTCTCCAATGGCATAAGAGAGAAGCATCTTTATTCAGAGAACATAATCCCACTTTTAGGGTGAATTCCTTATGGTACCAATTAGTAACTAACTGTTCACTTGACAACCACCAATTCCATTGGTTAAATGTACATTTGATTAAAGTACAGGGACTCTGGTATTAAATTCTTCATTTTTGTGAAAAGCAGTGATTAGAAAGAAGAACAATCCAGCTTCAGGAATTGCAAGGCTTTCCCTTAAGCCTTTCTGTTTTCCAACAACATTGCAATATGAAGCTATTGTTGTGAAGAATCTAATACTATTACATAAATCCTATACTATAAACTAGGAAGAAAAAAATACTAAAACTAGAAGCAATTTCTTTTGCATTCAACAGGTACAAGATGCTTAASTGAAAGTCACTTTTTGGCCCAATGGACACACAAATCAGGGCATTCAGGCTCCATTATTGTATAAGCTGTATATGTAAACTCAAAACACCATCCATGCATTTTGGCAAGTTGGTYTGGCAGCTGACAATTTGTGGGGTGCAGCCACTCTCACCCCAAAGAGGAGAGATTATGCAGTGACGTTCAATGGGAATTTGTTTGGTCACCAGTGATTAATTCTTTAATCTACTGATTAAATAGAGATTGAGTCAACTGAGCAGCTCAAGGAAACAAATCCCTTTCTCTCCCAATTGGACTCTGATCTCATCCTTCAAATGTGGTGTGTGTATCTTTCACCACAAGTCACGAACTTATCCAAAAATCACTATTATAAAAACCAGGATAAATGTGCATTCAGAGATTCAAGGTACTGTCACATGGAAGAATGTACTTTTAMGGTTTTTTTGATGACCTCAGAAATTATTCTTTCCACAACGTGCTATTTATGTTCCATAAGTTTGTAAAAGATGCACAGACCCAGAGAACCCCTGTACAGCCTCTCCAGGGGTCAGTTTGAATTACAGCTCTTTAAATGTCTTTTTTGTCCCCCACTGGCATATTATTCTTCTGAAATGACATGTGACATTTTGTCTGCCATATACTGACTAAATGCATCTGTACTACAAGCTACTTCTTCTCCAGTTATGGGGCTCCCTGACTGTTTTTCCTTACTGGTTTCATGTGAGCACCAAAGACCTGGTATGGCATTAATTTCTTCTGAATCATGTGTGAAGCTAGTATGACTGTTCCTCAGAGGACAGCTAATGCTAATGCATGGCTGAGGTACTACTACTTTTAAAAGAAAATACTAAAAAATTATAGAAAAGAACAATATAGGAAGAACTGTTCCTACCCAGCAGTTTTGAATGGCTTCTCCAGAGTCCTACAGAAACACCTTAATTTTTCCAGTAAACTACTTAATGCAGCTACTAATTCTGGGTTTGCAGGACTGTATTACATTTATCTAATAAAGCATCTCCTCAAAGCAAGTAACCCACTATCCCTAAGAACACAGACAGAAATGAAAGAACATCTATATCAATGTTTGCTCATTTAATACTCACAAATTTTCCTGAAGCTTGCTGGAATCCTGCTTGGTTCCCAGCTGGCTCATTAAATTCTTTATTTGAGCAGCTGAAGATAAAGAGATCACAAGATGAGTTAGTAAGATAAGTTGAAACATTTTATTCTTTCTTGAATGTATTCTTTTAGCCTTCCCCAAAAGAAAGCTAAAAGCTAAATTTGTTTCAGCATCTGACTTAACCTAGCAAGGCAACACTTACATTCTTTGCTTTAAATAAATACAAGTATCTTATGGCTGGATGGCAAGAGGATGGGGCCAGACTCCTCTCACTGGTGCCCTGAGACAGGACATCAGCCACAACTGAAACACAGGCAGTTCCATCTAAATATGATGAAAAATTCATTTGTTGAGAGGGTGACAGAGCCCTGGAACAGGCTGCCCACAGAAGCTCYGGATTCTCCTTCCCTGAGATATTCAAACCCTGCCTGGATGCCCTCCTGCACAACCTGCTCAAGGCAACCTGCAACTCCAGAGGTCCCTTCCAAACCCAACAGTTCTGGGGTTCTGTGAAATGCAAAGTGTATTTTAAACATCCCCACCGATACATGACCCAGTCTAACAAATTAACTTTTAGACAAGAAAGTGAAATGAGGCATAGACACCCTCAAGAGAAGTCACTGGAGCCAAGAGCTTGTGCACTCCTTTTCCTCAACCTTTTCAGACCAACTAACAGAGCTGTTTCTACCAGCCTTGCTATTTCAGTATTTTAGGCTATCACTGCTGCAGAAAAACTTCACTATGCTGTGTTGCCACTTTTACATTATTTTTAAGTTACTTCACTTATTAGTGCTCTGTTAAAAAAATAAAAAGAAAATGCCAAGTGTTGCTATTAGTTTCAAAAATCCCYACCCCAGACCTGAATTTTTCTACTCATGACAGCCCAAAGATTTCAGAATACTGGCACAAACAATCTTTCAAGAACAGATAGCAATGTGCACCTCACAGATTGCCTCTGTCAATTTGAAATCATGTTGTAGCACAGAGAGGTATTTTAAACATCCTTCTCCCTTATCTCTGATGTTTTCCCACTATTTTCTTTGTGTAGGCACTCATGATCATGAAACCACACAATGAATCACATCAAACCATTAACCTACCTGAMAAACAAGCACATTTTCTCTCCCCAATCCCTCTACCTTAGAATTCTTTTCTGACAGATCAAGAAGCTGATSCACTATGTTGTGCAGCAGCAGAGATTTTATCATTACTGAAGTGCTGGGCTCAGCAGTACAAAGATTGATTGTCCCAAATCAATCATGAAATCTAAGCTATCTCATCATGCAGTGAGAGGCAAGACCAAGGAGGATCACCTCAATACAGTTCCACAGGCAACTGAATTGAACTGAATTATGCCATGATTTTAACAAGAGTTTCTTCCAATTCAGAGACACCCTCCTGTGAMACTTCTGCTTTCAGCCTGGAGTCTCTGCAGCTCATTAAATGTGTTGCTGGACAAGTATCATATCCCTACAATGGCCACTTCTTTKAAAGGGATGTCCAATGGCTTACAACAAGACTGCACTACGAGTTAATCAGTAATCAGCCAGTAATTAGCTTTTACATCCACCAAGTGTATTCTCACCTAGAATTTCAGATTTCTATTAGGTTATACAGTGAGGAGTTGGTTGGCAACTCCTCATATACTGAGCTTGGCTTCCAGCAAGCAAATCTGCACATATTTCACAGCTCTGTCAGACACAGGAAGGTCAGAAAAATTCATAGTCAAGCTGGTGACAAACAGCACCAGAACTGCACCCTGTGTGTGGCTGCTGAGGACTTGGCAAACAGCATTTGTGCCATAATGTCCAGACATTCTGTGCCTTATTTCTCTCTGCATGGGGAGATTCTTGCACAGCCCCATTTCCAGGCCAGGCAATGTCTGTCCTGCCCTGAGCCAGGTTCAGCAGTTTGCTTTGGTTAGGTTGTCCCAGCCAACAGCAACACACACAGTCTACACAAAATGAGAATGAAGTGTCCAGGAAATGAAAGGAAGAGGCTGGAGCTCTTTATTCTTGGGATAGTGGGTATGCACCAACACACAGAGCCCCTCAGTCAACAGCTTTCCATCTCCAAGCCTTTTAATTTCAGGCTGTGGAGCCTTCCCCATATTCACTATCTGACAGATAAGGTTTCTTGAAACAMTTCAATCTCTCCTGTAGCTGCAAGTCTGCTACATTACCTGAGCAAACAACAGTTTTACCAGCTCAGGCCACCGCTTTTCTGTACATTTTGTGTGAAATGCTCACTCCACAGAGACTCTCCAAAGAAGTGAATAATACTCAGCTGTGCACACTGTTTGCCTGCTCTTTTCCTTACAGGGGAAGAAGAAATGAGGACAGCCTTAAGGCTTCAATATATTCTTCTTCTCCTGGCTTGAATGGAAAGCTTTTATATAGTGTGTAATAAAGTTAACTAGTGTAACATTAAGTCAGATGTTCTGTGTGTTCCCACCCACCTCGGWAAAACTGTAGGGCTATTTGTTTAACTTGAGATAGCAGTGCATGGAGATAGGATAGCTGCAGGTCATGAGACAGCAGAAGCCTGTCCTATGAGAGAGAGAAGCTGAGCTGCTTAGAACAGGAGGCTCAAAGAAATCCCGTGGCAAGAAGAAAGAAGGAGTGTAAAAGAAAAATTCAAAAGGGGGAAAAAAGGGAAAAAACCTCAACAGGCCATGCTAATTGGCAAACTTCAAAACAATTCAGCAATGTCTACACCAAGGAGAAATGAACATGACTGAGCAAAGCATTTTCAGTAACATAAAATAGCTTTGTATCACCAGAGAAGTCACGAGCTTTCTGAAGAACCAACATGTTCAATTGATCTAGCATGGGCACCTGAACAATTAACGTCATTTTTAGCAAAGCCTGTACCCTTAGGAAGGATTACATCAAAGACTCTCCTGGGTGTGACTGCCTTAAGGAGCAGCACTTCAGCGATCAGTACTGAGATTTCTATGTTTATCATACAATACGGTAACTTTCTCTAATGACAACAAAGTGCAACACCGTGTCCTTAGGGACRTCCTGCCCGGGAGCAGGACGCTGCCAGCACAGCGAGGGGGAACCGCACGTTCCGAGATCCCTGAGACAGCAGCTGCTCCCAAAGCCGGCGACACCCGGGCTCCTGCTGCCCCCGGAGCCCCTCACGGAGGGCACCGATGCCAGCACCGGACTGCCCGAGGTGCCGGTGCCTGGGCGAAGGGGAGGCTCGGTGACAGGGACAGACCCTCACAGAGAGCGCCCGCAGCGCTCACCCCGCCCTGCAGCCGGGCAGGGCATCACCGCGCCCGGCGCCTGCTGCGTGTGCCCAGCCCGGGCAGCCCTGGCCGGCCCCGCTCCGGGGAGGCTCTGCCCACCCCGGCTCCCACCGCACCCTCACGCTACCGGCCCCGGGGCGCTGCCGGGCCGGGCCGCCCCGTCCCTCCCCGGCCGCGCACTCACTGTACTGCGCGATGCGCTGCACGTTGCCGCTGCATGTTTGGATGATGCCGCCGAAGTCCCGGGGCGGCGGCGGCGGCGCCCCGGGGCCGCGCGGGTCCAGCGGCCCGTACGACATGGCCGGGCCGGAGCGAGCGCGGGCCCCGCTGACAGCGCCCGCCCGCGCCGCGCCTGCGCGGCCGCTGCGCCTGCGCAACGRGGGCGGGCTGGGAGCGCGGGCGGCGTGAGGGGAGAGGGAGCGGCGTGAGGGGCGGCTTGTGAAAAGTGCATATTATGTGGCTCTACGCAGATTTTTACCATATGTATTTTGATGTATTGATTAGCAGTGCTGTATTTACATTTTAATAATATGGTAAATGTAATCTTGTAGTTAAAAGGTAACTTTTGTAGTTAAAATAAGAACTATGTTAGTGGGATTATTTTTTTAAGAAAGGAATGAGACACTCGCACCAGATAGCAGCCCCAGGACATGTAAATCTTTCAGAGAAAAAGAATTTATTGCCCTCTTATAAGAAGAAACGAACTTCTTCCTGCCTCGAAGGCGCTGTTAGGATTAGAAGGAAGAAGTTGATGATGATCAGATAGAATGCTGTATTTGAATGGAATTTATGCATCATGTATGAAGTGTATGAATATGCAACGGGGTATTGTTTTTAAGGGTTAATCCTTTGTTAACGTGTGTCCTTTTTCGGGCTCGTGCTGCCCAGAAAAAGGTACTCGGACATCTGTAACTCTTTGTGTTTATTGTCTCATGTTGTCCCAATCCAATTTGTCCAAATTATTATTACTCTAATTGTATTACTATTTTTATAACCATTTTATTACTATTAAACTTTTAAAATTTTAAAAACAAGTGATTGGCGTTTCTCACWGAGCTCATCCAGCCCCACCGTCCAAGGCAACCCCTCAGCCACTGAAACATCGCCCAGCGCCACATCCTGCCCGACATCCTGCCCCTTGAGCACCTCCAGGAGTGGCGACTCCACCATCTCCCTGGGCAGCCCCTTCCAGTGCCTGACAGAAGGGTTTTTCTAATACCTCATGTGAATCTCCGCTGCCTCTGCTCAAGGCCATTTCCTCCTGTCCTCTCACTGCCGGCACAAGAGAAGAGACCAGTACCCACCTCACTACAACCTCTTGTTGGAGACTTGCAGAGAGCGATGTGATCCCCCCTGAGCCTCCTGCCCTGTAAGATCTTAAGAAGTCAGTGTGCGTAAAGTAAGAGTGTAAATATTTCTTTAATAAATGCTTGGTAAAAAAAAAAAATCTGATTTCAGAAGCATCCACACAAGGTCAAAATGATGGTAAATGTGGAGCAGGACGTGGATGAAACTTGTGTAATAGAATAAGAGAAGGCTCCAGGGTGATCTTATTGTGGCCTTCCAGGGCCTGAAGGGGCTCCRGGAAAGTTGGAGAGGGATTTTGGCCAGGGGATGGAGGGACAGGACAACGGGGAATGGCTTCCCACTGTCAGAGGGCAGGGGTAGATGGGRTATTAGGAAGAAATTCTTCCCTRTGAGGGTGGTGAGGCCCTGGAAAAGAGACTTTCCTGTCTGCCCACCCCAATGCCACTCTGGGAGTCACACTCRTACCGACCTGTGACATAAATGGAAGTGGGAAGATGGGACAGGGAGCTCATGGGGGAGGAAAGGAGTTTTGGAGGAGGAATTAAAGTGACAGCAGTAGCTGTTGAGGGAATCCCCATGGTGCTGCTGTGCTTACAGTGTGTTCTGCTTCAGCAAGGAGGATTCCCAAGGCTCTGGCTCCTTGCCATGTGTTCTGAGGGTGCACAGTGTGAAGGTATCAACACCGTTACACATAGCCCACACACCCCTGCATCTCTGGAGCAAATAGTATGGCCATGGGAAGGATGGGGCCAGCACCTGCTTCTGAGAAGGGACCCCAGTGTTGTGAACCCCAGGACCCTCAGCACTCATCACCCAAATCTCGGCACTCTGCCCTCAAACTCCCTACTCAGCACCTGGCACCCCAAACCCTGCAACCTGCATCCTGCATCCAGCGCCCCACACCCAGCACTCAGTACCCAGCACCTGGCACCCCAAACCCCGCTCCCCACAACCCATATCCTGCACTCGACACCCCACACTCAGCACCCCACACCCAGCACTCAGCACCTGGCACCCCAAACCCCACAACCTGCATCCTACACTTGACACCCCGCACTCAGCACTCCACACCCTGCACTCAGCACCTCACACCCAGCACCCAAACCCTGCTCCCCACAACCCACATCCAACACTTGACATCTTACAAAAGGGATGCCTCGCACCTCGCACCCCAAACCCTGCTCCCCAAAACCCACATCCGACACTTGACACCTCACACTCAGCACCCGGCACCCCAAACCCCACAATCCGCATCCCGCACTTGACACCCCGCGCCCAGCACCCAGTACCCAGCATCGTGCACCTGACACTCCGCACCCAGCGCT
>JACDOX010000205.1:829716-842806 GCA_014549065.1 Cardinalis cardinalis
TCCCCGTTCCCCGCACTCCGCTCCCGCAGCCGGGGGCCGGGCAGGGCCGTGGTTCTCGCCCAGTGCCGCGAGGGGGCAGCAGCGCCCCGCGGGAGTTCCCGCGCGGCCCCGAGGGGCCCCGGGTGGCCCTTGSTGGCCCCGGGTGCCGGGGACCCCTCCTGCCCACGCTGGCTCTGTCAGCACCACGGCTGAGCAGCTGTGCCCGTACCAGGGAGAGGTCACCACCCATGGCCCCCAAGCAATCCCTCCACAGCGCCTGAGCGTCCCTCCTCATTTGGGGACAGCCACSCTGGCACGGGGAGGACAGGCTGATCACACTCTGTCCATACTCTTTTCTGCTTTACACTGGCTATTCCAAAGAGGTGACTTCAAGATGCTGCCKTGGCAATGGACCCAGCTATATACAGGGCTTTTCTTTCCCTCCACCCCTACCAAAGGCAATCTTCCCCTGTCCCTTCCAACCCCTTTGCACTGGGCATCAGAGTAATCCTGGGTTCCCAGGGATGAAGACAAAAGGAAAAGTCAGGACGTGCTTTCCAGAAAGTGCCAAGATTCCAGAAAGTGTCTTCCCTAGAGAGGTCTGAGAGCTACTTTGAGTCAGACAAGTCCATGAAGAAGTTCCCATGGGGCTCTGCTGGCCTGAGCTGCCCAGTGCTCAGAGCAGAAGCTGCAGGCTCCCTCCCATGGCTCCTTGCTCTCTCGTTGCCAGTCTCACACTGCCAGAGCATTCACCTGTTTTTCCTCTGGGATATCATGTATTTAACCAGCAGTCCAGCCCAGGTGATTTGTGGAAGTGTGGTAATGACCTTTAATGAGAGGCTGTGCCCTCACACCCTGGGCACTATTCCAGTCTGCTCAACCCCTCTTGAGCATAGCCCAGGTCAGCAGTCCAGAAACAGGGCCCTGATTGCACATCCTGTGTTAACGAGCCTGCCTTCTGCCTGGTGAGCACGTCAAAACTGCCACAAACATTTCTGTGGAGGATGTGACTCAGGGTCTCCTGCCTGCCTCCCCATGGCTGAGGGGACCCCAGCTGTGCCCTAAATGCTGGAGCTTGCTGAGCACATGGAGGCAGGTTTTGCATGGGAAGATAAGGAGGGCTTTTTTCAGCCCTGAAAGCTGTTTATTCTTTACAGCATACTGACACCAGAACGGAAAGGGCCTTTTCCTGAAACTGGCTATTTATAAACAGCCTGTGGTGCAGAGCCTTCCCTTGCAGGGGGGCAGGGACTCTTGCAGCTTTTCTTTTGCTGCCTTGAGCTCACTCAGAGATCCTTCAGACAGGAGTGAATAGAGCAGGTCTTGCTGCCCATCTGCTGGAGGCACGCTCCAGTACCAACAGCATGTAGTAACTCTTTGGAAAYGTCAAACTCCAGTGAGTACCTAATTCAGCCCTAAATCCCTTGGCTGTGCAGTTGGTGCTSTTCACAGCTCTGAATTCTTACAGAGGCTTTGCAGGAGAAATTGGCCATTTGTGGCAGTCGTGCCTTTAATGTGTGACACAGCTGGGCTTGTCCCAAGGGGCAGATCCCCTTGGTGCAAGGGCAGAAATCAGGAGCACTTGTAGCTCTGTCTTTCCAAGATGCTGAACAGCGCAGTGCTCACTGCACCCACACACACCAGAGTTGGGATTTGGCTGCTCCAAGAGCTCTAAAACACAGCCTTGGAGCCTTGGCTAGCTTTGCTTCTCTGTTGTGTGAGTCAGYACAGGCAGGCAGTCAGGACAGCCACAAACCCGTGGCTCAAGCAGAAAGGGCAAATTTATTCCCATTCCTGAGCTGTCCCAGGGATCCCCAAAGCAACACCCAGGCAGAGGTGCACAAACTTGGTCCCTGCTGGAGGAACACAKGTCTGCTGCTTACACTGCTTTATCAAGGGTTATTCCCAGCTGCAAGGTCAATTGAGTATTTACAATCCTCCTCACCAGTCTTCTTCTTTTAACCCATTCCTCCCAACACTTGTCAAAGGAGAGAAATAGGCACCTTCAAATCTCATCTCCATGAGATGCYTTCCTTTGGATTTTACCCAGTTTGTGTTGGGATGCTGGGCAACACTCTCCCTCCCTCTTTGYCTTTTCCCCCAGCAGCCCAGTGGCTCTCTTGGCAGTGCTGTGCTCCTCTTCCTTCAGGGACACTGGCATCCTCTTTTGAACCCTGTCAGAAATTCTGAGGGAKCTAAAGCTATGTTTAGTTATTAAAATTACTGTTCCTTTCCTTACCTAGCTGTGCCCTCTTGACAAACCAGGTTTGCTCTTGGCATTGCTCACAGTACTGCAATGTTATCTGTGTTCTCCCACCTGTAGGGATGTGGTGTCTTTTGGTTGTGGCTCTGGCACAGAAGTATGCCTGGCAAAACACCTTGGCTGAGAATTCAAGAATTAAATGAAACCCTCTGTCCCCTCCTGTAGTTTGTTTTGTGCTGTTGAAGAAAGGCAGAGGTGTGCAGAGGGATGGGGAGAGGATGGGGCAGACACAAGTCTTCAGCCATGCAGGGAGAGCCAGATTTCCRTGGGGAAATCTGCTTTTTGCAGCTGAAGCAGCGAGGATGGACCACGGATCAGAGCCAGCAGCGTGGGAGATCAGAAAACTGGTGCATTGAGGTCTCTTCACCCCCCTGGTATTTCAGTGGTCATGMGCAGGTCATGAATGTTTGTAGCAGGCTGAACTTGCAGAATTCCCTGGAAATGTGAACTCAGGGATATTTTTGGCAAATCTGGAAAGGAAATAATAATCCATCCGGAGGCTGCAGGATGCAGCACAGCCCCTGCACATGGAAAGGTCCCACTGCCTCTGAGCTGCACATATACAACAGACACRGGACTTGGCTGACTTGTCAAAACTTTCCTCAACTCACTACAGTGCCTTGCAATCAACTGAATTTTGTATTTGCAGTTGAAACAGGAAAAGCAGGACTTGATCCATACCTTGGTGTAGCAATTATGAAGCAACCTAACGGCAGACTGTAACCAGCATCTGAAAATGGGCAGTGTTGTAACGTGCTGAACAACGACATGCCCCCAGAAGAGCCCCTCAGCATCAAATATTGCTGAGGTGGACCACAGTGTAACCACTGGCTTTCTAAACAGCAGCATGTTATCCAAGACTTGAGGTGCAGAYCCCTGTTTTCCCTCTTCTTCAGGGCAAAGGCTGATCTGGGAATTGGGCTGGGATCAGATGCTTGCGAAAGCAGCCACTTGCTCAGCTTTTACTACAGGCTTAGTGCTTCTTCTCTGGAATATCACTTGGATTTGGCAAAGAGCTGCTTTCCCTAATCCCTATTCATGCAGAGACATGTGGAGGTTCCTGGGAATCCCTGCTGCACTAGGGACTTGGGTTCAGCAAAGYGGGAGTATTCCACAGTGGGATCCTCAGTTATTGTTGCAGAAGYACTCCAGCAGAGTCCAGCTGTAACAAATCACATGTAGGATCTCAGAGATATCCTCATCATGACTTGAGGATCTGGAAGTGAGAACAACACAGATGTTTCTGGCATTGACACAGCCAGACTTAACTCTGGTTTCTGCTGTGATCAACAAAGGACCTGGTATGTGGGATGCCCTGCCTGGKCCCCTCATCTGAAGGCATTCTGCCTCATTGTGGCAGTTTTGAGACTCTGTCTTGTCTTTGCCACTGGCTTCTTGAAYCCAAATTGCTCCTTTTCCTTGGCAATGTGACTGTCAGGGAGCCCGTGCTAGCAGGCAATAATCAAGGGACCCAGTGCTGTCCAAATGCAGAGTGGGATGGAGTTGGAGGTGGTGGAGTCATGCTTTCCTTGGGAGCTGCCACCTGCCTCTGCCTCTTGCCATATACCCCAGGAGCAGTGCTGGGACATAGGGAGRGACTTACCTGTAAGACAGGACTGGAGCTGATGTGCAGAGCATTCCCTGAGCTCTGCTGCAGGTGCCAGTGTTTGTGGGATGGGTATCCTTAGCAGCCAGCTTGTATTTGAGGCTGTGACTTGTTTTGGGAGCTGCACAGGATGACCTCAGGCAGAGCTGTAGTTTTATTTTTATAAGTTGTCAGTATTTGATGAGGAACATCTCCAGTTTTCTAGAGGAGAAAACCACATCTGAGACAGTTCTGTAGCCAACAACGTGAAAGCTATTTGAATATTTCTTAGTAACTGTGTTTTGGAGTTTTAGGGTGAGGTAAATTGTAAAATCCCCTTTCTTCCTCACYSCTGTGGAAGTCCAGAGGATTCATGRGCAAAGTCAAGATGTCACAAGAACAAACTGTGTTCTTTGGCTGTTTTGAGTAGGAACAAACCATCCCCAGAAGTGTGCTGCAGAGAAACAGAGCAAAACTTCCCCCTGCTCAAGGAAACACAGACAGGCTTTTCTCTRGAGGCTTGAGGAGACCGTGGTGCAGAAACTGAGGTCCCAAGATGGCAGCATGAGAAGAGGAGCACATGGGACTCCTCACTCCATAATTTTGATGCAAATGCAAACCCAGCAATACAGGGTTTAAAAGAATGAAGAAACAGAGCCCTAAAACWAAAACAAGGCTCCAAACAAATCCCATCCCCTGAAGTTTTCAAAAYCTGCCTGGACAAAGCCCTGGGCAGCCTGCCCTGCCTTTGAATGCAGTCCTGCTTGGAGCAGGGGATTGGACTGAGTGACCTCAAAAGGTCCCTTCCAGTCTAAATATTTCTGTGGTTCTGGGATGGATGTTTGAAATATAGAACAACCAGACCTAATTATAGCATTGGCAAAATCCATGACACATCCATCTAGAGCTTAAACCAGCRCTCTTCCCTCCCCCATCCCATAAAGGTAGAAACAGGGCAGAAAAATGTGATCACAATCTACAACACACAGTGGTTCTTGGACAGGGAGACACTCAAGAGGGAACAACTCAGGAGCTCCAAAATCATTATTAATGTGGAGAAGATGAACAAGAAATGATTGGGAATTCGGGGACACAGAACAAAGTGAGGGGGTGGCGAGTTTAAAATGAAGAGGAGCTTAGAGAGCTTAAGCTTCTTACAAAGACCTTGATTTCTCCCCCGTGGATTTCATTGGCATAAGACATCACTGAAGGAAAATGTATCTATGAATTTAAAAAAAAACCAAACCCAACCAAACAAAAAAACCTCACCAAAAAAACCCCCTCAAAACAAAACAAACATCCCCCTGTTTCTGAGTCAGGAACCTTTGATTCAGGAGATCTTTTGAGCCACAGGTCAGTGGTTTTGGCCATACAGAAATGTTCAGGTGTCCCCAAGTGTCCATGTACCTCCTATACTGTCAGAAAGAGCTTCAATGAGCTACACATTGCCTGCAGAAACACCTCTGTTCACTCAGGTTTGGCCCTCTGTTAAACTTGCAGAGATCAGCAGATGTCTCCCATCACACTTGGGAAAAAGAATTCCCTGTCACCTTCTCCTTTCACTTACATCATAAACTTCTGTTGTCCAGCTTCTTCCTGACTGAGGAGTCTCAAGCTATTCTGTGGCTTTTTTTGAGAAATATTACTTTGCTTCAGTTATTTCTTCTTTCTCTCCAATTTTCTAGTTTTACATTATTATTTTTCTATTCCCTGTCACCTTCTCCTTTCACTTACATTATAAACTTCTGTTGTCCAGCTTCTTCCTGACTGAGGAGTCTCAAGCTATTCTGTGGCTTTTTTTGAGAAACATTACTTTGCTTCAGTTATTTCTTTTCTCTACCATTTTCTAGTTTTACATTATCATTTTTCTATAAACAGACCAGAATTTTTGACAATTCACCATCATGGGTCTGAATTTTCTGTTGGTTCTGTAGAGCATTCACTGTTTGATTTTACTTCTCATTCATCTTCTCATTTTCTAGCCTTCCTTGTGCTTGTCTGGCTCCTCCTGAACAGCAAGCTGAGATTTTTCATAGAAACATTAATTGTCACAGTAAGAGCTTTGCTGAGTGTGGCTAGTTTAGAGCCCAGCACAGCGTGAAGTCAAGGAGGATTAACCCTCCAGCCATCATTCTGTATTTACCAGGCATTGCTCATGTTATTGCCTGGCCACTCACTGTTAGCAGATCCTTCACCAGCTCTGCACCAAACTTTCACCTTTGCAACTCTACATCACCCTGAGCTATCAACAAACTTCATCAGCCCAAGAGCACGTGGTCAGAGACAGGCATGTGGAAAAAGGCCTTGTCTTTCTGTGCTTTCACACCCACGCTCCCAGAGGCTGCCTCAAGCCCTGGACATTACACAAAGAGCCACAAAACCTACTTGGAGACTTACAGAGGATCCAGCCTAGGTGAGGGGACAGGGTGAGGTTTGAGAGCTTCCCTTCTTCCACAATACAGAAAGTAATCTCCTGGTACCTCAGAGGAGAGGTGCTTGTCTGTAAATAAGCTCTCCATGTGAGGAGTTCACTCATGTGCCCTCCAAGCTCCCAAAGTGACAGGCACTGTCATTCAGCAGCAGTGTGCAGTGCTCTGCAGAGCCTGTCAGCCCCTGCCAGAGCTTTGGGGGTCACCCTGCTGCCCTCCTGCCTGCTCTGGGACAGAGACCTCAGTGTCAGCTGCATGGGAAAAGCAGAACTCAGCCCTGTTATATTTTTGGTGACCTTCGAGGACCTCACCTGCAGACCCAGGCAGCTGGGCTGCCCCATTGTGCCACCTCTGTTCACAGTCACCCTGCCAGGGGACCTGGGCAGGCAGGGTGCACCACACAGCTGAGTGCAGAGGGAGACCTGAGCTGTCCGAGCTGCTGCTGTACAGGTCCTGTGTGCCTGAACAAGGCATTCAGAGCCTGCAGCATGAAGGTGCAGGGGSAAACTGCACCTGAACTAAGAAAGCATTACAAAGGAAATGATCRCAGCACTTGGCCAGTCCAGCCCAGACAGAAAAAAAAAACCAAAAAAAACAAGCCCCTAGCAGAAATAAATGGTTTTGACCTGGATTTTCCAGAAAGCCACAGACTGACAACACTTCACRTGTTCTTTTGGGGAATGGGGGTGACATACTCAAGAAGCATTGAAATAATTTTAACTGAGCCTGCTGGGATAGACTCCCAAGAAAATCCTGACTGTGAACCCCCAGTCACTCCACATCTCTGGTATTATCAGTTCCTGTACTCTGACTTAAATCAACAGCACCTTTCCCAGTGCAGTGCACAGCCCTCAGGGAGGATGTACAGACAGGCTCCTCTGGCCATCRAGTGCAAAGTGCTTATCACACAGAAACCTGGTCCTGGTGAAGCTCTGCAGAAATTGCTGAGTTGAKAGCCCTCATCTGTGGGATGGACACAGCTCCTCACTTGTAACTGGGACACTGTAGGTCACAGTGGTGTGTACCACAGAGCCTGCATCCCCCTCCAACAAGAACTGACAGCCTAGAAAATGCTTATCTTGTGGTTGAATTACTTTTATTCTGAGGTTACCAACTCCTCACTGCTTACCTACAACCTGCAGCTACACAGAGACAACAAAGTTCTTCCAGGTCTCCAGCAGCCCATTGCACAGAGCTGACAGCCTAAGCAGGGCTCTCCCACCTTCAACAACAGCCCCAGCAGTTATTTTTTGACCAGGCCTCCAGACTGGACAGGCATAACCACCAAAAGGACAGGACTTTAACAACTGGTCTTGGGTTGTGCAAGGGACAAGACCAGGGGACATTGACAGTTCAAAGTGGTTCAGCCATTCCAATTCTAGCACCCACAGCCCCATTACTACAGGGCAGGAAAGGAACACTTGGGTATCTCCCTCAACTCTGCAAAGGAACTGGCTGGAAACCCTTTAAAAAGGAAAATCCAAGCCCTGTAAGAGTAGGAGAGCAATGGATGTCTTGATTTTTAGAGCCTTTGTGGTATAGAAAACTGCAGCAGAGAGCTGCAGCCCAGCTGTCAGAGGKGCACTCAGTCTGGAAGAAGTCATCACCCACCTGTCCAAGCAACTTTAAATCTTTAAATCCTTAAAAGTCCTTTAAATCTATAGCTTTTAAGTCCTTTCCAACCATTCTATGCTTCTATCACCTGGYTCAGCCAGCAAAAGCAGCCATTCTGCAACAGAGCAACACCATCCACATCTGTAATTTCTCCTCAGTACAGGAAAGGAGCATCTCSCCCTCCCAGCCACACTCCAAGGACTTAGTTCCAAGCATTAAACTAGAAACCCAATCCTTCCAACTCGAGTGTCAGGTGGGGCACACGAGTGACAGGACCTACAGCCCCACCAGCAGGAGCAAAGGCAAGCGCTTCTCCCAGTGGTCCACACTGCACGGGCACTGAACAAATGCACACGGGAGATATTTCAGCTTTTATTCGCAAATCCATCCGTACATTCCGACTCGCCGAGTGGCAGCTGCCAGGGGCCGGCAGCGCCAGGGGGCAGCAGCAGCCAGGAGTCACCGGAGCGCCGGGAAACAGGAGCCAGCGGAGGAAACCGAACCCCGCCGGCTTCTGCATCTCACCTTCTCCGAGCAAGGGAATTGGAAATCGAGTCATCTTTATCACATTCAGAAAGGTGTTGGATTTAGAGTCCTGCGCGTTCAGCATAACGATCTCGAGCTGAAGTGAACTATTCTGCAGAGCAGCTTGAAAACTATCCCAGGCTTGCTTTTCCCAAAGCCAGCATCTTAAAGCTGCAGTACTCTCCAGGCATCTTTCCCAGCAGTCCCAAAGCCAAATAACAAAAGGAGCCCTTGCAAATAAATAATCACAGGAAAATAAATAAGATTAGAACTGAAATATACAGTTACATGGTCTTTATTTGGTTTCAGAGGTGGAAAAAAGTGGAGCCAGACTGCAGCTTTAAGCCTCATGCCTGAATCAACCTCAAACACTTGGTAAATTTTACAGCTGATTAGCAGTACAGGTCCGAGATCTGAAGTTSCACGGAGATGAACATTTAGGCACAAACGCACACCCTTCCCCAAGGCATACTTTATTTTTGCGAGTTAGAAAAAAAGCCTGCTATGGGGAAGTGCCCCTTCCCGAGCYGAACAGACACGACTGCAGACCCATTTACTGTCACAGTAAAACATCCCAACAAATAACTAACCCCACCCGTGGCTGCAAGGGAAAACTGGTTCAAACCATGCACCAGGGAGACAATTCTCTCTCAGGATCCTTCAACTCCACTGGCACCACAGATTCCACRAGCAAATCCAGCCACCAGCAGGGCTGCCAGCTGCCTATGGCTTCTTGTGCTCCGAGCCTGGTTGAGGAAAGTCATAAGTCCATTATTTCTACTTAAGCCAGAAATCCTGTTAATGTCATTTAGAGGCAGTTCTACAGCAGGAGCTCTTGATCTGCTCTCCGTTTGGGGTGCACCAACCCCCGCTCCAGAAACTCCCACACAGAAAAAAACACACAGAAGAGAAAAGCAATCCATTGCAAGCCAGTGTCCGATGATTGTCCCTTTGGGGAGGGCAGGAATCCAGGACAGGGCAAGGCAGGGGAGGGGAGGAGGATGGCAGGTGGGGAAAAGTTAGAAACAAACTCAAAACCACCAAGACACAAGGAGGAGCTCAAAGCCCCTCAGCAGCTGATGGCACTGGGTTGCTGTTTGCTAACAAAGTCTGAAATGAAGTCGAACTCGTTCTGTCCCAAGAATAACTCTGGCAGCTCCTGAATCCGGTCCAAGCCCAGTTCCAGGACAAGGGATGTCAAGACCTCCTCATCTATAAGATCAGTGTCCATAACATTCAGTGTCAGCGCCGGTGAGGGCATGTGCTGCATGCCCGGGTGCTGGCCCGGCCCCACTCTGTACTGCTGGGCACCCGCTCCCATGGGCCCGTTGCTCATGCCCAGCGGGTGGCCCTGGTACTGGGTGTTGAGTTTTTGTAGGTGCATGCTGGCCATGAGCTGCTGGGTGCCCACCGGCCCCATGTACTGCTGCTGCTGACCCGGCCCRTTGAACATCATCGCGTTCTGCATCTGGTGGTGGCCCATCTGKCCGCTGAGGCTGGCTCTCGGCCTCATGGCACCGTCCATGCCAGCCCCTCCGTAGGGCATCATCTGAGCGGCGGCGGGCAGCGTCCTCAGCACATGCTGCCCGTGCTGCGGGGGTCCCTGCAGCCCGCTSACCCCCATGCGGTAGCCCTGCAGCCCGGCGCCACCGTGGCTCATCGGCATCATCATGTGCTCGGCCATGCCTCCAGGTCCCCAAGAGACGACAGCGCCTCGGCCACGGCTCCCGGGGACGGCTCCGCGTCCCGCTCCCGCCGAGCCGGCTCCGACACAAGATCCCGGCGAGCTCCCACCTCCTCCTCCCGGGGGAAGGCGCCGCTCCGCGGGGTCCGCTGGCGGGGGAAGCTGCGCGGAGCCGCGGCCGGGCCCCGCCGGGAGCCGGGCTGTGTCTGCGCGGCGCGCACCGCTCCGGGCTCCGGCGGGCAGCGGCTCCTCTCCCCTCCGGCTCTGCCGCGCCGGGCTGAGCTCCGCTGGGCTGGGCTGGCCGGGACTCGCGGCTCCGCTCCCGCTCTTATAGCGCGGCGGGCGGGGGCGGCCCCGGCGCCCATTGGACCGCGGGCGGGCGGCCCGGCCCCGCGGGCGGGAAGGAGGCGCGGCGGGCTCGCTCCCGGCTCTGCGCGGCTCTACGGTCCCGCCGCTGCATCCCTCTGGCACTGCAAGCAGCTCTCTGCAGTCACCTCTCCGCTGCCTTCCTCCTCAYAGTGCCCGTGCCCAAGGCTTTGTAGCCGCTGACACTCTGGGCATCAGGTGCCACTGCGGGGCTTGTGCTGAGCTCCCTGCTTACTCTGAACCAYGCACCTTTGTCAGGTGCTCGCAGGGCCGAGAACAGCCTGTGGCATCAGCTGCGTGGTGGTTACTCGGTCGGAAGCATCTTCCTAGCGAGGATGCACCAAGCTTCCAAACACAGATGGCACTGAGGGTACTGTACGCACGGGGGTTTGCTGGTGTAACTGTCTGCAGCAGTGTCTTTGTCACCTCTGAGGTGAGCTCTGTCTCCCGTGGCCACCCACTGAGCTTTGCTAGCCAAATTATATCACCATGGGCGYAGACTACAGCAGCTCTGGTGCTCTCTTCAGGACGTGGTGCATTCCAGTAGTGTTTGAAAGAACAGCAGTGATCTTCCTTGTCTGTGTTGTGTCTTGAAGGAACCTAGAGACTTCCTTATAAAAGGAACTCATATTAGTGTTGCATAGTTACCTGCTTGGAAGGCACGGAATGACACAGTTCAACTTGCTTCCCCAACTTCATTCTTTGTCTCCGTCCTCCCCAGACAGCTCTTAACCACAGCATTGCAGACCATGGCACTGGTAGTGACAGACAGAASTTTTCTGCTGGTGTGGAGCGGGTTATTTGCGGAGTTTTAAGAGTWCTCCATATTCAGGGTACTCACAGACCCTCGTGAGCAGAGGAAAGRTCTAAGTCAGGCAGCATGGGCACCTTAGGGGAGTTCTGAACCATGGTACTGACCCAAAGGGTTACTTTTAATGAMTATTTCTGTATCAAAATACTTTAAACTAGCAGCTCAGAGCAGGGAACGCCTGGGAGCCTTCAGCTCCAAGATGCCAGCAGCCAGGAATGGAAAGGGTCTTCTCTTATCTGGACAGAGCACAGGGCCATAAATCTCCAGGACATTCTGGGAGCTGCACTTGTTTGTGCCACCCTTCTGCCTTGTTAGGTGGCTGGGATAGGCTGCAGGTGTTGTTGGTGAGCCTCTAGCTGATGAATCAGTTGGCTAATTGTTCATTATAATTACGTAATGATTGTTTTTTAACTCTAGAGATTTTGACAAATGCATTTTTAGCACTAATAAACACACGCTCACATACATAGACCTGCCTGCCTACAAGTTCACATGGAGATGCACACCCAGGTGAGGAATAAATGCCAGGGGAGTGTCTGCCCTGGTCTTTTCAGAGGCATCCAGCTATGAAAACATCTCTCACTTGGAGGAGAGGTGTGGTGTGTCCTGCAAGACCTGGGCAGGGGCAGGAATTCTTGGACAGGAGTAACAGGTGGGAAAGGGCTCTCCACAGCATTTGCATTACTGGAGACCCCAAAGGTGGTAAAYTGCCCTTCATTTTGGAAACAAATCAGCAGATGACAGAACACTCTTGCTGAACACAAATGGGAAGGTCCCCTCTATCTCTATCCTCACTCATGCCCCTTCTCCTGCAAGGGTAAAACCAATCAGCTGYTCATCCAGCCTGAGAAGAATTTGACCAGAAATGGAGCTGTGTGCCAGCTTTGKGCCATTGTCCCTAATTATTTCCCCAGCATGACCTGGGGTGTTTGAGAAGAACCAGTGCCTGCAGGAAGGGAAGGGACAGGGGATGGGATGATGGGAGGCATTGCAGCGGGCAGAGGTGTCCAGAGAGCCACAGCTTCCAYGCTTGCCATGTGTGTGCCAGTTCCCTGTGCTCTGTGTCCTGAGGGCTCCCTGTTCTTGAACCAGTAATATTTTATTTTACAGGGACCAGCTTAGACAGTGTGCTGCAATTCACACTGCCCCAGCTGCTGGCTGGGGAGCAGAGCTGGGGAAGGGCTGAGCACTTCTGCTAGCATCCCTCTCTGCTCTTTTTGSCCCAGAACAACCAGTGGGCCCTTGTTGCGCTCGGGTCTTGAGGATTAAGGACCCAAACCTCTGCAGCCATAYTTACAAACACTGTGTGTGACCCATCTAACCCCAGGCTTGTGTCTCTGCCCTGCCATCTGTCATCAGCCCGAGGACAGACTGGCCTTTCTGGGGAGGCAGATAAACTGCCAGATCCAGCCTTGGGCTCTTGGTCAGTGAGCCCTGATTGAAGTCACCACATCAGCCCCCTCCATCAGTGTGTCATTCATGCCTTCCTGGCATGGGGCTTCCCAATGTCCTGGGGTGATTTTATGGTGATACTTTATCCCCTAATCATTTGCTTTATGCCCAGAAATGGCTGCTTTATGATGGACCAGGGGTGGGGAGCCTTGGGCTCCCGTGTGGTTGGGTTCAAATCCTCTCTCTCTCTCCAGCGTGCTCAGGCTGTGGTGTGAACCAGGACACTTCATTGTTCCTTTTTTGGATTAGATTTTTTGCTAGCTTGAAGCAAGAAGTTTTTGGTTTTTTTCCCTTCCCCTAGCCTGGAGGCTGTATTGGGAGTCCTCTTGGCAGGTTTTTTTTTCTTTTTTTCCTTGAACTGTTTGGCCTTGATTTTTTTTTT
>JACDOX010000205.1:842843-864961 GCA_014549065.1 Cardinalis cardinalis
TTTTTTTTTTTTTTTTTTTTTTTGGTCTATCTGGGGAGCTGGCAGGGGACCACCCTGAACCTGAGACCTTGGAGAAGCTGAGCCAACACAAGGAAGGACACTGGAGCCCACCAGCTTTGCCTGCTGTRAGGAGACCCACGCCAGCAATGTTCCCACCTATTCTGCCCAAGGGCTCTGTGAGCTCCTGTTCCCCCCTTCCCTGACACAAAGGGGGGCAGCTCTCATCTCCACAGTCTAGGGAGGGGTGGGGGTTAAGGTTTTGAAATTTTGATAKTTAGCATTTGTTCGATTTTGATATTTAGCAATTGTTCAATCCTTTTCTTTGCCTTGCAGGCGCCCCTTTGTTTTTCGGTTTGCTTTTTGTTTTAGTTAATAAACAGCTTTGTTGTTTTGTTGGGTTTTTTTTTCACTTTCACCCACTGGTATTCATGTCTCATCGAAAAAAGGGATTACTGGAACCCTTCTCTTTAGAGGAAACACTTATTTCAGAGTGTTTTCTCCTGAATTTGTCTCCAAACTAAGACACCCAGGTCTCTGCTGTACTGGCTGTACTGGTACCATCAGCCCTGTGTTATACAATGAATRTTATTTATGTTCCTTTACTATACAAGTAAAATCCTTTAAATTCTCCCTCCAGGAGACCAATCTGATTACACAAAAGAATTCTGCCAGGCAGAGGGAGRCCAAACAGACCTGATGGACTTGGAGGGTCCCCGAGCCCACACTGCCCACCCCACAGGGTCTGCTTTTCCCTTTCTGGTGCATCTGATTCCTTCAAGTCCTGCCTGGGGACACCTCTGCTGCCTCTCCCTGCACTGCCAAGGGGTTGAAGGATTTTCTACCTAATGTTTGATTGTCTTGGGACATGCACTTTAATCAAATGTTCACCATCAGCTGCTGAAGGTCTCTATACCAGATCTGGAAGGATCCTAAGGAGTCTCTGCTGCACATCTAATGCTTTCCCAGCAGATTTGTTTATTGACAACCAGGAGGTGAGAAGGAGGTGCAATACACTCATTTTTCATTTGTTTAAGGACCATTGCAGTTTGCAAGCCTCAACTCTGGAGGTGAGAAGTCCAGCAGAGACTATGGTGCTATAAATACTGAACCAGGAGCAAATTCTGATGGAATTTCTTCAGTTTGGCTCTAAATAGGTATGTCAACAAGCCAAGATTTAGAAGTTAAATTAAATATTAATTTTCTTTACACCGAGTTACACTTAAAGGTGTCTCTGACAAAGAGAACTGGCCAACAGCAAATTCTTTGAGACACCCTGGTACCCCAAACCTATTTCTTGTCCCCAGATGGGTCTGCCATGGCAAAATTAAGGTGACAACCAGCATTCACTGGGCAGGATGTGGGGAATCTGTGGTTCCACCAGGGCCATGGGTGCCAGCATGGCCCAGCAAGGAGCTGTGGTGGATCTGAGCTCCCTGGGGCTCTGAGCAGGGCAGAGCAACATCTCCTGGGAAGGTGCCCCAGACACTGCCTGCCTGSTGATGGTCTGTGGAGCTGAGGTGAATTACAGGGAAGGACTTTGGCCAGCACAGTCATGGTGTTGTGCCACCCCTCAGTTCATGTGGGGCAGGAACAGGCTCGTGCCAGCATGGAGCTTCCTTGAGCAAATGCCTCTTGGATGAGAGAGATGGGATGAGTGTGGCTTTTCCCGTTTCTCATTTCTCCGAGAGCAACGATGGGTGTGCAGCAGGAAAGACTTTTCATTAAGATTTTAAAAACACCCAGGTATTAAGGAGGAAAAGCAAAGAGCTCAGATGTGGCTCCTCTCTGGGCACCAGCCACTGCACAGCCACACAGCAGCCACACCCAGCAGCAGCCCTGCATCTCCTCTCCCTGATTTCTGCCTGCTAAGAGGGTCCTCCAGGAGAGCAGAATGCAGGTGCTACGTTAGCCTGTGATTCTCATCTCCATTTAGAAGGAAACAGTTCATAAAAAGCAGGATGTGCTATGTTACTTTGGTTTTTGAAGATTTTCTAAGCTTTCTGATGTTGACATTCTTGTAATGAACTTTCTCACACACTTTCTGTAAATAACTCATTGTTTTGTGTTCCTTTATGGAGGAGGAGAAAGTTGATGGGCTGTTGGTTTGACCAGTGTCATTGGAGAGGTGGCACTGTCACCCTCCAATCTGCTGTCACTCTTAACTATAAATGTTAGAGTCAGAAAATAAACTTCCCTTTTCCTTCACCTTGAGAACAGCRGTGTGWGCTYGTGTTCTYTCGTGTCCTACAGTGACATTGCTAGGCAGAGCCCATGGGAGGGGGCAAAGGGAGGGTTGAGCCCCCAGAGTCCCACAGGGACCGGTCTGCAGCCACCAGCCAGCTCTGGGGAGCCATGACCCTGCTGGGATGCCACGGATGGGAAGGCTGAGCTTCCCCTCAGCCCTGTGGGAGCCTGCCAAGTGTGCWGGTGTGCAATCTCCCTGCACAGGCTTCCTGTGTGCGCTGCCGCGGGCCCCCTTGCCCCTCGGTGCGTCTCACCTGAAGATGAAGGCCACTGAGGGGTGCAAAGGTGGCTGAGGCCAGAGCCAGGCAGGAGGGGCTGTGCTCCCTGAGGAGCGGCAGCGCSGCTGATCCCAGCGCCCCGTGCGCTCCAGCCACCAAGCTGGCTTGCCCAGCTTGTAAACAATTTTTTAAAATTTTTTTTTTTTTTCCTCTGGGCTAATCTTGCTCTGTGGGGGCAGATAACATCACTGGAATTTTTCCAGCATCCTTTGCAAGAGCCTCCTGCTTTGGACTTTGGCTGAGACGCGCATGAATGAGACACGAGCTTCCTCAATTGCTTTCCCTTGTTTGCTTTCCTCTGGGCCTGCTTCCTGCTCTGCTCACTGCTCCTGGTTCCTGGTCTCATGGGCAGTGACCAGAGCAAGCTCAGCACCCCCTTGTTGTTGCAGTGTGTTTGCAAGGGTTAGGCCACAGTGTGCACCAGCCAGCCTGCTTCTAATTTTATTATCAAAGCCTCAAAAATTCGTCAAAGCTATTAGAACATAAATTGTGCTAAATTAAGAAAGAAGAGGCTGAGAAACTGAATATCAAGACCACAAGAACGAAATAACAGAAAACTGTGAAACACCTAAACTGTAACCAGTCATATACTCTGAGAAATGCAGASRGAAAATGAGTGAACAAGACAAAGGCACCAATCAAGAAGTGTGTGGTGCTTAGTAGTTTGTAAAATCTRTAAATATGTGTGTAATGTAAACAATGAACAACTTCTGCTTAATCATATTAGTCAGTTGTTCAAGAGTCATAAATTGTGCTAAATTAAGAAAGAAGAGGCTGAGAAACTGAATACCAAGACCACTAGAACTAAATAACAGAAAACTATGAAACACCTAAACTGCAACCARTCATATACTCTGAGAAATGCAGAGGGAAAATGAGTGAACAAGACAAAGGCACCAATCAAGAATTGTGTGCTTAGTAGTTTGTAAAATCTATAAATAGGTGTGTAATGTAAACAATGAACAACTTCTGCTTAATCATATTAGTCAGTTGTTCAAGAGTCATAAATTTCTTGCAATTTGTCCTGCAAGCTGTTCAAGAGTCCTGATTTTCCTGCAACCTTGTGCTTCCCTGGATGTCCCTGCGGGCTGGGGCTGGGATGCTGGCAGGAAGCAGAAGGGGCAGTGGGCTCTGGGCCCTCCTCACTGATGCCCTGCAGAGTGGGGCTGGCACTTGCTGGGCTCCTGCTCTGCATCCTGACCTGTTCCAGGGCAGCTGCTTTGGGTTTAGTCCTGTACCATGSCTGGGGTGGGCTGCACTTCAGCCTCAAAGGCCCAGAGGGGTTCTTGTCCTGCGGCAGAGCCAAACCCAGCACAGGTGGGGTGGTACCTGAGCCCCAGCCCACCCAGCTGCCTGTCCACCCCTGCCCCTCAAGCCCTCGGGGACCTCCCTGTAGGGTCTGACARCAGAAAATCTGTCCTGTTTGGAGAGGGCTGGCACCCCTCAGCCGTGGATGTGCAGCCTGAGCCTGGCCCAGAGGGCTCCAGGTGCTGCTCTGAGCGTGGCAGGACAGGCAGCCTGCCCGACCAGTCTGTGACATGCCACAGGGCCCTGAGTGTGCCTCAGCAGGGTGCTGCACGTGTCACCACTSACCCCTTCCCCGTGCTGTCATCCCTCCCCAGCACAGCTCTGTGGCTTGCTGCAGCCAGGGAAACTGAGGCACTGGCCCTGTGGCCACAGCTGAGCCACCACCCTGCACAGGCTTGTGCTCTGTTGGTGTTTCCCACTTCTGTTCTTCCTTTCCAGCTGGGAGTTTTCCAGGTTTCTGTACGGAGTCCGTGGTCCACAGGCAATGAACGAGCTGGCTCTGGTGTCCAAGGGAGGATCCACTCCCCAAGTCATGGGGCTCTGCTCTTGCAGGGTGCCCTCAGCCCCATGGCTGCCCTGTCCAGGCCCCCCAGCATGTTCTCTCCCTCCTAGAAACAAGCCAAGGAGTCACTCCCTTCTCCTGGGAGTGACCCACAGATCTGCTTTGGGGTAAGAAGGCTTYGCCCAAGGCCTGGCTCACATTGCTGCCCAGGCTTGTGGTCATCGCTGCGTGGCCTTTCTGGACATCCTGGTCACCACAATTTCCCTCAGGCTGGGTTTGAGGCACAGATGGACAGAGCAGGCTGTGGTTTCTCTGGCAAGAAGCCTGCTGTGTGCTGTCCCATCACAGGTCAGGACTGCCTCTTCTTGGGTCCCTGCCATGCCCTGTCCCTCTGCCCACTCCTCCCAGGACCTGCTGTGGTGGTGGGCTCAGTGGAGATGSACAGCACTGGGGCTTTCTCACTCAMGYGCTGCCTCTGTGAGACCCATTGTTCTCTGGGGCAGGGAGCCAGAGAGGTTTGGGGTTATTTCTGGTTATCTCCAGGCTCCTGCCCGGCTGCTGGGCTGGGGCAGATTAGCTGTGGCGGTTTCTCTGCTCTGCTGTTGCCTCATGCAACTGACTTGCGTTTGGGGGAGTCGGGGCTGTGGTGGTGAGTGTCTGTGGGGGCTGTAGAATGGTGTTTCTTTCATTATCACAGGAATATCTGGTGCTGTTTATCTGCCTTCTCTTTCCTTCGTGTTATGCAACCTCCTTCTGAGATGTCAGTGGTTGTTTCTCCAGGGTTGATGTAGCAACAAAACTCTTGCTGGTATTTCCAGACCTTCACGGCTGTAACATCCAATGTCACACCTGCCCCTCTCTGCATYAGGATCCCCAAGTACTTTTCCACTCCATTAATGAGTGCAGGTGTTGAGCAGGGAGTACAGCAAAGCCCTGGGAAGATGCAAGCTTGTGAATGGGCTGGGTGCTGGCAGCTCTGGTTCGCGTGGCCAGGGGAGGATCAGGGCTGGTGACTCAGGGCAGCTGAAAGTTCTGTCCTGGGAGAGCTGCCTGGGATCCAGGTCGCTGGGACCTGTTTGTCGGGTTCCTATATTTGTTATTCACTAGCTCAGTATTCCTGAAAACAAATGGTGKTGTTGTCACCTGGTTGGCATCACAGGCGTCAGAGCGTGGAGAGTGTCCGGCGTGRTGGAGAGCCTGTTTGGGTGGCTGAATCCCAGCTCTGCTGTGGCCACATCTCAGCCCTGYGCCTGCCTGCAGCCCCAGCAGCTCCTCCTGCCCCTGGAACGCCCTGGTGCTGCCTGGGGACCTGCCCTGCTCCTCCAAAGCCAGGGCAAAGCACCAGAGCCTTTGCAGTCAGAGGAGACCTTCRGACTCTGTCATGTGTGCCTGGCTTCTGTGTGTGGTGGCTGCAGGCTGCTCATGGAACTGTAGAACCTTCCTGAGATGGAAGGRACCCCACAARGATCATGGAGCCCAACCCCAGGCCCTGCCCAGAAAATAGAAATAAAAGCTGGAATCCCCACTTTTAGTGCCTGTGCCCTGGACTGGGCTGCAGACATGCCATGGCAGCAGCTGGGATCTGTGTGCCCTATAATCCATGGGGCTTTTTCCTTTAGGATTTGCTGTCATTGTTCCAGTGCCATGCTCAGGATGCTGAGGGAAAGAGAGAATAGAAATACTGTAGGGTTGTAGAATCATGGAATGTSCTGAGCTGGAAGGGACCAAGGATGATGGAGTCCTGCCCAGACCCCCCAACAGCCCCACCCTGGGCATCCTGATCTGGAATATCCACAGGGATCACTGATCCAGCTCCTGGATCCCAGCACCCCCACCCTGGGCATCCCTGCAGCGCTGCCCAAATTTCTCCCCCATCCTTCATCTCCCCCATCCCTCACTCTCACACAATCATGGAATGTGCTGAGCTGGAAGGGACCCACAGGGATGATCAATSCCAAAGCCAAAGCCTGCCCAGAGCCCCCAGCAAGCCCAGCCTGGGCATCCCTGGAGCTCTGGCAGCCTCRGGGCCGTGCCCATTCCCTGGGCAGCCTGGGCAGTGCCCAGCACCCTCTGGGGGAAGAACCTTGCCCTGAGCTSCAGCCTGAGCTGCCCTGGCCCAGCTSCAGCCGTGCCCTGGCTGCTGYCCCTGTCCCASAGCAGGGATGGGAGCTGCCCCTCCACTGCCCCTCGGGAGTAGCTCTCAGTGACCTCAGCCGCTCCTCATATTGCTTCTCCTCTAGACCCTTCACTGGGCTTTGGGACACAAACCCCCGGGTTTTGCTCTCCAGCTGGCCCCTCCTGCAGCACAGGTGAGCTCTGCTGGCCCCTGGCTCAGGCTGTGGGCTGGTGATGGTCCCTGAGTCACCACTGGGCTGGGGTAGGACAGGACAGAGTCACTGCTGYGTGAGAAACTGCTGGTTACACAGAGAGGAGACAGAGCTGGCAACAGGCTGGTGACAGAGCCTGAACAGCCTCAGGAGGCTGCAGACAGTTCTGGGGAGAAGGCACTTGTGGCAGGACAGTTTCCTTCATTTGCAACAACTCYTTTCTGGAGCAAGACATTTCTTCTTACACCAAGCTTCAGCAGAAAAACCTGCCAGCTAAACCAGGGATTTCACTGACAGGTAACTTTTTCCTAATAGCAAACCAGTCSCATGAAAATATTTGTTTTACTCTGAAGAAATAAAGAAACAGTTTTTTTCTTCTTGCGTCATCCATTCTCCTTTTTATCGCGGTAAAGCYGACAGGGAGCAGGAGCTGCTTGTGATCTTAGAAATACAGAAGAAAACATCTGTTGGTGTTTGTGGTGGGAGAAGCAGAGCTGTGCCTATCTCACTGAGCAGCCCTGCTGCTGCTGCCTGCCTGGGCTTTGGTGATCTTGTCGTGTCACCAGGGCAGTGTGTCAGAGCAGCACTGGTGCRGGGCACGTGTGGAGATCAGCCAAAGCAAAGGGGTTTGTGCCCAAAGAAAGGCCAGTTCTCATGTGGACAGGTTTTCTTTTTAGGTTTTCTTTTTACATGAAGAAAATTGTCTGGATGCTTAAGTKAGTTATTCATTTATTGGGAGTAAACTGAAAATGTGTGCTATCCAAAAATGCACGTTGCTGGCCAGTATCYACTGAAATCCATGGGAGTTATTGGCATGTGTGATGTCAGGAAAACAGCTCGTGTTGCTGCTGCCATTGTCAGGATTAAAACTCAACTGCCCTTTTTGGGAACACTGACTGCTGAAGGCATCTGTTGTGTAAGGAACAAGCTGGTGAAAGTAGATGACTGTCAGGTGGGGAGAGAAACCCTCCTGCTGCTGCCACGGCCATGCTGTGGGCTCGTGAAAGGTGCTTGCAGTTCCACACTCTGCAAGGTGCTGGGAGAGCTGGTGCTGTGGGTATGGGGGGTGCAGGAGGGGTGGGAGCAGCATCCCTCCCTCCTCTCCCTCCCTCCTCYCCCTCCCTCCTCCACCTGCCCCATCCATCTCTCTCTGCTGCTGAATCTGTGAATCTATGGGTTGTACATGGTGGGGCTGTCTCAAGGGGTTCTCCTGTGTATCTCAGTGAGGAAGTGGCCAAGGCCAGGCTCTGAAATTCTCCTGGCACTGAGGTCTCCCTGATGCACCCRGCAGAGACATGAGATGGTGCCAGTTATAGRTTGGCATCCTTTACATGTGTTACAYCCTTTACATATGTTTATATCCTTTACATCCTTTAAATATCTCATTTCCTGACGCCAGTGACCACGAGTGCTGCCAGTTCTGGCCTGGGCACGGTCTGAGTTGGGCTCTGCAGTTGAGAGCATTAAATGAGTTTAGGGAAAAGTTGAAGGTCTGAAACGGGAAAATCCACATTAAAAAACTGGGAGACTCCAGTGTAAGGCTGGGGGACGTGGAGCCACAGGCCTCTCACCTGGGACAAGGTTGGAGGTTTTGGGTGAGATTTGAGCCACCACAACTCTTCCTGTGCTCCTGGCTGTGGCCTGGTTGTGCTGCACTTTTCAGCAGCCCTGTGAAGGCATTCCCCTGTGTTGGGGTGAGGTGGCTGGGTTACTGCTGTCCTGAGGAAMCAACACATAGAGCTGTGCTCCATGGCTGCATTTTGGCAGGCTGAATTGCCTTCTCACTGCTGTGGTTTTCTGATGCTTTGGGGACTTCTAGCATCTCACACAGGATCTCATCTAGTGCTGGAGCTCTTGRTAAGCAGGGAAGAAGGGCTCTGGGCTGGGAAGCAATGTCTCCTTCTTGCTATGGATATGTGGCATTAATCTGGTCCACTCTATCTCATGTGATGCCCTCTCAACCCTGGAGAGCAATCTGGACCAGCTTTAAGCCTCCACCTWGGTGGCCCTCAGCCCCCTGCCAGCTGTGCTTCAGAGAGTCTCCATGAGAAGGTSCAGAGGGCTTTGTGCCTCAGGAGCTGCGCTCCCCCAGAGCTGAGCAAAGAGGAGCACGGGCTGGAGCAACCAGGGGGAGAAACTGTCCWGGACAGTGCAGCCCCACCAGTGTCTGGGGCCTCCTCTGGGCATCTTCAGCTGGATATTGTCAGGTAGCAGGATTTGGACTGGGCTTGGACTCAAGAGCACTGGCAAGGTCCAGCATGGATGTGAGCCCTGCAAATGAGCCCAAGGGGGCAGAGAGCTGCTGCTCCTCTCCCCACATGAGTAGCTGATCCAAGCTGCCCAGGTTTCTGCAGCATTCCCAGCTCAGATCCCCCTTCCCAAAGCCCTATGAGCAATGCAGCTTCCTCCTCAAGGTGTGGGAGCAGGTGACACAGCACGCAGACTCTGCAGGCACTCCTGGAATGATCACCACTCATGGGGACAGCGTGGAGATGCATGTGTTCCATGGCTTCACCTAGATTTGGGCATGTGTTTCACAGCCTGTGCTCCGTGGCCACGGGGGAATGAATGCTTCTGGGCTGTGACAGGTGACCCAGTGTCACTGCTCAGGAATGTGGCAGGTGCTGCCGTGTTCTGGACTCTGCAGCATTTGGGTCCCTGAGCTTTGGGTGTGTGCTGGACCAGGTGATGCTGGGGGAAGGGGAGGACAAGGACGAGGCAGGTGAGGGGGTCTGTGCACAGGTGGCTTTTCTGGCAGCTGAAAGCACTTGCTGCTCTCTCTCTCTCTACTCAGGTGTTGTCAGAGCAGCTGCCTGAAGATATTGTGCCTGGGATGTGGTAAAGCCTGTGGCTGCACCCTGGAGGGGTCTGGCTGGAGCATTGTGTCAGAACAAAGCTGCTCCAAACCTGCAGATCCAGGGCTGAATCACTGCAAAGGTCTGCCCTGCTCACTGGGGCTGCCCACACTCGCTGTGATGGCAGGACTGGGAGCACAGGTCTCACAGGCAGAGGCAGCCTGCTCTGAGCTCTCAGGTCTGCCAGCTTGACAAACCTTGCTGTGGCATCCCTGCCTTGTCCTTTGCCTCCATGTGTTGCCATGATGTTTTCTGAAAAATCCTTTCCTTAGGATTTTTCCTTCTGAGAAGCTGAGAGGCCTCAGGAACAAAATGTAAACAATGATTATCTGCTGCTGTGGAATGCAACAGGTGCATCTGGGATTGGTCTCGTGGGGTTGTTTGTAATTAATGGCCAATCACAGTCAGCTGGCTCAGACTCTCTGTCCGAGCCACAAACCTTTGCTATCATTTCTTTTCTATTCTGTTCTTAGCCAGCCTTCTGATGAAATCCTTTCTTCTATTCTTTTAGTAGAGTTTTAATATAATATATATCATAAAATAATAAATCAAGGCTTCTGAAACATGAAGTCAACATTGTCATCTCTTCCCTCATCCTAAGACCCCTGAGAACACCACCACATCCATGGGCTCCTCCCTTGGGCCAGGAGATCATCTGTCCTCATCAGCTCTGTGCCACAGGGAACAGACACCTCTTGGATTTGAAGGGTCCCATCTCTCTCAGCCTGTCCTCATGTAGAAGATGCTCCAACCCCTACATTTTTGGCCCTGTCTGCTCCAGTAACTCCACATCTTTTCTGTACTGCAGTTTGTGCAGCACTTTCTGGGCACTGCTTCTTGGAGATCTCGAGATCTCCTTGGGCTTCCAGGGCAGCCTTGGAGTGTTGTGCTGCTGACGTGTCCCTGTTGTCTTTGCAATGTGCATTAGGGAGCCCCCATGGGTGCCACCATGGCCCCGGGGTCTGCCTGCCCTGGGGCAGCTGGGTGCCCCCTGTGCTGTCCGTCCACCACTGCTGCTCCCTGCACCCTCCTGCTCTGGCTCTGAGGTGCCTGAGAACTCTGGGGCACGTCAGGGTTTTGTGGACCTGAGCTGTGCCTGGGCAGGAGTTTGAGGCGTCCCTGGGTTGGTGGGGGGACTCCCAAGGCCAGGACAAAGCACAGCAGTGGGTGGGAAGGTCAACTTGAGGTGCTGCAACTGCTCTGTGCTGTTCTGTGCAACGTGTGAGCGATGAATTACACATGGACCTGAAGGAAGTGAGGAGAGCTGGCCTTCCCCTGCTCGTCCTTTTGTGGGGTGAAAAGYATGAGCAGGTTTTGGAGCTGGTGACAGCAAGGAGCAGGAAGGGGAAGTGTGAGGGATTATAAATATCTGGCTCTCCAGGGGCAGAGCAGTGAGATACTGGTTTCCATGAATAGGCTCCTGGAGTATGACACTCTCTTCCCTCTTTCGTGTGGCTGTGCTCCAGATAACAGAAACCACTGCTGATTTCCTGAGCTCACTATCTTTGTCATAAAAACCCCAAACAGCAGCAGTTTATAAATAAGGCTTAGGAAATRGAGCTGCTATTCTGAGGAGCAATGAAACCAGCAGCTTGACCAGCTCAGCGCTTCAGTTCTGGTTCACAACGAACTTGAGCCAYCACAGGAAGAAACCTGAAGCCTCTCACCGAGAGGAAAGTGGAACTGGGCTGCAAAGCAGCCATGGAAGGGCTGTGCACACTCAGGGTCTTGGCTGCCAGGGCCTGCCTGCCTCTCTCACTGTGCTAAACCCTTCTAGAACCAGAGATTCTCCTGAGCTGGAAGGGACCCACAGGGATCATTGAGTCCAGCTCCTGGCCCTGCRCAGGACAGGCCTAAGAATCCCAAATWCAGGCCAAGAGAGGACCAAGAGAATCCCACCCTGTGCCTGAGAGTGTTGTCCAAATGCTTCTTGATCTCCCAAGCTCCACCAGAAAACCTGCCTGCACCCTGGCAAGAGCCCACAGCCACAGCTACCTGCCACCAGAAAACACCCAGCCTCTGATTCCCTCTGCTTCTGCAGCCTGTGCCATTCCAGGGCTTTGTTGGATAACATTCCACCTGGATCTGTGCTCTACCTCAGCCAGATGCTGAGGAAACCTTCAGCAAGATAGGAGGAGCTGAGTGCCGGGATGTCTGCTGGAGGTTTTCTCAGAGTTCACCCTGCGCCTCTGGCCAGAGGGTCAGCCCTGTGCTGGATCTTCTGGGTGCTGCCCCTTCCCTGCTCTGGGTGTGAGCCTGGCCCAAACTGTGCTGAAACCCCCAAACATGTGTGGGGATTTCTGGCTCAGTGCTGTCCTGGCACAGAGGAGCAGATCTGACAGGGTGGCTGTGAACGGGGAAGCCCTCAGGAAGGGAATTCCTGAAGCTCCAGCACTTGGGGAAAGATACGGATCTCGAGGACTGGAGAGTGTTTTGAGACATGCAGTCATCAGCACAGCCCTGGCAGCTGGAGGTGCTGAAGTTTACCCTGGAGAACAGAACAGCAGAGGAAGGCAGGAGAAATCTCCAAATCCACAGAGAAGGTGGAGGATGGATCTTTCTGCCATGGTCCTCTAAGAGGCTTCAGCTGCAGGAAGGAGGATTCAGGTGGGACTCAAGGAAGATCTTCCTGCTTGGAGACAGCTCTCTATCTTCTAAGAACTTTAAAATAGGACAATGCAAGGACAAATGAGCTACCTGAAACATCCAGTCTATGAGGTTCTGTGGTCTGCAGGGTGTCTGCCAGCGTGTGCTGAGCGTCCAGAGTGGAGCATCTGCCCTTTGCAACTCCTTGTGTGTAGTTTCACAGCTCAGGCCAAGAGAGGACCAAGCTGTTTGCTGCCATGTGGAGCATCCTGAAGCAGCTTCCTTGCGGGCAGAAAAAACATTCTGTGTGGATAGCTGTGCCACCCAAAACTTGTCATGGTTTGCATTTTGAGAAGGTCATGTGTCTTGGGGGTTGTTGAACCTTGATAGGAGCTGCCTCATGGACTGATCCCCAGAGCTCTGCGCTTCCACAAGGCAAGACCTGAGGTGCAGAAGCTTCTGCTGAAGGCATGCCATGCCATGCCATGCCATGCCATGCCATGCCATGCCATGCCATGCCATGCCATGCCATGCCATGCCATGCCATGCCAAGCCATGCCACCCCCTGTCTCCAGAGCAGTGCAGCCTGGCAGAGGCCCAGCTGGCAGGAAATCAACTCCTGCTGCAAGAATTGATGATTTCCAGCACGTTGCCAGCTCTGGCTGTGCAGTTGGGCTCTGCAAGCTGCAGCMCTGACAGCACAAGCAGTCAAACAAATACTGTCTTCTGCTGCAAGGTTTGTAATTGCTGGCCACAAACCACAGGCAGCTGGGCCTGGCTCCAGGAGACAGAGATGTGCAAATATTCCTCTGTTAGAAGTTATCTCCAAGATGCTGCCACAGCCTGGGCCTCCCAGAGAGGGTGGGGAGGGAATGGTTTACAGGCAAAGGTGGATCATCTCAGCACTCTGCCAGCACAACCTGGGGTCGTGGGAAGCTGCTCCTGCTCTCCAGTGCTTCACCCTCTGCATTCCAGGTGCAAGCAGGAATTTCACACACACAAACACGCAGAGAGAAGGGCACCAGGCTAAAGGAGGGTGTATGGTGTGTTTGCTACCCGTCCCTGTGGGCTCAGCTTTGAGGAAAGGCACTAGCAAAATGGCAAGATCCATGCCAGTTTGAGTTCTGTCACATCAAAAACCTTCTCCATATTCCCTGCTGGTATTTCGGAACTGACAGCTCATGGCAKTTATGACAATGGGTTCTGCTAATCCAAAAAAAGTCCTGGATATGGAGCTGTACACAGATTTTATATATATTTCATGCATTGTGCCTGTAAAGTAAAATGCTATTTAGTGTAGTTCTTCTAGGTTTCCTTGTTTGTGTGCCTGAAACTACAGATGGGATGGGATGGGATGGGATGGGATGGGATGGGATGGGATGGGATGGGATGGGATGGGATNGGGATGGGATGGGATGGGATGGGATGGGATGGGATGGGATGGGATGGGATGGGATGGGATGGGATGGGATGGGATGGGGTGGGATGAGTGGACAGAGTGCAGATGGAGAGAGTGCAGATGGAGAGAGTGCAGATGGACTGTGTCTTCTGCCACCTCCTTTCTCTGAAGCAGCACAAGCCTCAGGGCTTCCTGCTCTCCCTGTGCTGCTGCAGCAGGGACACAGGAGAGGTAAGCAAAGAGCACTTTTCTGGTGGACTAAATCTTCAGCCACAGCAGGTTTGTTAAACATGAGAGCCTGCCTGTCCCTAAAAATGGATCTGATTGCAGTGGAACAGCTCAGGAAGGCCCATGGCTCCAGTGGACCCTGTCCCTGCTGGCCATTTCCAGCCCAGCTGGGAGAGCCAGCTCCCCATTCCCAGTGGAGGAACAAGGAAGAAGTGGAATAAGGAATAAAACCACTTTGCCCTCAGCTGAGTGATGTAGCAAGGCTCTACTTTCCTGTGCCTGAGGCAGCACTGGCTCCCTGAGATGATTTTCAGGTACCAGCAGCACTTCCAGCCTCAGAGTCAGCCCAGCCAGCTGCCAGTGGGGCACCTCTGGCTCAGCTTCCTTGGAGAGGGACAGCCCTGGGAAGGGTCCAGCAGCTTAACTCCTGCAAGGGCCCTCTGCTCTGAGCACATCCAGCCCTGCAAGGGCTCTGAGCACACCCAGCTGGGCTCTGTGTGCCCCTGCACCCCTCTGGATGGATGATCTTGCCTGTGAGCCTCTCCCAGCCACTGGAGAGCTTTGCTGGGCATGCTTGGCTGGCTGCAGGACTGAGAGAAGGGGAGCAAAAGCACTGCTGGGGTCATCTGCAGTGAGATGTAGGAAGAACATCACCCATCGTGTCTCCTGGGCTGCTCAGAGGGCTGACTGCAGGACACAGCTCAGATGGAAATGAACATTACTGGGCTTGGAAGTGGACTTCATGTTAGGGCCAGAAGTGGCTGGGAAAAATTTCCTGGAGCTGCTGTTGCCTCAGTTTAGACAAACTTGCTAAGAAGTCGTGGAACTGGGCCAGGTGAATCAGAATTCATTCAGGAAAGAAAAGTTCAGGGTTGTAATTGAACCTGTTTCAGAGCTCTTTCAGAAWGAAACACTTCCAGGTTTCCTTTTGAAGTGGATATTTTGAAATCTCAACATTTTCCTGCTGTTTGTAATAGCAGAAAATGATCTCAGGTTCAGAACAGAAAAGGAAACTTGGAACTCTTTAAAATAATGAATGCACAATCTTGTTTCCAAAAAGCTGAGATGAAAGTCAAACTCTGGCATCTTGAAATTCCTGGTGGAAGGGSTCCTTGCACTCTGTGCCACTTATAGAGAGATGAGCACATGTCCATGTGCACTTCTGACTCTTCTGCTTTTCTTCACCCCTCCTTCTCAAGCCTTAGGTTTGCTCTCCTGTCCTGTGCACCACAGTCCTCTGTGTTTTGGTGGTTGCTTTCCTTGCTCAGTGCAAGYGGCCAGGTGGGAGCAGCTTTGATCACACAGATCATGAGCAGAAAGGAAGAGAAAGATGGAAGAGGGAGGAACATGACTAAAAAGGTTGGAGATGGAAGGAGACACATGGGGAGGAGACAGCAGAGAAGGTCAGATATAGTCCTGGAAAGGCTCCACATCCCATCTTTATGGTGCAGAAAGTCCTACAGCCTCCTTCTAGGTTCTCCTGACCCTGTGGGCCCAGGAGAGTGCTGGGAACACGTCCTGAGGCAGCAGCTCTGGTGCAGGAGGTTGTTTCTGACTGAGTGCAGGTTTTTCCCCGAGTTTGTGCACGGCGCTCTCAGGGCTCTATAAATACCTCGGTGCTTCCTGTGGGCTCTGTCAGGAGGAAGCTGTTCCCCCGCTGGGGAGGAGGCAGCAGCAGCCTCAGGGTGCAGGCAGTGGGTGGTTGGGGGGCAGGGATTGGGGGCACACTGTGCCACGGGCAGGGCTGGCTGCTTCCATCCAGCCCAGGTGGCGCAGCCAGGCCTGTCACAGACATCTTTGATGGAAAATCCTYTCCTTAGGATGTTTCCTCCTGAGAAGCTGAGAGGCCTCAGGAACAAAATGTAACCAATGGTTATCTGCTGCTGTGGAATGCAACAGGTGCATCTGGGATTGGTCTCGTGGGGTTGTTTCTAATTAATGGCCAATCACAGCCCAGCTGGCTCGGACAGAGAGCCCGAGCCACAAACCTTTGTTATCATTCTTTCCTATTCTATTCTTAGCCAGCCTTCTGATGAAATCCTTTCTTCTATTCTTTTAGTATAGTTTTAATGTAATATATATCATAAAATAATAAATCAGCCTTCTGAAACACGGAGTCAGATCCTCRTCTCTCCCCTCATCCTCAGACCCCTGTGAACACSRKCACACAGCCAATGCTCCACCTGGGACTGGATATTTCAGCATTTCTAGAAAGCAGCATGTGGGGAAGCCATGGGGGCTTTCTGGGAGTGCAGGCAGGAGGAGGAGACTGAGCCCTCAGGGTTCTGCTGGGGCTGTCCCAGCCCTTGGCTGACTGAGGGCTGTTGGGTCAGAAGATGCTGCTGTGGATGATGCAGGAGGTGGCACTCCTGGACAGAGGCTTTTAGGGTGGCTGCAGAGGGTTTGGCTTGCTGGAGTCTCTGACAGCCCTCAAGGCAACATTGCACCCAGGCAGGAACAGGCAAAGCGTCAGGGGTGGCTGAGTGGTTCAGAGCAGGGCAGGAGGCTTGCAGAACCACTCAAGTGCTGGTGGCAGATGTCTGAAGCTCTTCAGTGTCACGGACATATTTTATGAAAAATCCTTTTGTTAGGGTCTTTTCTCCTGAGAAGCTGGGAAGCTTCAGCTTCTCCATGTTTTGCTGCTTTGGAATGTGATTTGGAGAATTATTTACCCAGCATGTGAAATCRTTTTTACTTGATGACCAATGACAGCCACCTGTGTCAAGGCTGTGAGCAGTCACAAGATTCTATTATCATTATAATAATMATATTTATAATATAAATATAWATATAAATATAAATATAAATATAAATCTATTTATACATTTATATTTATAATAAGATTTTTTTTCTATTTATATTTCTATTCCTTTCAATTCTTCAGTCAATCCTTTCTTCATTCCAATTCTTCCTCAATCCTTTCTATTCCTTTCAAGCCTTCTGATGAAATCCTWTCTCTCTATTCTTTTAGTGCAGTTTTAATACATAATTTTCTTTTAATATAATATATATCATAAAATAATAAATCAGCCTTCTGAAAYATGGAGTCAAAATCCTCATCTCTTCCCTTGTTGGGGTTGCCTGCAAATTCCACGCTTCAGCCCAGCCTCACACTTGGAGCAGGCAATTCCCAGCACTGGGTCAAGCTGGCTGTGTCTGCCTCACTTAGTTTTGAAAAATTCTGAGATGAGGATGGGGTGAAGATCTCCCTTTCCCTGCGGGCTGCTAGGTTGCCCTCAGCCTTCCCTTTGCCCTGCTGGCTCAGCCTCTTCCTCCAGCCCTGGCTCCTGGGACCTGGCCCTGCCCAGTTTCCTCATGAACTGGGGGCCACCCCTCCCCATATCCCAGGTGCAGAAAATCCCCTTCCTCAGCCTGCCAGGCACATCTGCTCTCAGTTTAGGGTTTGGCACATTTGCATGGGTGTGCTCAGCGTTCTCCTACATCAGGCAGAGCCCGAGTCACCAGGAAGGACCAGCTGATGTTGCATGCCATTGTGAGAGGAACTTGCCTGAGGTTTTGCATTTGGGAAGCCCCAGGGCTCAACCTGAAAACAAAATCTGTWCTCATGCAAGCTCTGGTCCCCAAGGAAGCTCGTTCAGAGCAGATGCCAGGCTGAGCCTTAGCTGTCACCTTGGAGAAAGGGTCTTGGGTGGAGACACTTGGACAGAAAYGAACCTTTTCAGGCTCAAGAATAGATGGCAAAGTACACCAAGCTAATTTTCCCATAATTTTTAAAATTATGCTCTAAATTATCTTTAAACCAATTTGAGGCTATGGAGGATATTTTTGTTTGACTGGAAGTGGCAGAATTGTATTTACAGCTAAGAAGCAGACTTGACATGGGAGCAGGGATCAGGTGAGGTGGAGGGGGGGAGGTGACAGATTTTTAAATTGAAAAACTGCCAAAATTGATATGTGCTGACAGAATGTTTCTAAATTGTGAGTACTGCATTTCCTAAGACAAGGGAGCTTGGGGAGGTGTCACAGAGAGACAAAAGCTGCTCCACAGCATGGGCTCCTGTGCTGGGGCTTGTCTTGGCTATGCCAGCTTGATTGTGCTTCCCACGAAGAGGGAAAAATGTGCAGGATGGGGACAGGAGCCAGGGAAGTGTGAGGAAACCATCCAGAACTCTTCCACTGACCAAGTTCCCTTTGAGGGAAAGCTGAAGAGACAGAAGGAAAATGTGAGTCTTTCCTTGTGTTTGGATCAGAGGATGGGAGGTTTTCTGAGCCCACCACTGAGGGRAGTTCCTCTGTGATAACAGGAGAGCTTTCCAGCCAGATGAACATGTGGGCTAAGTAAAAGAGCTAAAAGGCAAATAATGAGGACTGCTGCAGCTCGGGTTCTCTTTTGGGGTGTGGGTGCAGCACTTGCTCTGCTCTGCACACACAGCCTCATTTCTCAGACATCCTTTGCCTCTTCTKTCCAGAGTAGCTAATGGCAAAGCAGAGCATGAGAAATCACCCCTGGGTTCCCACTTGGCTTGCAAGGAACAGGATGAGCTGAGAGATAGCTTTGTTAAATTTGAAGTTTTCTTTGGGAGAAAGCTGAGCAGGAGGACAGACCTTTAGGTTTCTACCCACTCCAGCCCAAAAGGTCCCCAAAGCTCCTTCCTGTGCAGGTCCCTGTTCATCCACTCAGGCTCTGGGTAGATTTCTGCCATCCCTGTGATTTGGGAATGTTTCTGGAAGCTCTGTCTTCATTCCCCGTGTGTGAGACACAAAGGACACACCATGGATTGCACTCTCCTGCAGGGTGTCGGCTCGTCTGTCTCTCTGGGAAACAAGGACTCTGGTTCAGCTCCTGCCTGGTGTCACAGCTCCTGGTRCAGCTCTGCCTGGTGTCACAGGGCTGCCTGCTTCTTTGCAAGAGGCAAAAAAAAAAAAAAAAAATAAAGTGTTCTGCAGTGGAAAGGTACAGCTTGTGCCATGCCAAGGACAGAGGGAAGGGAGGGAACACTGAGTGTGGCAGGGAGGGGATGAACTGTCCCTACACAGATCTTCTCTTTCATGCATCCATTTCCCTCCATGGCTGGAGTTAATCTGAGTGGAGGCTCCCATGACCCTGCCAGGGCTCCTGCCCTTGGTGGCATCTTCCTGCTTGCCCCTGTGCCAGTGCTGGCTGAGCTAATTCAGGGRAAAATAACCTTGCAATTGTGCTTCGTGTTGGCACAAATCAGCTGCTTGTGTGGCCAGAGACAGTGCCTGGTGCACGGGAAGGGGCTGGGAAGGCAGGACCTGCCTTGGCAGGATTAGAGGGGTTTAAATTGCAGGAAGGACTGCGTGGGGTTGAGGAGAAAGGGGAAGGAATGAGCCCACAAACCCCCAGAGCTGGCTGGCATCAGTCCAAGCAGCCCCTGACCCGAGTCCAGCACCCACTGCCTGTGAGCTGAGGCTGCTCCAGCTGCTGAATGACAGGCACCTGGCTGGAAGGTAAATATCCTTGCTCTCTCTCCTTGGGTTCTTGTAAAGGTCAGGGTCCTGGGGGAGCTGCTGCTGGCCTGAGCACTCGGGAGGTGTGGTTTGACCCAGGTGCATTGGGACTGTCTGTCCTGACAATGCAAGTGGGCAGTCTGGGATCAGGCTCTGCTCATCTTGCTCAGAGGAGCAGGAGGAAAGGAAGCAATTTCTGCAAATTTAGTAAGAAAGTCCTTAAACCTAATTGCTGGAAGTGGCTAGGGAAGCTGCCAGACTATAATCAGCTTTGTGACTCTTTTCCAGCTCATCAGCAGTGCCAGTGGTCCTTGGCTGTGCTCAGGCWGCTCTGCTGCAGCACGTGAAAAATGAGCAACTCTCACCTACCCACAGATAACCCCACCTGTGAGGGCAGCAATGCACAGGCCACAGCCAACAGCAGGGGTGCAAAGACCCCTGGGTGGGGAGCAGCCAGGAAAGTCTGCTYAGATGGGGTGCCCAGATTAAAAAATTGATGATAAAACATTTTCAGAAGTTATTTATACTCAGCTGTAGCAAATGGGGAAGTCAGGGGTAAAGTTAGGTTTAAATTGCAGTGACCCTTCTGAGGGAAGAGTTTTCCTAATAACAGTGCCATGGTTTCATGCCAGTTGAGGATAAGGAGTGACACAGCTGTGAGTGTCAGGAGCACTGAGARCTGTTGCAGAAGGAAATTTCAGAGTGCTAGAGGCAGAAAGACCTTTTATTTCTGAGAAAGTATTCTTGAAATRTGATGTCTCCCAGAGATTTTAGAGAATTTCATCTGTGTCAGAGGCTGAGAGTGTGTGCTGTTCCACTGATGGGGTCACTCCCTCCCTAACACCACTTTTATCATGGGTATTCTCTGTGTCAATGTTRTCTCATGTGCTAATAAATAATTTTCTTGTAAATTTTCAGAAATTTCATTTTTGCACCTAGAAAACAGTTACTGAGAGGATTACAGAATATGATGTGTTCTTCAGATGTCACCCAGACATGAGTGCCTGGGGAGAGGGGACTGTATTTCAGCCTCAATGACTGAGTCACCAGGACACAGCTGCTTTGTGGGGTGACAACACATGACTTAATGTGATGTAATGCAGCAGAGCATGACATCTAAACCTTTTATCATGTGGGGTTTGAATGCACTTGGCACAAGCTGGGCACAGTTGAACCCCATTTGCACGACTGGGGCGTGGCTGTGGATGGGACTGACCCCCCTGGGGAAAGCAAAGGGCTTCTTCTCATCCTTCTCATCACTCAGACACGGTTCTGGTGCTGCTGAAAGGACTTTTCTGCTTGAAAGCAACAGGTTTGAACTGCAGTGGATTGTGGATTGGGAATTCCCTCTGGCTCACTTAAAAATCTTGTCCTTAATTCCTTTATTGCAAATCATCTGCTGTCCCTGTGCTGCTGAGAAGCAGAGTGGGAAGGGGCAGCTGTTCATCAGGTGAAGCCAGGCAGGGACAGGAGCCTCTTGGGAAGCAGAGGCACCAGTGAGGTGCAGGGAAATGGGGTTTTTTCACTGTCCTGGAGTTTTCAGAAATGCACAGGGCAGGGACAGGTCCCACCTCAACCATCATTTTCAATCCCTCAGCCATGGGCAGCCTGTCCTGGGTGGGAGGTGTCTGACACCCTTCAAGCTTCTGTCTTTGCCAGAAAACCCCTCTGAAGGGGTTCAGGGACCCTGACTGTCCAGGGCATTTCCTGGAAACCAGCATAAAACCACCTGACAGCTCCCATGACTGAGCCTGCTGCATCCCCAGTGGTGGGGCTCATCTCTACCATCTTGGGGGGCTGGCTCCTTGTGYGGTTTGGAAGGTGGTTGAGATAAAAGCTGCAAGGATCTCACAGCTCCTCTGAGGCCAGCCTTGTGCAGCTGGTGATGAGCAGGCAGTGCAGAACTGCTGGGTGTTGGTGTGCCAGCCTGAGAAAACGCAGAACAGGAGAAGGAGTCAGAAGGACCTGCAGAGCAGGAGAAGAAGGGAGTCAGTAGAAGCTGTAGAGCTGGAGCTGGGAATCAGTAGGAGCTGCAGAGCAGGAGAAGGGGGAGCAGGAGTCAGCAAGAGCTTCAGAGCAGGAGCAGAAGGAGCTGGGAATCAGTAGGATCTGGGAACAGGAGAAGGAGCTGGAAGTCAGTAGGAGCTGCAGAGCAAGAAAAGGAGCTGGGAGTCAGTACAAGCTGCAGAGCAGGAGAAGAAGGGAGTCAGTAGGAGCAGTAGAGCAGCAGGAGAAGGAGCTGGGAGTCAGAAGGAGTTGAGAGCAGGAGAAGAAGCTGGGGATCAACAGAGCTCTGGGGAGCTGCAGAGCAGGAGAAGGAGCTGGGGATCAACAGGAACTGCAGAGCAGGAGAAGGAGCAGGAGTTAGAAGGAGCTGCAGAGCAGGAGTCAGTAGGATTTATCTTGTCTGCCTCCAAGTAGGGCAGAGTGCAGGAGGGAGAGGTCACATTTCTRCTGTGCTGGGTGTATCCTCCTCCCTCCCTCAGAGAAATAAAGCCATGTTTATACCTCCAGGTGCTGTGATGTGCAGCCTTCAGGGGGCCCGGAGCACCAAGCCCCATGAGATGAACACCCCACGTTCCTTTCTCTTTCCAAATTTTCCTACCAAATGCAGCATTCTGGGAGGAGTGGGGGTCACAGGGCTGCTGTGGCACGCAGGTTGCCAAGCTGGGAACAGTCTCAGCAGCAAGGGCAGTTGGGCTGTTTTGCTGCTTTTCTCCTCAAGCCAGTTGGTGCTTGTGCATGAGATAAGACAGAAGGAGGTTTCCAAGCCCTTTGTGGTGGGGGTAGGCAAAACCCACAGGAAAAGACTGGAGGAAGCATCTGGAGGTGATTTTGTGATGCCCAGGGTTACRGTTACATTTTCTGAAAAATCCCTTCACCCAGGATTTTTCTCTTGGGAAGCTGAGAAACTTCAGAGAAAAAGGAAAACAAATTCTTATTTTATTTGTTTCTCCT
>JACDOX010000205.1:877291-896578 GCA_014549065.1 Cardinalis cardinalis
GATTTTGGATCTGGACCTAGGTGAGGTTCACCAAGGTCTTCAAGCATCTGTGGATTGAGTAGGGGTGTTTGTTCTGAACAGCACTGAGAGTGGRTGTGGGGTTTCTCTCTGGGTCTGTGCACAGAGAGGTGGAGCTGAAATGTATTAATGAAATGGCTTTGAAGCCTTAACTGACAATTGAAGTGGACTTCATTTACCTAAGATCAGTTCATATTCACTCTGCTGTTCACTTAAGCTGATGAGAAGCACTTGTGAGAGCCTTAAGTGGTTTCCTCTTCACAAGAAGAATAATTTTAACTTGAGTGGGAGGCATGTGTGAGAGACATGTCAAGCCTTGGCTTTCCCAGAGCCATGCAAAGCAAACACCATGAATAACCCAACTCTACTTACACCCAAGRAAATCCAGTTCCTGAGTTCACCCAAACTTCCCTTCGGTGGGAACCTATGGATAGGCCCAATTTTTTGGCTGGTCTGCAAAGATCAGAAGTTCAGGGAGCTGAAAGAATTACAGTCAGGATTAGTTTAGGAGGAACCTCTGGAGGTTCCTGCTCTGTGCATAACTGGCTTAAAATCTGCAATGGCTTTCTCAGGCCCAGTCCATTAAAATTATTAAATTCTCTGAAGATGAAGAGTCCACACCATCCCTGTGTGTCTGTCCCAGTATCAAACCATTCATGTTAGGAGAGATGAGTACCTGCCTACATTTAGTCTCTAAAACTGGGAGACTTTCCCTCCTTCTTCAGCACCACACACAAATCCTGAACTGCTCCTTCTAAATGGGTTGGACTTGATGATCTTTAAGGTCTTTTCCAAACTAGTCATTCTGTGAATTCTGTGAATTCTGTGAATTCTGTGAAATGGCTTCTAGGCTGAGTCCCGGTCCCTTGGCACGTCCATGTGAAGCAGAGCAGGGGCCTGGAGCAGCCAGGCCTGCTCTCCTGTGCTTGCTTGCTCACACCCATGTTCTCTGGCCCTGTGCACCCATGGGTGCATTCAGGCCAGGCAGCCTCTCCATCCCTCCAGCCTCTTGGTCCTGATGTTTTTGCTGGCCTGGGAGAAGCACAGAACCTGCTGCCTTCACCTTTTGGCCAGAGGTGGCTTTAGGTGGGGWTTCAGCAGGGCTGTTCCTCAGCTAGGCAGGGACCTGTCCAGCCACACTTTGCTGTCTCAGAGGTTTTGATGGTCTCCCACTGCAGAGATGGGGTCACTCCCTGGTCCAAGACCTGTCCTTCATCCCAGCAGCCATGTGCAGGCTGCAGGCAGGATCCTGGGATGTGGGAATGGCCCAGCTGTGTGTGCTGTGCAAACAGAGGCAGAAGGGCTGCTGTCATCCAGCGGCCTTGGATGGCCACATCCTGCCTGGCTACTCATTAGCCAGGTTAAACACAGCCGGGCCAGGATGCTCCAGAGGGTTTCTCTGCACCCAGGACTGGACAGTGGCTCCTTGGGGCTGAGCTGGAGGCAGCCCCGCACCTGCCAGCCCCACACCTGCCAGCCCCACACCTGCCAGCCCCACACCTGCCAGCCCCACACCTGCAGTGATGCCATTTCCATCCCACAGCCTGAGGCAATCCCACACCACCGTTTCACAGTCAGAGTTTCCAGAATAATGAACTCAGCAGGGCCTTTTGCACCCTGTGACCATTTTTGTCTTGGCTCAGTGCTGTTCAGATTCCGCTGCTCTCTCTGTCCCCCAGAGAGCCCTGGTCCCCTTTGTGCACCACTGTCGCCCTGATTTTTTAAGATTTTCTAAGCCTTCTGATGTTCACATTTTTGTAGCAAACTTTCTCACACCCTTTCCGTAAATAACTCATTGTTTTGCATTCTTTTATGGAGGAGGAGAAATTTGATGGACTGTTGGTTTGTGCAGTGTCATTGGAGAGGTGGCACTGTCACCCTCCAATCCACTGTCACTTTTAGAAAATTATAAATGTTGGAGTCAGAAATTAAACTTCCTTTTTTCTTCACCTTGAGAGCAGCAGTGTGTGCTCATGTTGTGTCCTATAGTGACACATCACCCTCCTGAAAAACTGCAGAGCCCAGAGGAGGGGAGCAGGACGTGGATGTGGGGTGACTGTGGGGTCAGGGGTGGCTGCAGAGGTCAAACAGAACATCCCTGGGGTGGAATGGTGCAGGAGCAAGTGAAACAATGCAAACCTGTGCCCAGGAGCTGGGGAGTGATGCTGGGGCTCTGCTTGGCACACCTGGTGTGGTGTGCCAGGCTGGTCCAGGCTCCCAGCCCAAGGTCAGGGTGTGCTGGGGGTGTCATTGCAGCAGCTCCTCATGGGGTTTCTCCTGAYGGCAGCACTGACCTGCTGCAGCCAGTGGGGCACAGAGCAGCTGCCCTGGCACTGGGTCCCAAGGCCTGGCATTGCCCTGGGGTGATCTTGCTGTTTCTTTGCCCACCCCACAGGGTGTCAGGTCGGGTTCTGACTCTGGCAGTGTTGGTTTAGTTCACTGCATTGTTTATTTTATCCTTTTATTTTCTTCCCTAATAAAGAACTGTTATTTCCTGCTCCCATAATTTTTGCCTGAGAGCCCCTTAATTTAAAATTTGTAGCAATTCAGAGGGGTGAGGTTTACATTCTCCATTTCAGGGGAGGCTCCTGCCTTCCTTAGCAGACACCTGTCTGCTCAAACCAAGACAGAATGGCTGTGCTGGCCTGCACTGCTGGCTCCTGGTGCTCCTTGGTGCTCCTGTGAAGGGCAGGGTGAGCTCCTCGCCTTGCTGGCCTGGCTGGCACCGGGTGGCTGGCACAGGCAGGTGTGTGGCTGGTGCCCAGCCYGTCCAGGGCTGCTCAGCTGTGCCATCACAGGACCCAGGGGTGCTGAGCTTCCCAGGGGCTGCTCTGCAAGGCCACAGATGCCTGGGATGTAGGGCAAGGAGGTTCCGCCAACACCCACCTAAACACCATCACTGTTGGGAATACAGGGAAACCAGGAACATGTGGGGCTGTTCCTGTTCTACCCACCGCACAGGGACTTCCCCGAGGTGCAGATCTCTTTGTGGGACGTGGCTGTGTCCTCCAGAGACATCTGTGCTCCCAGGAAAGGGGAGCTGCAGCTTCCCTCCTTGCGGCAGTGTGGGCAGGGCCAGCCTGGGCAGTCCTGCACAGCCCTTCTGCCCTCTGCCCTCCCGGCCCAGGAGGGTCCCAGGGTCAGCCAGGCTCTTTTCCTGGAGGCCATTAAGCACTGGTGTGCTGTGGGGGTGGCGGGGTGCCTGCTGTTCATCCCCTTTGTTTTCCAGGAGCTGCTTGTGAGAGGAAAACAGGCGGATGCAAGGGGATCTCAGCCTGGTGAGAAGTCAGCRGGCACAGACAGCCCCGCTCCAAAGTCCAGCACTGCCTCCTCCTCTGCCCTGGGCACCCAGGATCAGCCTGGCTCATTTTCTGTCCCTCCTCAGGAGCCCCTGCTGCGTTTGGGGGCTGGGGAAGGGCCTGGGCACCAGGGGCTGCTGAGCCTTTGGCTCTGGCTGGCCATGGGCGTCTGTCAATGTCACACGAGCCGTCTGGAGACAGATGGCATTTTACTGCCTGGCTGGAAATCACCCCTTTCCTTTCTTTTCTTTCCTCCCCTCCCTTTTTTCTTTTTGGGATGCCGTTTTTGTGCTTCAAAGGAGCTGAGAGGGAGCCTGAGAGTGAGGAGAAAGGCTGCTTGCCTGTTGAGCTGCTCTCTGATGCTGGCAGAGGTCATCTCAGAGTGGCTTGGGCTTCTGCAGCCTGGCCAGTGCCACAGCCTTTGCMACATTGCTTCTGCCCTGGGAATCTCTTCTGACTCCTGGCAAGGGGAAATCTCCAAAGGTATTTGGGATTCCCTGGAGTTTTTGTAATGTTTCCTGCTCAGTTGACCTTACAGTGAAAAAATTTTGGGGTGAAGTCAGCGTTTCTTCAGCCCCAGCTGCCTGCTCTCCTGGTGTTGCCTCCTCTTTTTTGGGATGGGTGTGCTGTGAAATCAGCCTGTACCTCAGAACATCCCTTCTGCCCTGTCAGGGACCAGCCCTGAGGCTGCCCGGGCGTCTGTGCACAGAGCCCTTCCTGCAGAGCCAGAGCTCAGCAGCACCCCTGCTGCCCCAGGGCTGGCCCGAGAGCTCCAGGGGCCCAGAGGTGCCTTCCAGCCCTGGGCAGAGCTGGGAGGGCAGTGGGGATGCAGCAGGACACACTCTGCTGTCGTGGCGTGGCACCTGCACAGGGGGCTGGGGCAGGGGCTCAGGCTGCACCCCTGGGATGGGGCTTTGCCTGCAGCCTGGGCAAGAGGTTAATGGGCAGCAGCTGGCCTCAGGTTCCTCTTGCTCCTCTTCTCCTCCCTCCTGTTGCCTTGATGTGGGTGGGAGAGGGATTTCTGAGCAGCTGGACCTGGTGCTCTCACCCCACAGGGCCCACGAGCGTGGCCACGTTTCACCTCACAGAGAAAAGCAAGGCACAATTCTCCCCAGGAATATTTCTGGGTTTCACATTGTCTGAASACCAGAGAAAAAAACCACCATTCTTATAATTTGCTGTGCCTGCGTTTGTGCCAAAGCAGAATGCAACAWGGAGATTGTTCACCCACAGTGATGGGGTTYTGGTTCCTTGGCCTGTCAGGGCCAAGTGTGCAGCCCCACATTTCTCYTCAYAGAGAAAAGCAMGGCACAATTCTTCYCAAGAATATTCTTATCTCATTTGCTGTGCCTGTGTTTGCCTAGGTAGAATGCAATATGGAGATTTTTTACCCAAAGTGATGGKGTGTGTGTGTGTGTGAGTGCTGGACTGTAGGGGGGACAGCCACGAGATTCTGTGCAGTGTGTGCAGAGCTGAGTGCTTGGCAGATTCAGTTCAGATGTAATGTAATACAATGTAATATAGTATAGAATAATATAGTGTAATAAAGTAATTAACTAGCTTTGTGATAAGATGGGGTCAGATCCATCATTCTCTCTCCTCGTTGGGGCCGCCTGCAGATTCCACCCATGAGCTGTGAGCAGCTGGTGGGGATGCAGCGTGCTGGTTTCCTCCTCTCACTGGAGGAAGCTGGATCTGTCCCAAAGGCCTTGACCAGGGCCTTGGGAGGATCAGCTGCCAGCTCAAGGCAAAGATCACTTCCTCCTGCTCCCCACCATCTTTGGGTGCTCAGGTGCTCTCAGTCGTCTGTCCTGCCTGTTTCACCCAGATCAGTGTGTGAAGGACCCTGCTCTCCTGCTGCTCCCCTGCCTAATCYCTCTCTCACGTTCTCCTCCACACCTTCACACCTGCTCTGACAGGTAAAAGTTGCTTTTTTTCACCTTCAAATCCTTCCAAGTCCTGAGACCACTCCCATTCATGGTGCTGTCTGGTTTCCCCCACTTGCCTCTCATGTTTTGGGCTTTATTCTGTTCCCCATGGTGGGAGGTGARCACCAGGACACCAATCCTGTCACCTCTGCCAAACCTTCCACTGCTTTGCCCTGCTGCCGGGGAAAACCTTGCCCATGCCTGAGGCTGAGCACTGTGCCCTGGCTCCCACAGGCTCCTCACCTGCCCAGGGACACGTGCACCCCATCCAGGAGCCAGGGCAGGGGCTCTCCAGAGTGACTGCACAGCTCCTGGCACAGCCCAGCTCTGCCCCACTGCCCAAAAATGTCATGGTCACARTGCCAGTGCCCCCATGAAAATACATTCTCCCTTGTGTCTGCTGTGAGATGTGACCAGAAGCAGAGCAAAGCAGGCTCCAGCTGTGGAATAAAGGAAGGAACTAGAGTACATGTTCCAGGATTAGATTGCTCAATATATTATATGAGCATTTATTTTTCTCCCACCTTGTATGATTCTGTGAGTCGTTGTTTAAGGTCTCAGCTGAAAGAGAAACTGCTGATTTAAATGAATTGTTGAAGTTTTTGTTTRCTTACTGTCATGGTTTGATGCTGGCACAATGCCAGTGCCCCCATGAAAATACATTCTCCCTTGTGTCTGCTGTGAGATGTGACCAGAAACAGAGCAAAGCAGGCTCCAGCTKWGGAATAAAGGAAAGAACTTTATTAACTTACAATATGAAAAAAGGAACACACACAGAACTCAGAATGAAAACCTTCCCAAACATTCCTCCTCCCGCCACAAAATTTCCAACACCTCCAGCCCCAAAGGTGCTGTCCCCATCACCAGAGCAGGCTGGGACAGGGTCACAGCCCAGGAGGGAAGGGACAGCTGCTCCAGAAGCCCTTCCTTTCATCATCACCTCGGTCTGATGATTTTTCTTCTCCCATTTGCCACTTTATCTCTGGACTCTTGTTGTGGCAGATTTTCAGAGCCCTCCAAACATTTTGTTAGACAGAGCCATGGGTGAGGCCCCTGTCACTGGCAATATTTCTGCAGGTTGATGTTTTTTCAGGAAACAGGTAACAAATGAAGTGAAAAGCTGAGGCTTGGGCTGGAAAACAGCAAAATGGTTACCCCCAGATTTGGCATGATGGTGCACAAACAGGCTTCTGCTCTTGATCCCTGAGAGCATCTCTGTGGCACCAACCCAGACACCTCTGTCAGAAATTCACCCAAAAGCTCTTTTCCATGATCATCCAATCTTTTAATCTCCTCAAGAAGCACCGTGCTAATCTGACAAAATCCCTTTCTGTATAACCATGTAATTGGTGCTAATTATATTGTTCTATTTTAATTCATTGCTAACAGAGTGGTGTTTCTATTGCTCCTCCACTTGGCATCAAAGCCAGACTGATGAGCAAGTGTGTCTTGAGCCTCTATTCCTCCCCTTGCTCCACATGTTACCCTCACCTGCAATTTAGGAGCTGCCCAGGGCTGTGGGACTCAGGGAACAGCAGCCAGCTGCAGAGCTACTTACCCAGCTTCTCACCAATTCCACAGAAAATCGAGTGAAATGAAAATATATGGACTCAAACAAGGCAGGGAACTCCATCTTTTCTACCTGCCAGTCTGGGATCTTAGAAAAACCTGTGCTGTCTGCTTCCCTTGCATCGCTGTGGCTGTAAAAATGCTGCAGGTCACATCAATGATTTCCTTTTAAACAGCATCCATTTCCTTTTAAACAGCATCCTTGTCCATCCTTGGTGACAAGAATCCAGCTGGGTGACCACACAGGCCTGACTGCACCTGGAGCATGGTGAGGATGCTGCTGATTTAGGAGGAGGAGGAGGAGGAAGGTTTCCCAGGGCCATTCCTGGATGGGTGAGCCCTGCAGAGCCACATCACAGAGCATGGCTGGCCTCTGGGGACACGAGGGGTGAAGGTTTTTGGCACAGGAGCAGCCAGGTTTGCCCTCTCCCTGGTTTGTGATCTGACACACATGGTTTGGTGCCCATGAGCAGATGCCACAAACCAGATGAGAAAGTGCAGCTTCAATTATTACCCAGGCTATACTCTGCTGAATCACTGTCCTGTAGAGCCAAAGTTTCATTTCCCTGGCCTCACTTTTATTATTTATTATTTATTATTTATTATTTATTATTTATTATTTATTATTTATTATGTATTATTTATTATTTATTATTTATTATATTCTTTATTATTTAGTATTATATAATAAATAATAAATAATAATATAATAATATAATAATAAATATTATTATTATTTATTATCCTTTTTGTTATTTATTATTTTATTATTTATTATCTATGGGCTAAGAGGTGTCCATGGATGCTTTCTCATTGAACATGAGTTTTTTGCTGATCTATCCCTGGCAGAGGAGGCTGTTGTTTCCTGAGTGAGGGCTCCTGCACGCCTCGAGCAGGCAGAGCTCTGGATGTGCCACCAAGCACATGAGGGGAAGCAGGACACACACAGCAGGAACAGAGGAGGGTCCCAGTTAGGGTGGGATCAGGGTGGAGTGTGGGATTGCGGGAACCCAGGACGGCCAAACCCCTGCCWGGGGGCTCAGAGACCCWGGCAYAGAGCCCARAACACCTGTGGGTTTGATTATGACCCATGGAGCAAATTACCAACCTTAGATGAAGATCTGCAAGCCAYGACAAATTAAGTAGAATGAYAGTGAATTTATCACGGGGKGAAAAAGTAGATTTTGGGGTTTTTAGAATGGGGARCCAGGGGGGCAAGATGGAGGAATCTGGGCCTGTCCAGCCTTTCTCCTTCTTCTTCTTGGCCTCCATCTTCTGCTGTGATGGTGGCACTTTTGGATTGTATTGGAGTAGAAGCTCGGTGTCTAACATAGGTGATGGGTATTGGAAAGTAGTTGTAAACATTGTACATGTAGTTTTTAKTATAAAAGATAACAACACTTCCCTGAGGGCAGCCAGAGTGCCTCTGTCTGTCCTGCTGGAYGGACCTCGGCAGGACAGRAGAAAGAATTTTATGGATAAGATACAATAAACAACCTTGAGACCRGGAAATGAAGAGCTCTGACTCCTTCTTCGGGCGCTGGGCTGGGAAAAGAGACTTTCTAACCATTCTCGAGGTCACTGTGAGCAGCTAAAGATCCCCACATGGGCTATCGCCCCTTCTCCTGTCCCTGGGGCTGCTCCCTACAGCTTGTGAGGAGGCTGGGGGCACGGCGTGATGGCCTTCAGTGTCTCCTGGTGCTCCATCCCCTCCTTCCCTGCTCTGTGGGCCGTTTCCATGGAGAGATCCCAGGTTGGAAGCGATCCCTGCCTCCCCAGCATCACTGCGGGGCCGGAGCTGCGGCATTGTTGGAGGCTGAGCCTGGTGCAGCTCCATTTACCCATCTGTGGAGCCCGGCCCTTCCTTGCYTCACCGAGATAGCGGAGCTGGGCTTTTCTTCTGTCATTGAAATAGCTCTGGCCCCTGCCTGCCCCCTCCCTGAGCCCGGCATTTCCATGGCCCTTTGTGGAGAGCCACACTTCTGTTTGTCTGGGCGAGCAGCTGAGGCACGGGAAATGTGCCGGAGCCATTCAGGGGCTTAGTCTGGGAGCCATTGTACCTCTGAAAGGGATGCTTGGGGCATTTACATAAAAATGTGCTTGACACAGATAATATGAGTGCTTGTGGGGGTGTGGGTGAGGGACAGAGCCGGGAGGAGCCGCCGTGCCTCCTTGCCGGGCTCATTAATGAGCGCAGGGAAGGTGTGCGGGGCGATAGCGATGCGATAGTGATAGCGATGCGATAGTGATAGCGATAGTGATAGCGATAGTGATGGCGATAGTGATAGCGATAGCGATAGCGGGGCTGTTCCTCGCCTCGCCGGGGCTGTGCCAGTCCTTCCTGCACCTGGCACACAGAGCTGACCCGGCTGGTGCTGGGGTTGATGCTYAGATCTGCCCCATCTCTGCTCCAGCCCAGTCTCTGCATCTCCGAGCAGAGATCATCCTGCTGCGATGTCTGTGCGCTCTCCAGGGTGAGGTGTAGGGCAGGTGACAGCTCTGCCACCCAAAAAGTGCCCCCAAACCCTTCCTCCTTGTCCTCCAACCTTGCTGAGCTCACCCTGCCCCTTGCCTCACCTCGTGGCGCCTGAACAAGTTGGCTTTGTCCTCATCCCAGCCTTTCCTGAGGGACTCGCCATGGACCACATTTCAWTTTCAACAAGTCAGTTAACCAGGCTGGATTTCAGCAGAAAAGTGAAGTTTGGCCTTGCTCCATTCCAACCATGGTCCCTAAATTCACCTTTCCAGCCATGGTCCCTAAATCCACCCTTTTGGCCGTGCTCCACTCCAGCCATGGTCCTAAATTCACCTGTTTGATTGTGCTCCATTCCAGCCATTCCAGCCGTGGTCCCTAAATTCACCTGTCTGTCATGCTTCATTCCAGCCATGGTCCCTAAATTCACCCCTTTGGTTGTGCTCCATTCCAGCCGTGGTCCCTAAATTCACCCAATTCACCTCTTTGGCCATGCTCCATTCCATCCATGGTCCCCAAATTCACCCCTTTGGTTGTGCTCCATTTCAGCCATGGTCYCTAAATTCACCTGTTTGCCATGCTCCATTTCAGCCACGGTCCCTAAATTCAACCCTTTGGCCCTGCTCCATTCCAGCCATGGTCCCTAAATTCTCCATTCCAGCCACAGTCCCTAAGTTCACCTGTTTGTCCCTGCTCCATTCCATCCATGGTCCCTAAATTCAACYCWTTGGCCCTGCTCCATTCCAGCCATGGTCCTAAATTCACCCTGGGGTTGGACCTTGCCCCACCAGGAATCCTGGYCACAGGAAAGAGGCTGTGGGAACTAGAGAGGAGAAAACACAGCTTGGTTTTGGCTCTGTGCTGCTGATTCTGCAGTTCTGTGTGTGTGGGGYGCCAGAGTCCAAGTCCCTTAACCCCCAAAACTGTTCTCAAAGCCTGTGACTCAAATCTTACAACCCAAAGTAAAGTTCAGAGGTGACAACATATGCATGCCTYCATCTTGCAGTTGAAGTCATTGAAGTGAAATCCTCAGGCAGTTGAACAGATATTTTTTTCCATGAGTAAAATGTGACCTAATGGAAAACTGAGACCTGGTACAGAAATACTGTCCCTAAGGACAGTTTTTCATGAAGATTATGATGGGTCCTGGGTTCCTCTTACACTTGCAGCATTATTAAGTGTTGTGGTGGTGCCCAGAGGCGATGATGTTAATAAGCACCTAATTTTAGCAGTAATTTAGCTTGTGTTATAATTACCAGGTCATTGTGCTTGGTGCTGTACAGACACATGTGAAAAGACAGCTTTAGTCCCAAAGGGCATGTGCCTGGGACAGGACAGTCRCAGCAATTCCTGAGGGTGAGAGAGGACAAGTCAGGTTGTGTCTGACACAGTGGAGGTCTGGGAACAGCAACAGGGACCAAACCTGGGGCAGACTGCTCTGCACTCCCTGTAGGGAACAGCCCTGAGAGGTTGGATGCAGCCTGGATGGGTGAGGAACTGCATCAAAGAGCAAAGGAAAGGGTCTCCTACAAGACAGCARAACCACTTTTCTTCCCAAGGCTTGGAAAGTCTTTCTCCACAAAGTCAAACCTCAGTTCCAGATTTAAATGGATTCTTTTTGCATACCATGAGAGTTCTGAGGATATTAACTGTGATTTGTGTACCAGTCTGGTTCAGTCTGCACTGGAACAGGATGGATTCATGAGGGTAAACCTTTCCATGTGCTGGATCTTTGCCTTGCTGCCTTTGGGTCTCGGGTTCTCTAGCTGCTCWSAGTGACCCYGAGATGYGTTGGAAAGTCTCTTTTCCCAGCCCAGTGCTCGAAGAAGGAGTCAGAAYTCYTCAKTTCTYRKTCTCAAGGTTGTTTATTGTTTCTTATCTATAAAATTCTTTCTCCTGTCCAGCCGAGGTCCACTCAGCAGGACAGAGAGAGGCACTCTGGTGTTATCTTTTTATACTAAAAACTACATGTGCATTATTTACAATAACTTCCCAATACCTACCACCTATGTAATACAGCGAGTTTCTACTCTAAACCAATCCAAAAGCGGTTTAACCATCACAGCAGAAGATGAAGGCCAAGAAAAAGAAGAAGGAGAAAGGCTGAACATGACCAGATTCCTCCATTTTGCCCCCTGAACCCCCATTCTAAAAACCCCAAAAATCTATTTTTCACCCTGTGATAACTTCACTATCATTCTACTTAAACCTTCGTGACTTGTAATTCTTCATATAAGGTTGGGAATTGTTTTTTCCAAGGGCTAAATCAAAGGCACAGGGGTCTGGGGCTCTGTGCCAAGGTCTCTGAGCCCCCTGGGCAGGGGCTGGAGCCCTCCAGGGCAGCCAGAGGGATTTCCTGGGTTCCGACATTTGGGGAGTGATTCAATCACAAGTAATTCCTGCAAATGCTGCTCACTCTGGAGGTTCATCAAGTGATCCAATCCCAAGTGCACATTGGTGGGGTTTTAGGATAGATCCTATTAGACAAGGCAGCTTCAGCCATAAGAAAATACACGAGTTCACGTCAGTGCACAAATTGGGAGGTTTCCCCAAGGAAAAGAGTGGTTGCAAAGGGTAGGGGAATGAAGAACTCAGTAATTTGGTACTGGTGTTTCATTGCAGCAAGATTTACATGGCGGAGATCTAGGGCTGATCCATGTATGTTATTCTTGTGCAAGAGGTKATTTAGTTTTAAAGGTTAAAATGAAATAAATCATGGTCAAATGAATCTTCCTACCTCACTGAAATKAGAAGAGAAAAATGTACTGATTCATTTTGACTTTCGCATAGAAAGTATTATCTAAATTGACACATTCCAACAATGAATTTCTATTTTGGCCCAACTGTATTTCTAGTGGAAACTTATTGAGATGAACAGGTCTCAGACAGGAACTCACTGCTGACCACCCTCGGGCATGGCCTAAACTAGTTCTGAAAGTGGTTGCAGTTCAGGTGGCACTTAGTGAACCCATCACTCCCACCCTCAYACCCTTTCCTCTTTTTCCTTTAAGTTCTCTGGAATGTGTTGCTTTTCTCATCATTCTTTGTTTTTTTTCCCCAAACCCTTTCCCTTTATGGCTGTGGCCAAAGATTTTGTCCGAGGTGGGGACAAAATGRTGGAGTAATTCTCTTCCAGTTTCAAATGAACTCCAACTCTGGAGCTGCAGGATGGTGGTGAGGGGTGATGGGTTTGGTGGTTTTTGCCCTTGTGTTGGAGAGGTTCTCCTAGACTGTGGGCATGGTACAGCTGTTTTTAGATCATCTGGAGTTTTCTCTGGCTGGTGAGCAAAGAGATGCAAAAGAATGCCACCAGCACCTGGGAAGACCTCAGCACTGGAGAGGAAAAGGAGCAGGACCAGGCAGGATGTGGAGCTGCTGCTTTAGGAATTCCCTTTGGGAATTACTCTTTAAGCCAACAGTCATGAGAATCTAAGAAGGTTTAACTAAGCCCCAGACCCAGCAGCCCTCCCATGGGAGCTCCCAGGCAGTGTTTTGGCTCCTGGAGCCCTGTGTGAAGATTTTTACGTGCTTGCCTTCACAGGAGCATCTCCAGATTCTTATCTGGCCTGTGTGGGTTCAGTAGATCCTGTTCAAGGTCTTAAATCTGGATGTCTGTGCACTGATCCTAGATTTACCCTCTGCCTCAARCCTTTGGGAGCAAAAATTAGCCTTGATGTACCTGTGCACCCCAGGGAAGATTGAGTCCCTTGCCAGCTTTGTTGCAAGTCCTTTGGATTGGAGTTTCTCACATTCTAGGTTTCACAGGAGACAATTTTTTTGGTAATGGGGAAGGAAATAATCACCTGGGGAGTCACCTCGTGCCTGTGTATGATATCTGTAGTCACCACCTGTGTATGATATCTGTAGACATCCTGCATGGGGAACCCTGGCCCATGGTTTTTAAAGTCATGAGACTTTTAAACCTTGTTTTTTAAAGTCCAGAGACTTCATCAGGAGCAGCCAGGGAGTGGTTGCTGCAAACAGMAGAAAGGTTGTGCTGTCTGTCCCTGACCACCTCTCCCTGCAGGATGGCAGCACCATTGCCACAGACCCCAGCAGAGGCAGAGCACTGCAGTGCTGCACGGTGCCAGGGCCCTGCTGTGGTGTTTGTAGCACCCTGGATTCTCCTGGAGTGCTGCCCTGCTACCCAGCAGCGTTGGGCAACAGCTGGCAGGGCACACAAGGGGATTTCACAACCCTCCCTTGCACAAGTCCCTGCTGCTGCTGCAGGGAGTGTTTGTGAGCAGCSCTGGACAAATTGAAATTGCATAACCCCATCCTTTGCTACTTTGGACTCTTTCATTAGATTTGTATGTTTGGTGGGGTTTTTCCCTTTTTCTTATCATTTTTCCTCTTKCTTTTTCACTGTGGTGTTTCTACTTGAGCAAAGCTGGCACAGCCCGGGTGTGTCAGCTCCGTGCTGCTCCAGCCTCACACACAACCCTCCAAACCTGCCCCCTTCCCAAGGCTGTTTCTTTCTGTGCCCGTTGGTCATCACTTTCAGCTGAGGAGGTTTTTTGGGTGTCTCTGTTTTGCCATGATTTGGCACACGGGTCTCCAAGGCTCAATCTGATGGATTATTTGGTTCTGTGCTGTGAAAGCTGAACCTGTGAATGGTCCCAAAACCCATCTGTGCTGTGGGCAGTGTAAACTGCAAGGCAGCTCATGGAGATTTCCTGGGAAAGCCACGAGTGCAAATACTGTGTTGCACTTGGAGGTTTTTGTTTTGTTTTTATGATTTTCACAGCCTGACACGGGTCACAATGGGAGGCTGGGGAGGAAATGGGAAAAACGTTGTCTCACCAAACCTCTTCCACAGCCTGGGCCACAGCAAGGGAAAGAGCAAGTGCCWTTATTGCTGCAATGGCAATAAAGATTTTGGGGCATGAGTAGCCCAGTTGAGGGAGGAGGGGTTGAGGCAGAGGACAAGTGAGCAGGAAAAGGGATCAAAACCCAAAAATGCAGTTTATCCCAGAGTTAYAGATTTTCTCTTGGTGCAGAAGACRAGGAATTTGCCACACATTAATTGTTCCCAGGGATTCCTGGAGGAGAGGAGCACATCCATATTCCCACACACCTTCTGTGTGTGCAGTGGCTCCTCGTCCCGATATTGAAATGCCCGTCGCACTATCGCTGTTAGATCTGGGCGAATAATCCACAATGAATAATGTATCCAATGAACCCCGTCCCTGCTAATTGTGGAATATTCACGAGCAGATGGCAATTCCAGGCAGGTTTTTTCACATTCCTTTTTTCTGCTCTCCGAACACACGGAGGTTTGCTGTAAGTAGGTGATATTTGAAATTCAAGCCGTGTTTCCGAGTCGCGATTGGCCGCCKGTGACATGGGGGTGTCCCTCTTCCCCGCATTGGCCGAGCCCTACAAAGTACTTTGGATACAAAATACTCGCATGTGCAAATTTAAAATTCTGTTTCCATGGTTACCCATGCGTGCAGCTTTGAACTTCACTTTCCTCCAACATTTGGGCTGGTAAAACTCATTCAGTCGCAGGTTTGTGGCAAGTGAATACAAAAGCYGCGTGAGGCTGTATTTGCATGCTCTAGCACAGATGATTCCTCTCTATAAACTCAGCCTGGATATTCACTGGGCTTTTCTAGCACCTTTCCTGGTGCTTTCATGGGTTTCAGCCCGCAGGAATGTTCTTTCCCGTGATTATCAGCCTTTGTGACGCCAGTTTTAGCATCACAAACACACGCACAGCTGGCTGATATCTCTCTCTGCAGGTAGACAAACATCTCCGTACCGGGCAAAGCAAGGTGATTATTTTTCTGGCAATTGAAATCTCAGTCGGTTTTGCAAAATCAGGTTCTCTTCTTCTGGTTAATCCTGCGTCATTCAGAAATAACAAGGCATTGGGACGCGTTCAACTTTGTTTTGCAGTGCTGATAGAAGGGAGGAAAAAAGGAATTAGCAGGAGTTTTTAAAGTCAGGGGAGCTGGAAGGAGCTGAGCTGATGGGAAAGAAGTTGTTTTGCTTTAGCAAAGATGTCAAAGTCAGAGCCAGAGTAAAAAGCAGGTGAGTCATGAGGGGGTGTGTCTGTGCCTTTTGAGATCCCAGCACAAACCTTTACTTGCTGATAAAGGACTRCCTGGTGTGCATTATTTTCCCAAATGCATTCCCTTACTGCGAGAAGCATTACCAAAAACCTCCCCACCCCTCCCACTCTGGGCCAGTTTAATAAATGTTATTTTTGTTTCTCTGGCTATCACGTGTCTTGTGCAATATTTCTGTAGCCTCTGGACAAACACAGGAGAAGAGAGCAAAGGTTAACCACGATTTATGTCTGGGTTTGTGATTGCACTGCGGGAGCAGCGTGGTGGGGCGCACGCCTGGCCGGCCGTGGGCGCCTGCTGAGCTTCCAGCAGCATCCCAGGACACAGAAACCAGGATAAAGCAGCACCATTTCCACTGGCAACCAAGAATTGGCCTTTTGCGAGCCTGTTCTGCTGTATCTCACATCAGGAGCATGTTAAGGCATTGACTGCAGGGTCAGGCTGGGCTAAACCCCCCCGAGTCCCCTGTGCCCATCTCCTGCAGAGCTGTGGCTCAGTGTCACTGCCTTTAGTCCTGGCTATAGTCCTGCCTTTAGTCCTGGCTATAGTCTGGCTTTAGTCCTGGTTTTAATCCTGCCTTTAGTCCTGGCTATAGTCNCTTTAGTCCTGGTTTTAATCCTGCCTTTAGTCCTGGCTATAGTCCTGCCTCTAGTCCTGGTTTTAGTCCTGCCTTTAGCCCTGGATATAGTCCTGCCTTTAGTCCTGGCTGTAGTCTGGCTTTAGTCCTGGCTATAGTCCTGCCTTTAGTCCTGGTTTTAGTCCTGCCTTTAGTCCTGGCTTTAGTCTGGCTTTCATCCTGCATTTAGCCCTGCCTTTAGCCCTGCCTTTGGTCCGGCTTTCATCCTGCCTTGAGCCCCGGCTATAGCCCTGCCTTTAGCCCTGCCTTTAGTCCGGCTTTCATCCTGCCTTTAGTCCTGCCTTTAGCCCTGCCTTTAGTCTGGCTATTGTCCTGCCCTTAGTCCTGCCCTTAATCCGGCTTTCATCCTGCCTTTAGCCCTGCCTTTAGTCTGGCTATAGTCCTGCCTTTAGTCCTGCTTTCATCCTGCCTTTAGTCCTGCCTTTAGCCCTGCCTTTAGTCTGGCTATAGTCCTGCCCTTAGTCCGGCTTTCATCCTGCCTTTAGCCCTGCCTTTAGCGCTGCCTTTGGTCCTGCCCTGCAGCAACAGGTTGCGGAGAGGGTGAGTGGGGACAGAGAAAGCACAACGTGCTCCAGGTCTCAGCTGGGCAGGAGATCAAAGCTCTCCCCTCCCGAGCGAGGGACTGGGAAGGCAGCGGATGTTCCGGCAGATATCGGCACCTGGGAATATTCTCATCACGCTCCAGCGCTGGGAAAACACCGCACTGCCCATGCTCAGAGCCTGACCTTTTTAACTATTCAGAGTGCAACCCGCCAAATGGCTTTTAAGTGCTATCTKCTCTGAAACGGGTGACAAAGCATAACAATGGCCACTTCTTATTCAGCAGATGTGATCTCCAGCCACTTTGTGCCCAGCTGTGTGTATTCAGGCTCTGAGCTGTTGACTTTAGCAAGAAAATGACTTGCTGCTGCCCTGCAGAGCTTGCCAGGCTGCTCCTTCTGCTGGGTGATGCTCCTTGGTGTGCTGCAGAGCTGCTCTCCCATCTGTCCTGAGGCAGGGAGGTGGAGATTTGCTCTGGAGGGTGTTGGGATGTGTGCAGTAGGACTCCACAAAGCCGAGGGTCTGTTGGTTTGATACCAGCATCTGCTCTGGAGCAGGGAGAGAAGCGCATTCCTGCTTGGGAAGGGGTTGCTGTAACAGAGGCTTTGGTAAGAGTCGCTGACAAAAGTGGTGTCGGTTGCCTTGTGGGTTGAGAATCTCTTTAAACTCCCAGTTGCACAATGTAGGTTTCTCAAGACTTTCCCCAAATTACCTCTCTGGCACTAGGGGACAACTCTGAAAATTTCGATGCAAGAGGAAATTCCCTCTGAGAGCCCAGAGACATTCAGAGGAAGGAGAGAGCTCAGCTCTGTACTTGCACTGCTGCTGCCTCATCACTGACAGATGGTGCAGCAGCTCTGCCCTTTGGCCAGGACGKCAGGGAAAGCAAGTCCCTGCCCTGGGATGGGCCAGGGGCAGAGCAGGAGGAACAGGAGGAGAGTTTGGGTGTCCCTGTGATCTGTCCTCCTTCCTTTCTCCTCTTCCCCTGTGTTGGCATCATCTGCTGCAGGGGGGGACAATAACTTCTCCCCGTTTCAGCGCCCCATCTTCTCCTGGAGCATCCCCTCCAGTGCTGCCTGCCCACAGGGGTGTCCCAGGGGGCTCCCACTCCCTCCTCTTCCTCAGTCCCGGGGGATGAAGGCAGCAGTCCCTGGGCCTGCCTTTGTTTCAGAAGGCACTGGCAGCCCTGGCTCTTTCTTCCCAGGGGCTGGGGGAGGAGGGGCTGTGCAGAGCAGATGGTCCCTGCTGGAGGGTTCGGGGCCTCTCTGCCAGCAGGTTGAGGGGGGGATCCCCTTTCACCACCCGGCTGGGGGAGGGCTGCCTGCCTCTCACATGGTCAGTTCCCAGCTGAGTGCCTCTATGGGATTACGCTGCTATTCATCTAATTGAAATTGTATTTGGAGCAAGGAGACAGTATCTCTTTCCTCGGGAGATCTATTATGCATAAACTGTGCACAAAGCCATCCTCCTGCAGGGAGAGGGGGTGTCCGGGTGGCCAGGGCCCTGCTGGAGCTCCCGGTCTGCAGGAAGCRGCCCTGACCCCTCCTGCTGCCCTGCAGAGCCCATCCTCTCACCCCTCACTCCCCAAAAGGGCTCTGTGGTGCCTCCCTGCCCTCCCCTTGCCCTGCCCTGCTCTGCTGGCTGACAGCAGCACAGCTCACCCTGCCCCTCCAGCACGSATCTCCGTGGTCCTCATGATCTCCATCTCCACACCATCCCCATCCCTGTGCCCCCATCACACTACAGCTCAAAGCCTGGTGAGGAAAATTGCAGTATCRTGCTTGTCTGGAGTTGAGGTCGCTGGGTGCACCCTGCAGAGGACAGCCCTGCTGAGCATGTGCTTTCACAGCCCAATGTCCCCCAGCACACACAAACCCACGGGGGCACTGGGAATCTGTAAATCAGTGCAGCTTTCTAACTGGAGAATGAGAAGGGTGAAAAAAAAAATGAATCCCACCCCACCCTCAATGGGTTTATGGCTGAAATCACCTTGCACACACCCTGCTGGAAGAGCTGCCAGAGTTCATGTGCTATCAGCTCATGCCTGCAGATAAGGAGACCCATTTCTCTAAGTTCTATGGGAGCAGAACTTCTAAATGAAATAGGAAAGTCTTTAATGAAAAAAAAAACAAACCCAACAAGATGATTGCCCTTGCAAAGGGCTGTGTGAGCACCTGACATGAGGCAAAGAGCAAAGCTGTTTGGCAGGGAAGGAGAGCTGTCCTGGTGAGAGCCCTCACATGGCTGTGGCCAGGGGAGCAGGGGCCAGGGTGGGATCCTCCTGCTCGTGAAGTCTCCAAATGCTGGGAGTGGAGCARGAGGTGCTCCCTTGGCTGCAGAGGGGCTGTTTTGGGAGTCCCAGCCTGCTGAGCTCATTTGCAAGCATAATCTCTTTGAGAACAGCTCATGGAGGGTGCCAGAGGCTCTGCTTGCACCCAGGAATGCCGTCCTGGCTGCTCTGGGCTTGTCCTGTCAGCTGTGGATTTGCAACCCAGGCTGGCTTGCTGGACCAGCTCTGGCAGCTCTGGCTCAGTCTGGAGGTGTGGGAGCTGCTCAGGCCCTCGGTGGCTCTGTGGGCAGCAGCTCTGGTGGCACAGACACACAGACAGGGTCCCTGTGGTGGCACAGACACACAGACACGGCCCCTGTGGTGGCACAGACACACAGACAGGGTCCCTGTGGTGGCACAGACAGGGTCCCTGTGGTGGCACAGACACACAGACAGGGTCCCTGTGGTGGCACAGACACA
>JACDOX010000205.1:903937-914106 GCA_014549065.1 Cardinalis cardinalis
TATTTGAATAAAGGGAGAGGCCATGGGGCATTTCCCATGGGGATCTCCCAGATTGTTAGAGGACACAGCCTCCTTTTTTATCCCAATTTCCTGGCTGCATTTCCCTCTCTCTTTCCCCACTGACTGAAGTACTTGAGAGGTACAGACTTCCCAAATCACCTGATACAGAACCCCTTCTAATGTATAACCCCCTTTTTCTTCTTTTTCTTTTTCTTTTTCTTTTTCTTTTTCTTTTTCTTTTTCTTTTTCTTTTTCTTTTTCTTTTCTTTGTGCCAATCAGTGGAATTCCCATGGAATCAATGGTTCTTCCCATTGTTTCTTTCATCTCCCAGTATCCAGTTTTATTTATCAGCAGACCTACAGTGTGTAAAGACAAATCCTTCATTCCTCTCTTGAGACACGGGAGGAAAACAGCAGCAGGAGTRTTCCCTGCCCCCATTGCTTCCCCTTTGGGCCTCACATTTCTAAACTTTTCTTGTCCCCATTGCAGCCACCTCACCATCAGCTGCTCTGGGCTGCATCCAGCTCTGAGAGCAGGAGCAGGAACTCAGCACTTCCAGAGAACAAACCCTGGGCAGGGGAAAGACCACAAACTGTACTGGTATGAGCCAAAAAGAGGAGCCAAGGAAATCCTGTGAGTCACCCAAACCTCTGCAGGCCAGAATCCCTCGGTGAGCCTTTTGAATGCAGTGCTGTGCCTTACCTTGCCCATCTTCATTCCTTTTGCTGACTTGTTTCTTCACAAGGCCTTGCCAAGTGATTTAGACGAGCAATTATCAGCTGGTTTTCACTAGCTCTCACTTCCCATCCCATAGTTCATGAGTATCTGAAACCATTTTCTACTTGAATTACGGCAAATTGTTGAAAATATCCTTGAAGAGGCCATTTAAAAAAAGATTTGGTTTGCTTTGAATTAACATATACATTTCATTGGAATAATTTATAAACATTTTATCTATATATTTTTATATAAATAATATATATTGTATGTAATATATATGCATTTATATAAAAATATATTAATGCATTTATATATTTATAAATATTCCAGCCTTTTAAAGAAACCTTTTAAAGTATAAACTGCCAGAAAGGTCTACATGAAAAGTGAATTTTTGACTATTGAGTGCTTCCCAAATGGAAGAGATGAAGTTTTCCTGTGGGTCTGAGAATAGCCCTTGGTGTTGGCTACTGGATATCAGAGCACCATCCTTCCTGCCCTATCCTTGTATTGCAACTTTTCCTTCTCTTTGTCATTTGTTGGTTCTAGCTGATCATCCCAGGTTCTCTTTGGTTATTTGCTGGTTCTAGCTGATCATCCCAGGTTCTGTTTGGTTATTTGTTGGTTCTAGCTGATCATGCCAGGTCCTCTTTGGTTATTTGTTGGTTCTAGCTGATCATGCCAGGTCCTCTTTGTCATTTGTTGGTTCTAGCTGATCATGCCAGGCTCTCTTTGGCGATTTGTTGGTTCTAGCTGATCATGCCAGGTTCTCTTTGGTCATTTGTTGGTTCTAGCTGATCATCCCAGGTTCTGTTTGGTCATTTTTTGGTTCTAGCTGATCATCCCAGGTTCTGTTTGGTCATTTGTTGGTTCTAGCTGAGCATCCCAGGTTCTCTTTGGTCATTTGTTGGTTCTAGCTGATCATGCCAGGTTCTATTTAGTCATTTGTTGGTTCTAGCTGATCATGCCAGGTCCTCTTTGGTTATTTGTTGGTTCTAGCTGATCATCCCAGGCTCTCTTTGGTCATTTTTTGGTTCTAGCTGATCATCCCAGGTTCTCTTTGGTCATTTGTTGGTTCTAGCTGATCATCCCAGGTTCTCTTTGGTCATTTGTTGGTTCTAGCTGATCATGCCAGGTTCTATTTAGTCATTTGTTGGTTCTAGCTGATCATGCCAGGTTCTCTTTGTCATTTGTTGGTTCTAGCTGATCATGCCATGTCCTCTTTGTCATTTGTTGGTTCTAGCTGATCATCCCAGGTTCTATTTAGTCATTTGTTGGTTCTAGCTGATCATGCCAGGTCCTCTTTGGTTATTTGTTGGTTCTAGCTGATCATCCCAGGTTCTCTTTGGCCATTTGTTGGTTCTAGCTGATCATCCCAGGTTCTCTTTGTCATTTGTTGGTTCTAGCTGATCATCCCAGGTTCTCTTTGTCATTTGTTGCTTCTAGCTGATCATCCCAGGCTCTCTTTGGTCATTTGCTGGTTCTAGCTGATCATGCCAGGTTCTCTTTGGCCATTTGTTGGTTCTAGCTGATCATCCCAGGTTCTCTTTGGTCATTTTTTGGTTCTAGCTGATCATCCCAGATTATTTTTGGTCATTTGTTGGTTCTAGCTGATCATCCCAGGTTCTATTTAGTCATTTGTTGGTTCTAGCTGATCATCCCAGGTCCTCTTTGTCATTTGTTGGTTCTAGCTGATCATCCCAGGTTCTCTTTGGTCATTTTTTGGTTCTAGCTGATCATGCCAGGCTCTCTTTGTCATTTGTTGGTTCTAGCTGATCATCCCAGGTCCTCTTTGGTCATTTGTTGGTTCTAGCTGATCATCCCATGTCCTCTTTGTCATTTGTTGGTTCTAGCTGAGCATACCATGTCCTCTTTGTCATTTGTTGGTTCTAGCTGATCATCTCAAGTTCTCTTTGTCATTTGTTGGTTCTAGCTGATCATGCCAGGTTCTCTTTGGTCATTTTTTGGTTCTAGCTGATCATCCCAGGTTCTCTTTGGTCATTTGTTGGTTCTAGCTGATCATCCCAGGTTCTTTTTGGTCATTTCTTGGTTCTAGCTGATCATCCCAGGTTCTCTTTGGTCATTTGCTGGTTCTAGCTGATCATCCCATGTCCTCTTTGTCATTTGTTGGTTCTAGCTGATCATCTCAGATTCTTTTTGGTCATTTGTTGGTTCTAACTGATCATCCCAGGTTCTATCTAGTCATTTGTTAGTTCTAGCTGATCATGCCAGGTTCTCTTTGGTTATTTGTTGCTTCTAGCTGATCATGCCAGGTTCTATTTGGTTATTTGTTGGTTCTAGCTGATCATCCCTGTTTCTGTGGGGATGCAAACCCTTCCTTTGTGACAGGCAGTGCCTGTGCTGTTCCTCTTGCAGCTCTCTGTTCCCCTGGGGCTGAGCTCACAATGGTGAGGCAGTTTTCCCACTGCTTGTCTACCTCAACAGCCTCTCTACCTGCAGAATTCCTGCGTTTGGTCCTCACGACTGTTCTTGCTAAATCCCAACAGAAGAAAACGAGACCAGCAGCTCATTTTGAAAATTTCCTCCCAACAGGAGAAAATGAGRCCAGGAGCCAGAGGGGAGAGGGAATCTGGCAAAGGCAGAGTGCAGCCACGCTGTGTCCTGGCAGTGAAAGCYGGCTGCACATCACGCAGCACAGGAGATTCCTTTGGCAGAGTGGGGCTCTCCTGGAGCTTCTGGGAGCCTCCCCACACAGGCAGTGTAGGACACAGCCCAWCTCTCCCTCACTGGGCACCTCTTTCTGGTCTGGCCAGCAGTGCCCCRCACTCTCTGTGACCACAGAGCTGAAGTAACCCCTGAGACAGAGGCCCAGCCCTGGAGGCTCCTGCCCTGACTCCATGACCTCTGTGCCCATCTTGTCTTGTGGCTCAGGGGTGACTCACACACTCCCTCTGGGCTTTTTCTCATCTGGGATGGGACTGCCACAGCTTTAATTAGCACAAAGCATCTTGACACATTGCAGGCTTTGAAAAGGAGCCTGAGAAGGGGAGACAGTGCGGGCAGTGAACCAGGACACCCAGTTCTGCACCCCTCTGCCATGCTGGCTGGAAGCTGGACCCTCTCCATGGGGAGCCCCTAAAAGATGTCTGGCTCCTTTGARCACAGAGGTGTCTTTTTAAACTGGGCCCAGTCCCAGACACTCTGTGTTTTGGGTTTGGATGAGGCTGGGACCGGGAGGCTGTGAGTAATGCTCAGTTCCCCACCACAGCTGCCCACAGCCAAGCACAGTTCATGGCTCCTTCTCCAGGCTCTGCTCTCCTCTGGATGAACTTAGACCCACACACAACCAATGCCACAGAGTACTCAATTCTCTTATCAGCCAAACTGAGATGTAGTTTACAGGAGTGTAATGACCTCAGAGAGATCTGCTGAGGAAAAATAAATGGGCTGTGCCCATTTTCTACTTCCTCAAAAAGCCTGCCTAGGGTGGCTTCCTTGTTTTTCACATTTCATTCACCAGGAAGGTCACATCTGACAATTTTTGGGTTTCCTGTAGGACTTGTCAGAGGCCCCACATGCAGAAAATGAGCTTCATCTGACCCCACTGATGAGCACTGAAACTTAAGAGGACTAACCTCTTCTCCCAGCTGTTTGTTTAGTTATTGAGTGAGGCAAACAACAATGACTGACATGTTTAACCATTTTGTCACAACTCAAGCAATAGGACTGTGTTTTCTTGGTGCATCTGGTGCTACAAAACCACCTGCTTTTTTTCATCCAATATTTCAGAAAGTTAAAGATACAAGATCTGACTTTCTGATGTGGAAGAAAAACAAACAAGCCTCTAGTTTCCCCCTCAGGAAAACAAATGGGTTTTTATTATTTCAGTGTGGCCCCCTGCCCAGCTCAAGATTGGATATCCAGAATTAGCATTTAAAAAAAAAATCCCAAGCACAGATTTTGCAATCTTGTAATTGCACTACAATCCCTACCAAGAAGGAAAAGCAACAAGTGGAAAGTCTTTTACCATCACTTATGCCAACTCCTTCCTTTCTAGTCTTCTTCCTGTCTGGTCTTGGCTTGGCACTGCCCCAGGAAGAGATTTTGGGGAAGATAGGGAGCTCTCTGCACCCACACCATGAGGCAGCTCTGTTGCTTGCTTTCTCCCTCAGTGCATGCTCCTGCAGCTGGAGAGGGCAGAACTTCTCTCCAGGAGCAGGCTGTGCCCATGGCAGGGGGATCAGGGCAAGGAGCAGAGGTGCTTCGTGTTCAGGATGGGGAMGGAGGGGCAGGAGCAGTGGTTTTAGAGGCAGGGAGCACAGCATGGAAAACCCTTCCCCTGGGCCAGGTGTCCCTGCCCTCCCCTTGGCACTGGTGGCAGTGGGTGGGTGACTCAGATGGCCCTGCTGGCCCTGCTGGCCCTGCTGGCCCTGCTGGCCCTGCTGGCCCTGCTCCCTGGGCTCCACTCCTGACCTGGCATCCTGAGGGTGCTGCCTGTTTTCCCTGCAAGTCCCACTCTGTGGCCAGTGTCAGAGCTCAGTGCATCCCTCCGGGTGTCCAGAGTTGCTGGGACCCATCCGGGGGGCTCAGAGACCCTGGCACACAGCCCAGAGCACCTGGGGTTTTGATTCTGACCCCTGGAGCAAGTTACCAGCTTTGTATGAGCACCTGAAAGTCACACAGGTTTGAATAGTGCAATAACAAAATGATCACAGGGTGAAAATGTAGATTTTAGGATTTTTGGTGTGGGGGTTGTGGGGACAAGATGGAGGAACTTGGGCATGTCCAGCCTTTCTCCTTCTTCTTCTTGTTCTCCATTTTCTGCAGTGATGTTGGCACTTTGGGATTGGTTTAGAGTAGAAGTGCACTGTCTAACACAGGTGACAGGTATTGGGAATTAAGTGTAAATATGTTACACGTAGTTTGTAGTATAAAAGGACARCACCGCCTCGGGGGCRGTCAGAGTGCCTGTGGCTGCCCTGCTGAGCAGACCTCGGCTGAGCAGARAGAAAATTTTATAGATRAGAATTAATAAACAACCTCAAGACMRAAMAGTGAAGAGTCCAGACTCGTTCCTCAGCCATGCGGGCCGAAGCAGAGACACCCTGCACATCTCGGGGCAGCGATTATCAACAGCAACCCGAGAGCCAGGAGCACTCCAGGGAGAATTTCTGAATGGGCTTGGACAAAGGGCTGTGGCCTGAGAAGGAGTCAAAGAAACCTCTGGGAGAGAGGAGAACTCCAGTGCTAAAACAGCCTGAGCTGAGCAGAGGATCTGGGGCACAGCAGGGTCTGGAACCTTCCCCATGGGGTGAGAGTGGGCTGGGGCTGATGGCTTTGGGTAACCACAGGCACAGGGAATCTGTTTGGCTTAAAAGGATGTGAGGAGCAATGTGGTCCCTCCTGGGATCCTGCAGCAATTTAGAAATGCTGCAGATCCCTGAAGAAGATCATCTGCACTCAGGAACAAAGCATCCCAGGCTCTGAACAGAGCAATGGGGAAGATTTTCACTTGGCAGGTGAAAATCCATTTGGTGTGACCTGAAGCCAGGCTGGGCTCCTTGGGTCAGAAAGTTTCAGAGCACACACAGCTCTGTCTGCCCCTCAGCCTGCCAGCTCAGGCTCACGCACAGTGTGTGGGGTTTGTGTTATCAGCAGCGTCCTGAGCCTCTGCTCTGGCCTCCCAGTCCCTCCCAGTGTGAGGTGTGCAGAAAGCTCCTGGAGGGAACGCTGGCACTGGCATTTGGCACAGCATTGCTCCTTGCTTGTAGCCTGGCTGTAGGACTGTGCCAGCGCCCAGATAAGGGTGCTGATTGCTCAGTTCTGTGTCCCTGGAGCCTGCTGGCTGCATCCTCCCTGCACCCACAGTCCAAAGATAAGTGCAAGGTGATGCCATTCACGAGCTGGGGAGATGCTGCCCTGCCCTCCCCTCGGGCTGCCTGGTAAATCCCAGAGAGGGGAGGTGCTGAAGCCAGACAGATCCCAGCAGGCTCTGGACCATGTCTGTTCTCACTCCCTGCACTCAGCAGTGTTTCCCTGGCACCTGAGTCCTTCCAACTCCTCCATCCTGCACCCTTTGGGTCAAGTGAATAAACTGTGAATATGCCCAAGTTGTGTGTTTTTGTGTGTTTATGTAAAGGTTATTTCATCTTTGGCAGGACAACTTTCTTTTTCCACGGTGGGTTTGCACTGCCAGTGTCTTTCCACAAAAAGCTTCCCCAGAGTTATCACAGTGCCATTCCCAAAATGCCTTTGCAAAGCAYAAAGTGCAGGTGCCAGCAAGGTGTCCCTGTCCCTTTAATGCCCACAGTGTCACAATGCTGGAGCTGAGTCACAGCCACCTCCCAAGGAATCGATGACCTGAAAGCTGTCCTCAATCCATCAGATCCCCTGAATTAAGCCCTGCAAAACGAGACCAGTAACAAGGCCAAGGAAGGGACACGATGTTGTGCAAATATTACAGACTTATCTACTTATCTGGATTATGCAACAGGCCTAGAAGTGCTTCCATCCTGTGAACTCCTTTAATGTGTCTCCTGAGCTTGCAGGAGGTGTTACAACACTTTGGCTCGCTCTGCTCCAAGGCTGAGGCATGTACTGGRGAAATTCTTGACTTACCTGCTGACTCCTGGACAGATGCCATCAGCACCTCTTGCTTAACCCTCTCACAGCACTCCTCATGGGTCAGCCTGGCTCTCCTGAGCACCAAGGCAGGGAGCAGAACCTGTGCTTTCAGGAGAGGGTTGGGACACACRCTCACCTGAGCTCCTCTGGCAGGAGCACAGGACCACAAAGTCATTTTTGTGTCAGCTCCCAAGGTGCCTGTCCAACAGTTTTGCCCKCAGTGAGCTGAGCAGAATGGCTGTCCTGGGACTGTGTGGATCAGGAGCTGTAAGCTCTGAAGCATTAAGGTCAGCAAAGCCATTTCTGTCACACAGCAWAAATGGCAGAGACCCACGGCCAGCTCTGCCTGGTTGCCTCTGTGGAGGCAGTTCATTGTGGTGGGTTCCCTGAAAGGCAAGAAAAAGGACTGGGCTATCAGAAATAACCAACCTTCCCCTTCCCCAGAGTGTCCTAAAGAGGGGAGGATGATGTGGATGCCACAGACACATGGCCTGATGCAGCATGGGAGGGGTGGGAGGCCAGAACTGATGCAGTTCATTGGAGCTGTCCTGACCCTTTTCCTGATGGGGCAGAGCAACTTTCAGAGCACTATTATGAAATAATTTACCTCCCTGTGTCTGCACAGCATGGTGCATTCACAGCGATGCTGACCATTGCTGTGGTTTGTCCTGGTTTGGTTTGTCCAGGTGTGGTTTGTACCAGTGTCCTTTGTCCAGGTGTGGTTTGTCCAGGTGTGGTTTGTCCTGGTGTGGTTTGTTCTGGTGTGGTGTGGTTTTTCTTGCTGTGGTTTGTCCTGGTGTGCTTTGTCCAGGTGTGGTTTGTTCTGGTGTGGTTTGTTCTGCTGTGGTTTGTCCAGGTGTGGTTTGTCCAGGTGTGCTCTGTCCCGGTGTGGTTTGTTCTGCTGTGGTTTGTCCAGGTGTGCTTTGTCCAGGTGTGGTTTGTCCTGGTGTGCTTTGTCCTGCTGTGGTTTGTCCAGGTGTGGTTTGTCCTGGTGTAGTTTTTCTTGCTGTGGTTTGTCCAGGTGTGCTTTGTCCTGGTGTGGTTTGTTCTGCTGTGGTTTGTCCAGGTGTGCTTTGTCCTGGTGTGGTTTGTCCAGGTGTGGTTTGTCCAGGTGTGGTTTGTCCTGGTGTGGTTTGTCCAGGTGTGGTTTGTCCAGGTGTGGTTTGTCCTGGTGTGGTTGGGCTGCACAGGCACCAGATGGTCCCGGGATGTCCCCCTGGGATGTGGCTGTGATAAAATCCCTGCTGCCCAACCTGCAAGGACCATGATCCTGTAACCCCCTGCTCCACCCTGCACCCCTCTGTGCAGTGCTGGGCCATCTCACCCTGCCAAGGCAATGCTGTGCACAGAAGCTCTGCCTCCCACAACAGCAGACCTGGCCCAGCCAGAGCCAGTGGTGTGTTTTGAGCCCATGGATGCACTTCATCCTCCATGYCCAGAGCAGCTCAGCTGGCTCAGCTTCTGGCACAGGGATCTCAGTGCTCACTGCTGCAGAGGAGGCCCCCAGTTTAGCTGAATGCAGGAGCTTGGCTTCCTCACTTGCCCTAAGTTTTCTGTGAGGTATCTGAGCTGTGGTGAACCACCCCTGAYCCACATTCACCTCCAGTCCATCACACTGGTGATTAGAGGTGTCTCTGCCAGATCATCAGTAGTTCATCAAAAATCTACAGCCATGACAGGAATTACCAGATCAAACATTCCACCTTGGCATGGGATGGCCAGGACAGGTCTATTGTATGCAGGGCAACCCCAAAGTTTGGGAATGATTGGCATCTGACTGCATGATTCAGAATGCTGAACAACTGCTTTATTAAAACTATATTCTATTACATTATACTATTCTATACTATACTATACTATACTGTACATACTAAAAGGATACTAAAAAGATACTAAAGAAAGACCTGTGACTGTCTGAGACAGCCAGGACACATCTTTGCCCCAGTTGGCCAAGGAAACAAACCAATCCTCAGCAGAATCCAACTGACAAATCCCTTCAGGTAAACAATCTCCATAACACATTCCACACGTGCAAAAACAGCAGGAGCAGTGACTAGAGCTAGGAACTGTTTTCTCTTCTTCTCTYTGTGCTTCTCCAGGAAAAATCCTGAGAGAGAGAAATATGTCTCCTCTGTTCAGAGAGTGTGAATGCCACACAGGTCTAGGTGATAGGTGATGGTCCAGCCCTCTTTGACCAGGCTGTGGCACTGGGTGGGAGCATTTGGAGAGGCCCAGCAGCTGCCAAGCTGGTTTGGGAGCCTCAGACTTGGGGCAGAGTCTGTGCCCAGGCTTTGCTCCCTGCCACGCTTTCCTGAGTGAAGGAACAGCCAGCACTGCTGGGCAGCACTGCCACTGCTTTCCTTGCTGCTCCTGGTATTCCTGGGCTCAGTGCCTGCTGTGCAAGGCTCAGCTGCTGCTGCAGARGCCCTGGGTATTCCTGTCCTCCTGCTTTTCCCATCCCCTCCACTGGTTTCTATGTGAGGTAGACTCAGCTGTGCTCACCCCTCCTGTTGGGGAAGGTGAAACAGGAAAGCCTTATAAATGTGATTGCCTGGCAAAAGATTTTGAGAATATGGAAACTCTAAGCGAGATTGRAATGAAAGCAAGCTTTGAGATCCCTCAGTTACTGAACACCTGGAAAACAATGGCATGGCCAGCTGAAGGTGATCCCCTTTKGATSRAACAACASCCTCTGCTTGCAGACAGGCCCAAGGCTCAGAGCAGACCCTGCCAGCTTGGCAGAAGGGGCCCAAAGAGGAGTTTGTAGGGTTTGAAATGTAACCCAGTGTGGCAATGTAATGATTCTTATAGGCTGTATGGAAATGCTGTAGGATTTGTATCTTGTACTGGATTGGTTAGTGAGAAT
>JACDOX010000205.1:920852-945819 GCA_014549065.1 Cardinalis cardinalis
AAAATAGAAAAGCTGAACCTGAGGCATCATGTAAGAATGTATAAAAAGCATGCATGCTATAATAAAAATAGGTTTGAAGCCTTCTGCAAATGGAGTGTGATGCTTTGTATTGTGACCATCTCAACTACAACACCCCTGACTTGGACCAGGCTTGCTTAGGAGGGCCAAACCTTGTGGGGAAGCACAAGCCCTGCTCCAGGTCTTGTGTTGGAGAAACATCCTTGACCTCTCACACAGGCAGTTTCTGTCATCATCAGTGCTTACCTGACATTTTGCTATCAGATGCTAAAATCAAAAAGTGTATTCAAACCTGAAGAACTCTGGGATGCCCCAAACTGGGAACTTTTGACCTGAGGTTTAAAATACTTTGCAACAATCAAACTGCAACTTTCTTCTGAGAAATCCAGGGATGTGACTTTGCAGGTTTGCTCTGCTGTGACAGATAGTCAGAAACAGTTGCTAAATCCAGTAACAAAAATAAGATTTTAACTATACTTGACTCTTGTTTGCCTTGCTGACTCAACACAGCTACTGCTGTGGGCGCCAGAAGATATTCCTGGACATACAATAGCAAAGCAGTTATGACCTAAATGCTGATTGCAGAGCTGCTGTCATGGACTGAGGGTGACTCAGAACCTACAGCTTGAGATTTGTTATTTGTAATTTGCCTTTTATTCCTTTGCTTCAACAGTGCGYTCATCTAGTTAGGGCTTGGAAAATGCACTTTGACAAAGAATTTTAGAAAGGACAGCGARACAGGGTCACTTCTATTTTAGGTGCCCAGCTGGGTGTTTTTAAGCTGGGGGTGAAAGTCAAGGCACTGAGATACCCACTCACTTTTAAAGTTCCTGGAGCACATGACTAGTTACATCTCTGCTAAAAAGAAGGCAGGATAGGTAAATCCATCTGCAGCTAAGTCATAAACAACCCTTGCCAAGAAATTGCTTGTCCAAACTCTGTGTGGAAAAACCTATTGAGTCATCAGCCTTCCTAGACATTGGGAATAGCTTAGTAAGGCTTTAAGAAAACAGGAGAAAGGCTAAATTGATCATATTTTGGAGATGGGATGTGGAGCATCCAGGACAGCTCCCTCACTGTAAATGTCTGGGGGTGTTGTGTGTCTGGGGGATTGTCAGGAGCTGGGCAGGGAGCAGTGGGGTGTTACCAGACATGCAGGTCCTGCAGGCAGTGGAGAAGGAATCACTTGCAGGGGTTCCCTAAAAATATTTTGGAAATTGTTTGTTGGCTCTCTTCTGGGAGTGGAGATGCTGCAGTGGCTGCAGGCACAGCCTGGGATGTCTCCAAGCACCTGCAGCTCCTGGAAGCTGTCCTGGCTGAGCTCGGGCTGACACCACAGCCCGAGGCCCTGGGGCACGGCCAGGCTCCGTGGAAGGGCAAACAGAGCCCTGGCAGAGCTGGGCAGGGGTCCCCCATCACCCCTCACCCAGCAGCAGTCCTGCCTGACCCTCAGAGTGAGTCCTGCCTGCCCTTTCACTCAGCAGCTGCCCTGGCAAGACACAAACCACCGAGGGRACAGAGCTGAGTCCGCCTTAGACACAGCCACCACCCACAGGGTGCCCTGGACCTCGAGCCACCAGAAGCCTGGGAAGGTCTTGGGGGCCACATTTATGCCAGGGTTGTCCAGGTGGGACAGAGGAAGCAGCTGTGAGTGCTTGGGTGATTTCTACTGCCTGCTCCAGCCTGCACACCCCAGCTCCTGGATATGGCTCTGCTCCTGGATTTAGGTACAGATGGTGCTGGCTCACCCTGGCAGGAGGCTGGGCAGGGGATCCTGTGCTTCACTGCACTGCTGTGGCCATAGCAGGGCCAGAGGGGGGGTGACAGTGGCTCCCAGGACACGCTGTCTGGGCGTGCTGCTCTTGGGAGATGGAGGCGTTTTGTTCTGCTTTTTTTTCCATTGTGCATGGGCACTTAACCCAGCTCAGCCTCCTCTGACAATAACACTTTGTTTCCCTTAACCAACATCACTTTTCAAATGATGCAAATAATTTTAGTGCATCCAAACAGGAAGTGGCTGAGTGTCTGGGTGTCTGAATCAACATCCTGGAGGCTGGGCCTTTGCCACCAACAGAATTACTAAATATAGGAGCTGCCTATGGATGGAGGTGAAGGTCTTGGAAATGGCAGAGCCAATGAACTCTGTGCCAGACTGTGACCATTGGATGTGGCCAGATTGTTGCTAGCCCTGCTCAGCCAGGCTGGTGTGGCCACGAGCTGCATCATCTCAGCTCCTCCRGGCTGCTGCAGCCCCATTTCCTCTCGGGTTGTGGCACAGATGGAAGGAGCAGAGCAGAGGGACCAGCAGAACCCAGATGAGCAGCACCCAGAGCTTCCCAGGGAAKCCTTTTGCAGCTCAGTGGGCTCAGCAGGGCAGCCAGGCACAGGAGGGGATTCAGGGCTGGGTGTCCTTTCTGGCGTCTGTGGGACAACTGAGTCACCAGCAGATCTGGGGAAAAGCCACAAGAAGAAGTCAGGCCATTTACCACTCAGCAGGCGTCACAGTGACACCTCAAGTTATTTTTTCTTCTGGATGAGGAATGCAGGATTTTTAAAAAAGACTTTTGCTGCAAGTTTTCAAAGAGATCCAACAATSCCAGGCAACTTCTAATTTGTCCGTGTTTGTTGTGAAACACAGGCACCATAACTGGCAGCACTGCCCATGAGTGCTGCCTACAGCACCAAAATACCTCCCTAACCCACCTGAATGTTCTAGATAAAATATCCATGGCTCCTAAACTAATCCCAGGATATCTTCTAGAGATGTTTTTTCCTCTCCTATCTCCCATGAAGCAGCCTAGAAGGAGACAAACGATGGTTTGAGGTGATGAATGCTCAGGAGGACACCCCTGGCTTTTCCTGCAGGGGATCTRTGCTCAGGTGTGAGGATAATCCAAGGTCCCTCCTGATGCCCAGTGCTGGGGATATGCAAAGACTGAAACTGGTCTGGGTTTGACAGACAGGCCAGGTTGGTAGAGGACACCTGAAGGTGTCCCTGGGAATGCAAGACAYGGAGTCAGCCCCTGAGCAGCTCCTGTTGATTACTAACATGGGACAGCAGGTTCTCTGATTCTAGCACACCTTCCTGGCCACTGCAGGTGGAGCTGAACCCACCAAAGCTGCTCGTGGGTCTGGTATTGCCACAAGCACCACAGAGAGAGATCTGAGCTCTGAGACACAGGGCACCCACCTGGCCAAAACTCTGCAGCAGCTCTTTGGAAATGAGTGTTTCTACATGATCCCAAATTCYGTGTGTCCCACTGTGACTGTCGGAACCCAGGACACCCCTCTGGCTGTCCTGAGCAGCCAAGACCCCTGGAGAGGGCTCAGAGACCCTGGCACAGAGCTCGAGACACCTGTGGGTTTGATTATGACCTGTGGAGCAAATTACCAACCKTAGATGAAGATCTGCAAGCCACGACAGTTTAGGTAGAATATTAGTGAAKTTATCACRRGGTGGAAAAGTAGATTTTGGGGTTTTTGGAATGGAGGTTCAGGAGGCAAGATGGAGGAATCTGGGCATGTCCAGCCTTTCTCCTTCTTCTTGGCCTCCATCTTCTGCTGTGATAGTGGCACTCACAGATTGGTTTAGAGTAGAAGCTCAGTGTCTAACATAGGTGACAGGTATTGGGAAGTTATTGTAAATATTGTACAGGTAGTTTTTGGTACAAAAAGATAACAACACTGCCCCAGGGCAGGCAGAGTGCCTGGAACTGTCCTGCTGGATGGACCTTGGCTAGGCAAGAGAAAATATTTCATAGATAAGAAACAATAAACAACCTTGAGACCGAGAACTAAAGAGCTCTGGCTCCTTTTTTGAGCGCCAGGCTGGGAAAAGAGACTTTTTAAAATATCTCAGGGTCCCACTGACCACTCTAGAGACCCCAAGACATGGTGACCTCTCAAGCACCTGGTTTAGATGGAGGAGAGGTATCCTCATGCCACGGTAGAAAGGTGAGAGCCTGACTGAAGCCCTTCAAACAGAACTGGCCCCAGGAAGGCCAGGTCCTGCCCTCAGCCAGAGGAGAAGRTGGTGGAGGCAGAACAGCCCCTCTGGTCTCTCAGTGTGACAGAAGGACTTCTCTCCCTGATGCTGCTCTTCCTACACTGTGGAAGGGGCTAACAGCAAGCCTGTTAGCTGAAGGAGTGAGAAGAAGCTGAGAAGCAAGTAGAAACTGATAAGGAGCTCTCTCCAAAGCTGTAACCAAAAAAGACCAAGAGCAGTGAGGAATTGAAGAAAGATAAGAAGAGAACTTTGCAGCTGGACGAAGTATTTTTAAAAAGTTAGTTAAAGTCACTGTAACTTTTCACCAATAGTGTTATGTTGACTTATTGTAGCTAATAGTTAAAGTAAAAAAAGCATAAACAAGTAGAAAGTGTATAAAAAGTCAGCCATGTTCAATAATAAAAAGTTACCATCTAAGACTACTTGTAGTCTCTGCTTTGTGTCATAACCACCTTAACAGCAACACAACATTCTTTTTCCTGCTGTTGGGAAATCTGGATCAGCTCCTCCTAAAAATAAGCAGACTTTTCAATTTTTTGAGCTTTCACACTGTGCACTGTTCAGAGCTGGAAATCACCATTTCTTTGTGAGTGGGAATTTAGATAAACTGTGGTGGCAGGATAAAACCCCTTGAGTGCTGCCAAAGGGGCATTACCCATCACACAGCAATGCGCTTCTGTGGTCTGGAAGGAAGGAGCTGGAAGGGTTATTTTAAGGTCCAGGGTGAATAAATCTATGAGCAAGTGCCCAGAAATTCCTTTGAGTAATTTTTTTTTTTAAAGTGCACTAAAGATAATTTTATCAATGATATCACAATTAAAATGCACAGGAGCCTTGCACTGTGCTGGCATTGTGTTCTCACCTTTCACAAGCATGTTCTAGACAGAGATGATAATCTCACAGGAACACTTCTGCTTCCTGCATGAATCTGACACTGTRAGGCAGATGTGGATAGAGTTTGGTTTGTTCTGTGCTGAAAGCATCAGCTGGTTTTTTGCCATTTCACTAAAGTGGAAGTATTTAATGATGGGCTGGTGTGTAGGAGCAGTGACATTTCTGCACTGTTATTCATCAGGAACACTTTGGGCACACTGTGCTTTTCTCTTTGTCCCAGTGCCCTATTTCAGAGCAGATCCTCACACACCTATTCTGGTTATTTGTAAAAATGTTGCATTTAAGTGCAACTGACAGCCTAAATCCTGCCCTGTATTGACAGATTTCCAAAGCTTAACCAGGATAACTTGGGGCTTGGCAGCTCAGGGAAAGAACAGACAAGAAGTTGAGAATGTAACARAGCCATCAATTCCAAAATTTTCGGACTAAAATTAAAAGAAAAATCTTGATTCAGATCAAAACAAAATGCCATTTCATCTCATGAGGGAGAAATTCCCAGTGTTTTCCACCAACTCAAGTATGGTTATGAACAGAAAGTGACTTTTCTCTCTGAGTGTGGCATTCGTGGAAATGCCAGTGACAGTCACAGGAAACTGGACAAGACCTTTTGGTCTGAATAAGATCCTGCTTGGGGCTGGACTCCCACAGCTGTTGGGGCTCTGAAGTGCCTTTGTCCTGCTGTGGGTGTGCAGGGCCAGGGGGTGGAAAATCACCCATCTTCTCTGCTCTGTGAAGRATAATGAAATATTTAGTGGCCCATGGAGAGTGAGAACATCTTCCCAGCCTGGGGGTTATGGGATGGGATCTGGCTCCTGCTTGTGACAGTCAGTGCATAGAGGCTCTCCAGGAGAGAGGTGTGAGGGGACTGAGAGATCTCCAAACCTGCCATGCAGGAGAGAGCCRCACATTTTGGGACAGAACAGCACAAATGCCCAATGTCCCACAGCACCTGAGCCCTGGGGGCTCTCTTAGAAGTGCCCCAACCCTCCAAGGACCAAGGACCTCACTTTGGTACAGAGGCCATAATGAAAGCAAAAATTTGGTTTCAGCTGGAACAAAATGCTCCTGACTAATCTCAAACACAGCGCTTTGCTGGTGAGAAAAAAGGGAATATAAAAGTGACTAGATCTGAACTGACCATGAAATAATTTTCTGGATCAATTTTTCATTGATAATTTGGTTGTTCTTGTGGCAAAAATTGACTCTGGGTTTCCTCAGAGTCACAAAGCAATGGTAGCATGGGCTGGGCCCTGTCCTGGCTGTGAGGCACTGGCACAAGTGAAGGGTGGCCACGGGTCCTGCAGCTGCTCCCCAGCCGGAGCTGGGGTCACCACRGGCTGTTCCTGCAGTGGCAGGTGCTTGTGGCAGGGTCAGCTCCCAGGTGGGCTCAGGACAGGCCATTTCATTCCTGGCAGACTTGCTGAAGCCCCAGGTGGAGCCCAGCAGGACATGGAAAAGCCCAGRCCAAGGTCATGGGAGCAGTGACCACCACAGGGTGGAGCCTTGGGAGGGCTGCCCTAGGACAGAGACCAGACTGAGCTAAAGAATAAAGAAGGGATTTGTTAAAAGTCTTCAATGGATCCACCTTGGGCAGCACAAGAGCCCAGCCAGGGCTGCACCCAAGATGAACCAAAATGGTCCCAAAATGAACCCAAGATGAACCAAAATGGCCCCAAAATGCACAAGTGCTCACGGGGGTCTCTCACTGTGATCAGTTCTGCTCCATTTGCATCTTGCAGTTCATTGTCCCATTCCAGCTTTAGCCCCTGCAGTCCCATCCTTGTTTTTCTCTCTCCAGCCCACGGTGTTTGTGCTCTTGGGCTGAGATTTGGATCATTTGTCCTTGGTGCCCAGCTGGAGCAGGAATTGTTTTGTCTCCCTGCTCTGTGCACAGAGCTCACCATCCCATAATGTGAAGCTCAGACCCACACACTAAAGCAGCACAGAACCTGAAAAATGGAAAAGGCATCAAGGGGAAACTTCTAACTGAGTGTGGTGACAATGCTGCCTCCATCACCTTCCCTGGGACAGGAGCCAGGGGTGGGTAAAGAGGGGAAGGGTTTCTGGAGAGGGAATGGCCCAGCAGGAGCGAACAGTGGAGAGATCTCAGCTCCTGGTGCTGAGCATGGCAGCTCTGGATTGAGCTGCAGGCTCAATCCCCCTCCCATCCCCAGCTGCAGGCTGGCTCTGCCCTGCTGGGGTCACAGGCCAGGCCAGCAGGCAGATGGTCCATTAGTTTAGGCAGGGCTGATCCTGGCACGGAAGGGAAGAGGCTTCCTGAGGTCTTTCTCCTCCGAGCTGTCTGTGGGAATTACTGGCAGCTCATCACTGTGGGTTTATTTCCTTTTCACTGTCTCCCCTTGCCCTGTGGGCACCCGAGGCAGGGTGATGTGCTGGTGCTCCCAAGGGAGCTGGGAGGGTGTTCCAGTGGTGGATCCACCTTATCTCCCCTTTTTGGGGCACCAGGGCTGCCCAGACTGGCTCTGGTGCCACATCCGGGCTGCCCCTCACAGGGGTGGGACAGGGGTTGAGCCAGACCCTGCTGTGGCCCCCCTCAGCTCTTCCCTGAGGTCCGTGGCAGTGCAGAGATTTAATGGAGCATTTTGGGAGCTCGTGGGCTCCTGCTTGGGGCTGGGCTCTCAGTGCTGGAGCTCAGACTGAAGGGACAGCAGTGAAGGAAGTGAGGATGCTCCCAGGGTGGGTGAAGGGCAGGGTGGACGCCCCGACTTGCTCTTGTCCAGTGAATGCCTGACATCTGCCACAGAATGAGCTCCAGAGCAGTTCTGCGTGCTCAGGTGTGTCCCTTCTCTGGCCATGGCAGGGAGCTGGGCTGTGCCTCTGCAGCCCCGTGTGTGCCATGGGGATGGATGAACTTCTCAAAGRGCCACAGCCCAACAGGCTCCAGCACAGAGCCCCCCTGGCCCTCCAGAYTGCAGGAGGAGATGAGGAGCCTTTTGTACAATAAAATTGAGCCTTTTGTACAGTAATTGAAACRTGGCTGGTGGCTGGGTCCTCTGCAGGGTGGAGCTGCCAGAGCAGACACAGGGCTCACCCTGTGAGCATCCTCRTGCTTCATTCCAGTGTGGAATGTCTCAATGCTGCCTCTCCTCCCTCACATCCCAATGAGAAGGACCAAATGAGCTCAGCTGTGGCTCAGGTGGGAGCAGAGGAGGCTCAGAGAGCTGTGCTGGTGCCCTGGCCTGCTCTGCTCCTCTGCTGCCTGCTCAACCCCACCAGTGTGAGAGCCTGAGAGGAGACACYACAGAAACAGAGCCTGGAAGGATCCCTGGAGGTCACTAATCCAACCTCTCCAGTCAAAGACAGGGCAGGATGCTCCTGGTCTGTCGGGATCTCCAGCTGCTCACAGTGACCCTGAAATGTGTTAGGAAGTCTCTTTTCCCAGCCTGGCACTTGAAGAAGGAGTCAGGGCTCTTTATCTCTYGATCTCAAGGTTGTTTATTGTTTCTTATCTATAAAATTCTTTCTCCTGCCCTGCCGAGGTCCATCCAGCAGGACAGTTCCAGGCACTCTGCCTGCCCCCAGGGCAGTGTTATGTCTTTATACTAAAAACTGTGTGTACAATGTTTGCAATTACTTTCCAATACCTAGCACCAATGTTAGACAGTGAGCTTCTACTCTAAACCAATCTGTGAGTGCCAACATCACAGCAGAAGATGGAGGCCAAGAAGAAGAAGAAGGAGAAAGGCTGGACATGCCCAGATTCCTCCATTTTGCCTCGTGAACCCCCATACCAGAAACCCCAAAATCTACTTTTCCACCCCGTGATAACTTCACTGTCATTCTACTTAATTTGTCATGACTTGCAGATCTTCATCTAAGGTTGGTAACTTGCTCCATGGGTCATAACCAAACCCACAGGTGTTTTGGGCTCTGTGCCAGGGTCTCTGAGCCCCCTGGCAGGGGTCCTGGCCATCCTGGACAGCCAGAGGGATGTCCTGGGTTCCCACACTGGCCTTGGCCAGCAATTCTGAAAATCTCTGTGGATTACGTCTCCATAATTACAGSCAGCTGCTCAACCAGGCCCAAAATCACCTGTGACCATGGGGCAGATAAACACACRCAGGGTCACGTAAGATAAACAAAACCTGCTCTTTCTACACTTCTTAAAATGGTTCAGGGAAGAAAGTGAACAGATATGAGTTATAGAGGAACTGAACCTTTCCATCCCTGCTTTCTCTTTCTGCTTCAGGGCTTTTTGTCAAGACTACAGGAACAGCATCTCTTGGGGCAGAAAATGGCTTGAAGGATTTGTGTTGGGTTCTTCTTTTCCATCTCACACATATCCTTCCAAGGCTGGACTTGGTGTTGTGTGCCTTCAGCCATGGTTAATGAGCACACCTCCATGGGGCAGAGGTGTGGGAATGCCTTTTGTACAATAATTGAAACGTGGATCTCTCAGGCAGACTAACCAAGCTCATCCTACAACAAAACTTTTGTACCTTGGCCAAGTTGCCTTCACCTCAAGCCTCCTCAGCAGTGAGCTCTTTTTAGAACATCTCTTCTTTAACCATTTGGCTTGACCCGCTGCCTTCCCCCTGTGCTAACCCACACATCCTGCAGCCCACAGATGCATCTACACACACCATGCTTCCCCATATGAGCCACCCTGGTGAGTTTTGGAGTCTCTGTCTTGCTTTTTTGACATCTGTGGGCAGGCCCAACAGAGTTACTGAGAAAGCCATGAATTTCTACCCAGGATTGATTAATATGCTCAAAAAAAGGCCACTCTAAGGCCACGTCTGGCCCAGGCAGGACTCTCTCCATCACATGTCCCTATGCTCTTCTGCACCCAATGCAGCTACTCAAAACACACATTGGTCTCCTTCCAATCAGCTCCTGAAATAAAGGCAGAGTGAAAAGTGTTTCTTCTATATTTCAATGGCAATTCTTCAAAAACAAAGCATACAAAATTCTTCATCCCGGTCCCACCAGTGAAACCAGTTCAGGCAGGAGAGGGCCACAAGATGCTTTTTTCCCAGAAGGAATCRTTGTGCCAAGCTCAAATCCAAGCAGTTCTCAAGTTGTCAGGTTTGGGTGGTTTGACTTCCTAAATAAAACTTGAAACTTTCTGCTACGCACAGCTACCATAAAAAACAAGGTAAAATCAAACTCCAGCATTTTTGGGAGAAAATGATGCAAGCCAAAGCTGGCAGCCAATGCCTGTGCAGAACTGGCCCTTCTCACCCCTCTGCTCTTGTGCTCCAGCACAGGGGCCAACGTGGGCAGGGATGAGCCCCTGGCACAGCTCCTGGGCTGGGCAGGAGGGTCACATCTCCATCCCCATCTGTGAAAACCAGACCCAGGGAGCAGCAGTGAGCCAGGAGTGAGGCTGTGCAGCTGTAAGTGGCTGTGGAAGAGCAGCCTGGCTTGTAGCTGGTATCAGTTAGTGTGTGCAGAGCCTAAAAATAGAGACCCTCTCCTCTCACAATGACTCAGAGATGCAGAAGGGAAACCCACAAGCTCAGTGCTTGGCTGTCCCCTGAGCTGATTGAAAGTTTGCATTTAAAACTTTGTTTTGACACAAAACGGCTTTTTGAAAAACAAACTAACAAAAAAAAAAAAAAAAAAAAAAAAAAAAAAAAAAAAAACAAACCTCCTCTTTCACCACCAGCGCTGCTGGGAATTCTTCTCATTTGGTCTAAGTTTGGAAGAGGTCCTGGCCGGTAAAGCATGACATTTTGTAGTTTTTAAATGCTACCTTTTAAAACCCCCTGCAAGTATTTCCTTGCTGAGCTCTTCCTTGGCGACCTTTGAGACCAGATGAAACGGTGCAAGGTGTGCCAGTGCTCTGGAACTTGCATGGGGACACAGYTCCTTTTCCAGACAGCTCTGGTTCCAGCTCAGGAGGAGCACATGCACCAGCTGCCTTGCTGAGTCCCRTGAGGAGGGGATCCTTTGACTCTGTTCATCCCATGCATGGGGGGCTCCAGCCAGGTTTTGGCCATGCCATGGGTGATTGTAGCCTGGAGGGGAAACAGAAGGGAACCAGGGTGCCAAGGGGAGGTGCAWTGCTGCTCCAGCCCTTTCCTGCCCGACAGTCCCAACAAACACACACATCTGGCCCTGATAGGCCAAGGAACCAAAACACCATCACTTTGCGTAAACAATCTCCATATTGCATTCTACTTGGGCACAAACACAGGCACAGCAAATGATAAGTGTTCCAGATTGCAAGGCAGGATGTGTTCTATTACCATCTGTATGGCAGTTGTCTTTTGTCAAGTGGGCAGTTTGCCTTATCTCTATCTCTGAGTGACCACATTCACACCTCCCTCGGGAGGGGACACCTGCTGATAACAGCTATTGAGTGTCCCTGCATGGCTGATAAGAACTACAGCATCCCACTGGGAGATGGGAGCCCAGAGGGAGGAGCCAAGCATTCCTACCTGGATATAATCTGGAGATCCTGGAACACCAGCACGGCTTCTGCACTGGATTCCCCAGAGGAACAGCAGCTGCCTCTGYCCCTGGATCTCCAGRGGAAGACTGCACCTTTCTCCAGGATCCCTGCTCCAGCAGAGCCACCCCTGGCACTGCAGGAGGGCTGAGCCACAATTCCAATGGSACTGCTGCCAGCACCCTGACCCACAGGGTGTCAGGCTGGGTTCTGACTCTGGCACTGTTGGTTTAGTTCACTGCATTGTTTATTTTATCCTTTTATTTTCTTCCCTGATAAAGAACTGTTATTTCCTGCTCCCATATTTGTTGCCTGAGAGCCCCTTAATTTAAAATTTATAGCAATTGGGAGGGGTGGGGATGGTTTACGTTCTTTATTTCAGAGGAGGCTCCTGCCTTCCTTAGCAGACTCCTGTCTTTCCAAACCAAGACAATAAGAATTGTTTTTCCTTTCTCTCAGGTTCAGAGATTGTGAAACCCAGAAATATTCTTGGGAAGAATTGTGCCTTGCTTTTCTCTATGAGGAGAARTGTGGCGACAGGAAAGTGCCTTTTCCTTGTGAGCAAGTGGCCCTGGCTGCAGACCTGCTGCCTCTGAAGGCTGAGAGAAGAGTGGGCCAGAAAACTCCAGTTTATAAGCCCTGTGTATCCAGGGGTGTCACAGTAATATTTGATATAGACTCTATGTATTTTAGAAGGTTGATYATAACAATCTTTATAGACAAGTTATGATATAGCTGGACCTAATTGGTCCTCCAGCCCAAACACCATCACCATTGGTTAATTAAGAAACCACTCTTTGGTAAACAAATCTCCATAAYACATTCCACATGYTCACAATACCAGGTGTAGTAAGTTAAGAATTGTTTCTCATTCTTTTCTCTGATTTTCTCACAGCCTTTCCCAGGACTGTGGAAACCCAGGGCACAGGGAATATTTCTCTGTCTGCKCTGGGGTGCCCTGACCCCCAGGGGAGCTCTGACTTTGACCCTCATCCGTGGAGAAAGTTTCCTAAACTCCAGAATAGACTGGAATCCACAAAAGTGTGAAATARATTATAAAGAGYAGTGTAGGTGTRTCACTTGGCGGGAAATTGAGGGYTTGGGATTTTTAGTATGTTGTGGATGGCAGCAAGATGGAGGGCACAGGGTGTCCTCCTGGGTTTCTTCTTCCTTCTTGTCCRTGGGTTTGGGTGGYATTTTGTAATTGGGCAGAAAAGTCTGCATTGCAGCTCTTTGGGATCAGTTATTGGGTTAAAAGGGAAATAATCCAGGTGTCAGTTCTTAATTGGATAGTTTAGCTGTAAAAGACCTTGGAACCAGAGATTGTTGGCCATTTTTGTGGTGCTTTTCCAGTGTGCTGAGCCTGGTGTGGACAGCAGGGAAAACTCTAGATAAGATAACAATAAACCAGAACCTGAAGACCAAAAAGATCCAGTGGGTCTSTCTTTCCTGACACCAAACCACTCCAGGAGGGTCTCCCTGGACAGGGGAGCCCCCTGGGAGGGCCCAGCCTGAGCCCCAGGAGTTGGGGAATTGGTAACAGGAACCCGATACAGGATGAAGCCTGGGAAAGTTGTTTCTGCCGTGGCCAGAAAGCTGCTGCCACACCAGGGATGTCCTTTGTTCCCTCCATCCACGTTGGGAGAGCACATCTGCTGCTCCCCAGCCCTCAGCAGTGGTTACATCACTCGGATCATGCTCCATTTGGAAATGCATTAACAAAACTCTTCAGCAATAATAAGCTTTAACTAACGAGTGGCAACTGGTGAATGGAGCCTCCATCTGTTCTCACCCACAATGTGCAAAGTCTACCAAAGTCAATGGACTTCTCTCTGCTGAATTCAATGGGCCTCTTGCCAAAATCTGTGTGAATAAAATGATGCTTGTGCATATATTTATGAATGGTGAGGCGGGGGAAATGTGCAAATCCAGCATCCACTAAGCACCCATGAAACTGTTACTAACACAGTTTGATGTGAATCCCAGCAATTTCCTGTCTGAAAACTTCATGTTTTGGTGCAGGGAGAGGAATCCACAGMCCTGGGACAGCACCTGTGCTGTCTCAGCAGAGGGTCACCTCTGAAAGAGTGACATTGCAAGAGGACACCTTGTGGAAAAGTGGATTTTGAAGATTTCATCACTGTACCTGTGTCTAATCTAATTAGTCCTGGCATTTATTTATGACAGATGATTGCTGCTGTCACAGTGTTCATTTAGTTCTAAAAAATCCAGCATTTTTGTGATTCCTATAAAGGAAAAAGGGTTGGGAAAGAATTCCATGCAACTGTGTGTACTGTAGAATGCTCTGAAGTAATTTGTTTCTCATGAGCTGTTCAAATGACACCCAGGGACTCGGCAGATAATGAGCCAAATTAGGGATGACTTTAACATCCCTCTGGAAGGGCAGGCATTGTTCTTCCAGACAGCACCTGGCCATGCTGAGTTGCCACAGTCAGTTGGAGAGAAAAAGCAAAGAGTGGATGAGTTCAGATAAAACCACCAGTGTCAGTCCTCAAGTGATGTTCTCACAGTCTGGGTAAAACACAAAATTTTTTTGCCCCAGTGTGACACAACTCCCTCTTTTTTTGTGCTYCAGGAACTGGAGTCTTCAGTGAGAAAGTAGCATAGTAGGAGACAGAGAAGGAAGAAGGTCAAATGTCTTGAACAAGTGGGCAGAAATCTTTGATGGCATCACAGAGTGGAGTTGAGAATTGGGCAGGGACAAGGTCCTGTGCACCACGTTGCCTGAAGGCTCTGACTCCTGGCCTCCTCACAGAAACCATCAGTGTGAAACAGCTTTTTTTGCTTGCCTRCAATCCCTTCTGCCTCCATTGGTGTGTGTCCCCGAGGCTGAGTGACAAAGATAAAATCCTCCTTTCCATCTGGTGCTCATCAGGTGTTTGTTACTGCCTCAGCTTCCCTTTCCAAGGYGTGTGGCATCAATGCACATACCCAAAAAGAGTCCAAAGGGCTCTGTGTGGCATCCTCCTGATGCCTTCACCAGCACTTTGTCCTCCTGCAATGGTCCTCCCCATTCTCCAGGCATCTCCCTGTTATTCCTGGGAAAAAAGATACATTTCACTCAGCAATAAAGCAAAAAAACCCAGTTACCCTAAAAAAAATGAATGAAAGCTACAGCCATGGAGATTGAGAATGAAGAGGTATTTAACTCCACCTTATCAAACTTCAGGCTGATGATGCTTCCCAAAGAGAGCTCCAGTGAGGCACCTGCTGCCCCAGCCCTTCTCCTCGCAGTTTGGGGAGTGATGCAGCTGTGGTCACTGTGGGATTTAATTTGTTATTTATTTCCTTGTGTAGAATCGTTCAAGTTTCAAGATTTTGGGCAGAAAGCAATCTAGCTGGTGCACTGGGAAAAGACTTGAGCCAGCAGCTCTGGTGGTGCTGGGGGTGATGGATGCAGAAAGGCCTCCAGGCACCTGGAATCAGCACCAGGGGCTCATTTTTTTGCTCTGGCCCTTGGTAGTGGTTGTCTCATCAAATGCAAACATCTTAATGACTTGAGCTCTTCAGTGGATTTCCTCTCTGTTATCCCAGCTAAGCTATTTGCTCTACTCACAAGCTGCCAAGCATTGCAGGTCATGGAAAATGCTTTCTAAACTTCTGCACATCATTAGGTTTAAGTAGGACGCTTATAAAGCAACGGAGAAGGAGTTAAAAGGCAATTTCCCTCTTCTGAGAAATGCAGGTACCCTGGTGATAAGCTCTTGTCTCCCATAGAGGATCTGTGAAGCAGTGAGCCAGGAAGTCTAACACGGGGAGGGACAAATCACAGCCTTTTTTTTTTTTTTATTCCTCGGGGAATTTCGTTATTTTCCTGCTTGTGGGTGGTATCTTATACTTTACTAACACCCACCCCCCTCCCTACAGCGTCATTCGAGCTGACACCCTGCAAACTGTCACCTAAAGGCCAATTGCTGTGTGTTCCATCCCTGCAAGCAGAGCTCTGCTGTGACACCGGAGGAGTCCCTGTTCCAGGGCAGAGTGGCTCAGGTTCAGCTCCCTGGCAGATGGCATCTGCTCACTGCTGCCCTTTTCCCCTCTCAATCAGGTTACCACGTCTTGGTGAGCGGCATTAATGTGATGGTGCTGAGCCTGGACTGGGAAAGACAAGCTGGCACTGACCCGGGGCTCTGTGCACACTCGGTGCCACGTTTTCACCGGTGCTTTTATCAGTGTAAATCAGATCTCCACTCTGCAGTGAGACAAAGCTTTCTGGGACACTTCAACCAGGAGTTCATTCATCCCACAGAGGAGCTCTGCTGCTCACTCCCTGTGTTTGGACATGCTGAATCTGTGCCCTCACCACAGCAGCTCATTGGGCACTAAGCCTGTCCACAGGGCAAGTGATTTTTCTAGTGCTGACAACAATTTTGTACCTAACTATGTGTTCAATACTGTGCTAATCCCAACCACACAAAACTAACCATGAGAAGGGGCAAGAAGAGAACCATGGCTTTTATGTTCAGCCACCTTCTGCAGTGCCTCCAGGAACATGGTCTGGGGATTTTTTGGCTATATTTGCATAGAGGCAGCCTTCTTCCTTGTGCTACAGGCTTAAATGGTTTGGTTTGGTTTTGTTTGGTTTTGGTTTGTRTTRGTTGTTTGTCTTCTTTTCATATTGAGCTRTATGAGATCACTAATGATGTGTAAGCACTGGAGAACCCTGTGCCTCCAGCRAGCATTCCAGAAGGGCTCTGAAGGCAGCAGGCTCCAGGATTCCTGCAACAGCCTTAATGTGGAAAAAAATCAGAGTGAATGACTCTGATCCACTCAGAGCCACTGTCAATAATCCAAACCCTCCCCTGCCCCATCACAGTGGCCGAGTCAATGATGCCAAGAGACAGCCCATGCCACTGTGGGCACCAGGGCCAAGTGATGCTCTTCCAAATGGCTCCTGGGCATGTTCAGGGCCCCCTGAGCAGTGACACCAGCCCTGTCAGACAGGCTGGATCCTCCACACTGTTCTGGAGGCTCAAAGAGTTTGATAACAAGGTTGTGGGCAGGTCTGGGCAGCTTGATCTCATGCCAGTTTGGGAAATGTTTAATTCACTCAGACCTGGAAGGTTGTGGCTGTGGCTGTCATTTGCAGTGACAGATTTCCAGGGTAGTTCTGTTGTCAATATACAGCTAAAGCAAAGCTGCTTTTTCAGCTAGCAGAGCTGAAAAACCACACAAGCAAAGGTAAGAATGTGGCTCATTAGTGAGTTGGAACAAGACAGATGGTTCAACTGGCAGGACAGCGTTTCCCTAAAGCCTGTCTTTCAGGGCAGGTTTTCACTGGAAGGCTGGGCCAGGTTCCTGCTGACAGTGTGAGTCCTGGTGAGTTTGTTCTGTCCTTGTGGCAGAGCAGGAGGCTGTGCTGGCCACAGCCTTGGCAAAGGGCCTGTGCCTCCAGTTTTGGCAGCAGGGCTGAGTCCTGATAGCATCAATAAATGATGCAGATGTCCAGAAGGCAGCAGTGTCCATCTGGCTGTGTTTGTTGATCTGTAATTTGGACTCTCTGGCTATTTGCAAAATCTGTTCTGTAAATGCCCATTCTGGGGTGCTGCTCTGCAAGGCTCAGCAGCAATGCTGGCAGCCCAGAGGTCCCACTCACCTTCTTGGCAGATCCTGTGCATTCCCTTCCCATGGCTTGCAGCTCACTCCCAGGTCTGATTCCCACCYATCCATCAGCCCAAACACATCTGCACCCAACTCTGCCCTGCAGAGCCTCCTGCTCCTTACAGAAAACAACTCCTGCATGTCCAGGAGCTTGGCTGGTCTTGCACAGAGCTCCTCAGCCTGCACCTGCAGCCTTGACCTGGAGCATGCAGGACAAACTCCTTCTCCTCCTCAAGAGCTGCCACAAGTCCTTTGTGTGAGGGAAGGGACAACCAGGTCATGGAATCATAAAATCATGGAATCATGGAGCGATTTGTATTGAAAGGGACCTCAAAGCTCATCTTGTTTCACCCCTGCCATGGGCAGGGACATCTTCCACTGTCCCAGGCTGCTGTCCAACCTGGCCTTGGACACTCCAGGGATCCAGAGGCACCCAGAGGTTCTCTGGACAGTACATTCTGCTGGATTTTGGGCAGTGAGAGAACCTCCTGAGAGAAGCCTTGCTGACATTACACTGGGGTCTCCCTTCCTCAAAGGTAGAACTCTGCCTGGCTGCAGTTCAGGATGTGCTTCCTCAGACACTTCTCTTAATCCCTGTTTTAAAGCTTTTCTTGCCAATTGGGATGGGGTTAAGCCATGCTATTAGTTAATGAAATAGGGCACATCTCACTAGCTYAGGCATGGCTTTGCCACTCTGGCCTGAGAGCAGCTCTGGGCTCATCACCCACTGTGTGCACCTGCCCTGCACTCCTGGCTTAATYCCCGGTTCTGATGAAAGCATCCAGCCCCAGGGGCTGTTCAATAAACCCTAAACCATGGGTGGCCAAGGAGGTGGGGCACAGAACCAAAGACATTTTCCAGCTGGATCATGGTGTCAGCTTGGACCTGGAGATGATTCCCCACGGGCAGATTCCTGCAGAGCTGAGCTCTCGCTGCTGCAGGAGCTGCACTTGGCTCAGCAGTGGAGGTGAGGACATCCCTGCAGCCTGCTCTCTTTCACACACACATGGGCTTAATTCTTGCTTCTAGAGTCTGGTCTGGGTGAAGGAAATACTGATTGCAACTGCTCAGCAGGGAAAATTTCTGACCAAGGAATGATCTGGCACAGAGGGCAAAGGGCCAAACGCAAGGAGGGGTTGAACTCTCTGGAAGCAGAAATGCCAGAGACTAAATGGCTCCTTGCAAGGGCTTGGTGCTGGAGCAAGGGCATATAAGGAATCTATTTGTGATGCATCTTTTCAGACTCCACACATTGCAGAAGGACTCTGCCCAATAAGTGTTCATTAAATTTCTCTTCTATCTTTAAGAACAAATGTGTGCTTAACTTCCCTCAAGGGGTATCATAAAAACTCCCCACCAGGGATATTTGCCTTCTTAAAGAGTAGTCAGTCTGGATTTGTGCTGGCACCAGTTCCAGTGCCCAGCAGCTTGGCTGGCACATTAGTGAGGGCAGGGCTTGCCAGCCCTGGAGCCATCCTGCTTCCACAGTGCCCCTCTCACACATCCCTCACCCACTCTCCTCTCTTGAGGCGTGTCTGGGAACACCAGGGATCCTCCTGCAGGTTGGGCAGTGAGGTTTTCCTCTGCCCTCCTCACAGCACGCCCAGCCAAGGGTCAGGAGTGCTCATGGTTTCAGGATGCACGAGAAGTTTGGACCTAAGGAAACATTTCTGCATTGAGAGGATGCTCAGACACTGGACAGGCTTCCTTGGGTGCTGCTGGGTGCCCCTGGCCTGGCAGGGTTTAGGAGGCATCAGGACAGTGCCCTTAATAACACATTTCAGATTTGGTCAGCCCTGAAATGGCTGGGCTGTTGCACTGGCTGATCAYTKTAWGTCCCTTCSAAATGAAWYATTCTATTCTATTCTATTCTATTCTATTCTATTCTATTCTATTCTATTCTATTCTATTCTATTCTATTCTATTCCATTCCATTCCATTCCATTCCATTCCATTCCATTCCAGTTTTCTGCACTTTAAGGACAACTGAAAATCGCAGGGACACAGTGATTGGACTCCATATAAAGAGATTATTGAAATAGAAAACAAGGAGCAAAAATAAGGGGCAGAGAGGTGTTGTCCAWGCTGCAAGATGAAAAAACCCTGATCCTTCTGTTGCCCAGGCTTAGGCAATATTGCCAGGCCAGGCTTTGGTGCTGCAGCTTCTCAGCTTGGCTCCACACTCCTCTTCCCCCTGCCCAGACATGGGAGGTGCTGTCCCTGTCTCCCTCTGGGCCAGCTGTCTAGACCAGCCTCAGGGGATGCAGCACTTTTGGGGCAGACTCACCTGCCTGACAGGTAGGTCAGAACCAAATGTATTTTTTTTTTTTTTTTTTTGCCTCCAGTGCTTATAAATGGAGCTGGGCATGACTTGCTCACATTGGCTTCCCTGCCTTTCAGCCATTTCACACAGGAGGTGAACTGCACTCTGCTTCACTTTTGGACTCTGGCATCTTATTTCCACTTCATATCCCACTTCACTTTGGGGAAAGCTGCTCATGTTGCCTGGGGCAGGCAGATCTCCAATTCTCTTTCCATGGTGGAACAAGAGAACTTCCCAAAATAATCAGAGGAGAATGCTCATGAAAGGTGGAGCCTTAGAGAAGCCATTTACATGCCTCCTACAAATTTGATGTTTTACAATGGCAGGCACAGCTTCTACGGCTGCTGAGACAGATTTCAAGAGRAAAATCTGCACAAAGCTGAAGGCAACAAGTGTTCATGGGCAAAAAGAAGTAGTGAAAATAAATGCTAAAAAAGAATRTTTTGGTTCAACACAAGTGGAAACCTTTTGACCATCAGGAAGGGCAAATGCTGAGGAAAATCTTGTGACTCYAGCATGAGAGGATTTTAAATGCGGGTCAGACACTGTCAAAGTGCCAGAAGCACCACTGTGTGGGAAGGGGATTAGCTGACACCTTGCTGTGCCTCTCAGACCTCTTTTATCATCCTTTCACCTTTTTATGGGCATTCTGTGTGAGCAGCTCGTAATCACTTGGTATCTAATGCAGCCTGGTCTTCTCCCTCCTCCACCACTCGCAGGCAATGAGCTCCTCCAGAGCCCTTTAATGAGCTCCTCTGTGGGCTACTGTGGGCACATCTCCCAGAGAAAAGATGTCACCAGTGCAGCTCAAACAGCAGATCTGAGCGTGGCATTCACCTGTGGCATTCATGAGATCAGCTTTGAAATCTTACCAGATGTTTCTAGAATGACAGGAACATCCACAATCTCAGTAAGTAACAACAAGGAAAATTCTGGACACCCATTTGKGGCATTCACAGTCTCTGAACATGATTCCTTCACCCAGGGTTTTTCTCCTGGGAAGCTGAAAGGCAGTGAGAGGCCTCAGAGAAAAGGAAAACAATTCTTATCTCATTTGCTTCTCCTGTGTTGTGCTCACATGTGGAATGTGTTTGGAGATTGTTTACCCACAGGGGATTGTTCCATTGGAYTCTGCTGGGAGTTGTTTTCACTCTTTGGCCAATTGGTGCCAAGCTGTGTTGGGACTCTGGAGAGAGTCACCTGTTTTCATTATTATCTTTTCAGCATTCAGTATCTTTTCTGTRTTCTTTAATATAGTATAGTATAGTATTCTTTAATATAATATAGTATAATAAAGTAATAAATTAACCTTCTAATAAGATGGAGTCAGATGCATTGTTCTTCCCTGCCATGGGGCTCGCCGTGAATTTACAAYACCCATTAAATTTTGTGTGAATTTACAATATCCATTCAATTTTGTGTGAATTTACAATACCCGTTAAATTTTGTGTGAATTTACAATACCCGTTAAATTTTGTGTTCTCTTGCTGAACAGTGCAGTTTGAGTGTTGGGGTAGGGACTGAGAAGGGGCTTCTGGCAGGTGCTGAGCATCAGCAAATGTGCAAGAGCCTGTACCAGCATAAATGGAGACAAAACTGAACCTGCAGTGCCTTGTGCTGCTTCTAAACAGTGGTAAAAACCAGATATGGGACATCACAGGTCTTTGAGACACCACAGGTGTTTTAGGAACAGTTTCTCTGCATGCAGTGGCCCCTGGCACTCAGGCCCTAGCTGGCTGGGCAGCCACATGCCCTGGGAGTGTTTGTCATTCCTGACTGCCCTGTGGATGCCTTGGACTGCAGCTCCTGGCTGGATTCCCGAGCTGCTGGGACAGGCAAGGTTAAGGGAGTTCCTCTCACTAGCAGGTCCTGAAATTTTTACATTTCCTGCCTTTTATGCATTCACATCAGCAAATTCCCTTGGGAAGAAACAAGGTCTAAGAGAGGGCAGGTGTGGCCTGTGTCTGAATGGAGGAAGTCACAGCCTTAAAGACTGAGAGGGGAACTCTCGGGTTTGTTGTTGCTGAAATGGCTCCYGAGGTATTAAAGTCTCTTTTTTTCCCAGCCCCACAACCRAAGAAGTCGAGATTCCTCAKCTCTGGTTTTCAAGGTTGTTGATTTTCTCTTATCTATGACATTCTTCCTCTGACCTGCTGAGGTCTGTCCAGCAGGTTGGTTGGCGGCACACTGASCACCCTTGGGGTGGTGTTGGCTTTTTACACTAAAAACTACGTATACTTTATTTACAATAATTTTCCAATAACCATCACCTATGTTAGACATTTTGTCTCTACTCTAAACCAATCCAGAAATGTCACCATCCCAGCAGAAGATGGAGGACACGAAGAAGAAGAAGAAGAAGAAGAAGAAGAAGAAGAAGAAGAAGAAGAAGAAGAAGGAGAAGAAGGACAGGCCCAGATTCCTCCATCTTGCCTCTTAAACCCTCATTCTAAATCCCCAAAATTCTACTTTTTCACCCTGTGACAAATTAACCATCATTCTACTCAAACTCTTGTGGCTTGTAACTCCTCACACAAAGTGGATAATTGTTTCCATGGGTTAAAATCAAAGGCACAGGTGTTCTTGACTCCATRCCAAGGTCTCTGASCCCCCTGYCAGGGTCTGGAGTYCTCCAGGGCAGCCAGAGGAACRTYCTGGGTTCTGACAGGGAACCAGCTCTTTCCTTCCCACCTCGTGCAGCTCCCAGGCAGCGGATAGACTGGAGGCTTGGTGGGAGCTGTGCAATCTAGATGATCTGGAGTTAATATCTGTAAGATGTGGATGTCATGGGAGCACCCGGCCAGGCCCTGTGTTGGGAGGGTGGAGCTGGGCACACAGGGCATGGATGTGATCTGTGAGCTGCCTGCCTGTGCTGTGGTGTGTCTTGACCTCAGAGCCTTCCTGCTCACTGCAGGGACAAAGTCCCTGGCTTAGGACTTGGCCAAGTGACCCAACCACAAAGTTCCCAACTTTGGGAACTTCCAAACCCTTACCTGTGCTTTACTGGGGCTGAGAGCTGCTACCTCTGCCGCCCAGCCTGGCTGTGGCCCCTGCCCTGTGCCACACCCTGATGGTCCAGGGACCGCCCCACAGCCTTCACCTGGGCTCTGGTCAGAGAATCAGGTAATTTTCAGTGCAAAGTCCAATCACTTCWAGAGTTATTCTGGGTTCACTGGCTGCCTCATCCTCTCTGTCTGCTTCCCCCAGCACTGGCTGGAGCACTCACACACACGCTCATGGGGAAAGTTTCTGACTCTTGGGATGCAACATGAGGATGACCAGGTGTATCTCTTTCCAGAAGGGCTGTACTTCTACCCAGGAAAGGGATAGAAGCATCTGCAGCTGCAAACAGTCTCTGAAGAGAWGCATTCCTACAGCTGTTGCTGGAATTCCCAAAAGAAATGGGAAATCAAGTTGTGCTACACCTGCCCCAATCTCTGCATGTGGTTCTTTGCCATTATGGTCACACCAGGACAGAGCATTCCTGTGACCCCTGATAGCAACAACACTGATGAACCTTGGTGGGAAAGGCCTGGAGATGCTGTTTGGGACATTTATGGAAGGAGCAAACAGGTTAAGCTCTGCTGAGCCACAGAGTTAGAGGAGCAAAGACATCCTGCTTCTCTTTAGCACGTCACCAGTGTCCCAGTTCTGTAAACATCCTCTCAGCAGGGCCTAAATCAGTCTGTCACATGTCACTGCTCCATCTCCTGTTCTAGCCCTGTGGAAAATAGGAGTGGTATGGGCTGCAGACAGCAGCTCCAGTCCCGCTGCCAAGGGGAAACCCAGACAAGGCTGTGCTTGTGGATAGGGAAGAAGATTCATGGCATGAAGGAGGATGTRTCTCCTTGAGTCTGTGCCCTCTGTGACAGATCAATCCTGGCTACTTACCGCAGGCAGAAGTGTTTAAATTACTTTTATGTAACAAAACCTGAAAAAACCCTCATCCTTCCTGCTGGGTTCTGCTTCCAGATGAAGACACTGCACACTCAGCCTTGGCCAGACTGCTGCTGTTTGGCACAGCCTGGCTCTCCAATACGCCCAAACCCAGGGGAGCCTGGCACACAGGGAGGTGCCAGCAGGGCAGAGCTCCATGGCCAGGGCTGTCTGGGGCCGTGGCTTTGCTTGGCTGTGGCTTTCCAGTGGGAAAGAGCAGGAAAAGAGATTTCTGCAGTGGGAAGGGGATGTCTGAGGGCAGGGGCTGCACCATGAGCAGGTCGTGGTGCACTTGGACAGAGAAGGAGCAACAAGTCCAGGCCCATTTCCCACCACAGATCCACTGTGGAGGCCAATCTGAGCCTCTCTATTTTCAGTTTAGTTGAAGAAGACAAAAGCTTGAGAACACAAGTGAGGGCAGAATGGAATAGGCAAAATAGGATCCAACGTGTTTTCAGTTCTTAAATATCTTTTAATCTGATTTCATACTTTTGAGGTTTGACAATGACTGGCAATGCTGAGACTCATTGTTCAAGAATCCAACCACCCTGTGCTCCTAGGAAAGCAATCCTTGCCCAAAATTCAAGCATCAGAAACAAAATTATTACAAAAGCAGATTTTAGCCCTACCAATATTCTGGGAAAAAACAACAATTTTTTGGGGGTTTTACACTTCTATGATAGTGGTACAACTTTTTTCTTGACTCCTGTGTTGTTTAAAGAGCCTGCAACTGTGGCAGCAATTCCAGGAGTGCAGTAGCTGAGAAACCCTCACCTCAGTGCACTGTGGAAATTTACTGTGCAATCCCCACAACACAGGGAGAATGCTCTTCCTTCCTAATCCCTCACAGCTCCTGCAGCACAGGATTACTGCTGCTAACAATAGCATCTCAACCAGCCAGGGAGCAGCCTGAATTTTCCAGTGCSGGGTGTTGTGATGTCCTGCACTGCAAACCCAGAACCACAGAACACCCTGGGACCCACAAGGGGCATTGAAGTCAAACTCAAGCCCTGCACAGGACACCTCACAAATCAAACCATGTGCCTGATATGATTTTTGGATGGTCCTGCTGCTTGAACTAGAGGTCTCTGTCTTAGGGTGGAGTGTGATGGCCGCTCTGGACAGTGTTGTTCCACCTGGTGTTTGATGATGTCCCACTGAAAACCCAAACCAGAAACGTAAAGATATTCTTAGGAGGCTTAAACTTCCYTGCTTGTGGGAAATGGAAGCTTGGTTTGTAAAAAGGAATAAAAAGAGCCCACCTTGCCAGCAGCAGAACAAACCAAGGGGCTTTGACTTTAATGTGGGGRCTGTGAGCAGATTACAGGCACATTTAGGATCAGGAGAATGAATGAGGAGAACCAGTTGCACTGCAACAGCGTGAAGGGTGTGGATCAGAGGCTGGAAAATCCCCAGACACAGGAAAATGAAGAAATGAGGCACCAAAATTTTCTTTGAAACACTGGCTGTGACTCAGAGGCACAGGAAGGCTGATCCTGGGAGAGGAGCAGCAGGTCAGGAGCTGCAGGGCAGGGTCTGCCCGGGGCAAAGGAGGGACCTGAGCACTGCAGAGAGCCTGGCCCTGGGCAGCACCCACGGAGCTGCCAGGGACACTGAGCACGGACAGATGCCAGGCACTGGGCTGCTCCCAGGCAGCCAGGCTCCATCAGCCAGGCTCCATCAGCCTTTCTCTGGGCACTCAAAAATTGGGGTCCATCAGCCTTTCTCTGGGCACTCAGCAGTTCTTGGC